>JAZKJV010005978.1:0-436979 GCA_037367405.1 Ottelia alismoides
TGGAAGCATGGGTCGAACCCGAATAAGAAGGAAAGTCAAAAAGTTGACCTACTTCTGTGACTTCCATATGACATCCAAAGAGTTGGATGAATGCCAATTCTGCAATATGTTGATGTGTTGATAGTATGACTATCAAGACTGACTAAAATCCTAGTGAAGGACTCAGATAGAGCATCAGAATAATCTACATATAATCATTGACTCTGACTTTATTATTTCATAAGATAAAGTCTGACAATTGTATCCCAATCTTCTAATGACATTTGCAATTGGTTGCATATATATTAGAAGATTAGAAATTTGATCTTAAGGTTTAGTAGTCATCTACATGGATATTACTGTAATTGTTGCAGCAATCGCTATTGATAGATAGACTTCATATTCTCAGTGGGAGAGCCTTAGTCTTAGAGAATGTCTCTATGACCTAGATATTAGAATACCCCATTGTTTGTTTCTAAATGTTGGAAATAAACATGAATTCTGAGATAGAACTATCATAAAGAGTTTATGATGGAAATATTTCAGATAGTAATCTAACATCTAGTGGACTCCACAAAATTAGAATATTAATGAATGGGTTCATTAAGATTTCTAATAATGAAAATCAAACCTTATAAGATCAATAGGAGGATGAAAATCATTTGACAATGATCTGGCATCAGGCCTTGGACATTTGTCTGTTGATTTGATCAATAGACTAGTAAGACATGAAACTTAGAATGTCTAAAATTTCAAATCTTACATACTTGTGAATATTGTATTAAAAGTAAAATGTCCAATACACCCTTCTCAGAGAATGGTGTTAGATGTCGAGGTATTCAAGATCTCATACATATTGATGTATGTAGATCATCTATATAATAGTAAACAATATGGATATTATCTATTGATGATTATGTATGATATGAGATTTCTTCTCTTCACCTGAGAAACCTTTGAAATGTTCAAAGATTTCACAATTTTGGTTTAGAACCAAAGTTTGAAGAAAGATGAAATGAATTTGATCTAACCTAGGTAGCTTGTACTTGTTAGATAAAATTCAAAGAATACCTTATGGAGATATGAATATCATTTCTATCTCACTCCTCCTGATAAACCCGAACTCAATAGAGTTGTAGGGAGATACAATTGGATCATGTGTGACATGATTTGATCAATAATGAATTTTAGCATAATTACCTCTTAGTTTCCAGGTATATATGTGTAGTAGAGACTACAATATATATCCTTAATAAGGTTCCATGCCTGTAAGCTGGAATCTAGCACTTGAGAGTGCTACTTCATTAGGAAAATAAAGGATGGTATTGGATACCTACTTTATGACCTCAAGATTCTTAAAAGATCTCATCTCTGAGAATGTAATTATTGGAGGATTGAGACTCTTGAGAATCAAGATGAAAATGAAGTGAAGGAACTCATTTAATCTTGAAATGACAATGAGGCTCCTGAAATCGGAAACTAAAAGGGACAATTAAAGATGAAGCACTAATACCTCTTCAAATAAGTTTGAGGATGTATTCCATGTGTCAGTTGAGTCTGACAATGATCGGACTTCATGTGATGAAGCTCCTGAGGATCGTGACATGGAAAGATGGATATTAGCAATAAAGTCTAAAGTAGACTTCATATACAAGTGGTGTATATGGACCCTAGAGGATCCACCTATAAGGGTTTGAGCCATTAAGGTGTAAATGGATCTTCAAGAGAAGAGGGAACCTGATGAGAAGGTAGAGACCTTGAAAGCTCGGTTCGTAGCCATGAGTTACACACTGTAAGAAAAGACATTTCTTGCAATGTGACTTTCTCTTCGGTAATCGTGCTTAAACTCATCAGAATATTGCTAACCCTAGCTACACAACTTGACTATTGCATCTTCAAGATGTAATTCAAGATTGCATTCCTCTAAAGAATACCTCTCTGAGGATATTCACATGAAGTAGCCCCATGGCTTCATGATTTTGGAAAGTAAGGTGTGAAAGCTAAAGAAATCCATCTGTGGACTCAAATAAGCTTCTTGTTGTTGGAACATAAGATTTGATGAAATTATAAATGTTATGATTTCAAATAGAATCTTGATGAACCATGTGAAGCTTAGTGGGAGTGCCATTGTTTTCATCGTGCTAAATGTAGATAATATCCTAATCATTTGGAATGATATAAGGATGATAATAAGTGTTTTATAGACTGGCTATTCCATACCTTGAGATATGATCTCAGAGATGCCTCTTGGATCTTAGTTCTGAAGTTGTTCAGAAGCAAAGAAAAGAGGGTATTGGGATTGTCACATTTGTAGTACACCTTGGACATTTTCCATTCTTGGAAATTCCTAGAAAGGCTTCCTTTCCCTTGAGATTTGATACTAACCTATCTAAAGGGATAGCATCTTAAAGAGTTGAGGAAGTGAATGCTAGAACTACTTGCACTTGTGCATCAGTTGCGGAAAGCTAAGTGTATGCTAGATGTGTACAAAAGCCAGATATCTGCCATGCAGTGGGAGTAGCAAAGTGTTGCTAATCCTACTAGGGAGAGAAAGAACACTTGATTGCAGTAATAACAATATCTTCAAAGATGACAAGGCTTTAGAGATAGTGATCTCTAAGTCTTAAGACTTTATGGATAGAGATCTAAAAGGTCTTAACTATGGATACCTTGAGAGATAGTGATCTCCCGGAATAAGCGTATTCTGATAAGGATTATGGAAATACTGGTTATAATAATTATTGAGCAATAGTGTCAAGGACACTATAACTGCTTTGACTACATTGAGTATTGGTTACATTAGATGCAACATTCGCATAGGATGCGAGCACTGTTACCTAGGGATTTGCAAGTGCCGTAAAAGGACTTGGCATAGTCTTTTGGGAACAGAGTGACTGATCGGCTTACCTAGCTATTTTTTTCTAAAATAGCCTATGATTGTCACATGAGTGTGGGTTTAAATGATTAGCCCATTAATGGATCTTTGGGCTAGTGGGAGATTGTTGGACATGTGAGCCCACGGCGAGCCATTATGCAATAATTGTTATTGCACATATCATTCCCTGATCTGAAATGAAGAATAAATAATTTGCATAATAGGTCCCTCTATACAATTAGGGTTATGTACCATGGTTGTCTTAATGATCATACAGCTGTTGATTCAATTATTGAATCATAGAGGCTGGTGCTTGGATGAATATCTAAAGAGTTAGATTGAGGACTCATCAAGCACCGTCAAATGATTGTTAAGATGTGATTTCCAGCCTGAGTAGGAGATGGCAATCCTTTCTCACATAGGCTGATATCTGACCAACCTCTTGATGCAGGTCCTCTGCATAGGAATAGAGATTCGGAGGTGTCAGATTAGTTAGGTCAAAGAGTTGACTTAACGAGATCGAGATAACCTAAGTCCTGTGTTGAATGCTGTCACAGCATAGGCACGCATCCTCTGACCGGAGACAGATGTATTGCTATATGTCTGGGTATGTACATTTGACAGACCAATAGGTTGATGACCTAACCAAGGTCTATACACCGGCGCGTTGGTGTGCATATAAGGGCTTATGAGTAATACGATCTCTCAAAGGGATCATACAGGTTCACTACTGAACCGGAAGACATGAGCTCACTCATGAGATATTGGGAAGAATCAAATTCCGTGCACGGTCGTCTCGCTTTGGAAGCTTGACTGAATTTATAGGTTTGATATATACTTTTGGAAAGTATATGATCAAGACCTAGGTATGATATATGCTTTTGGAAAGTATATGATCGATACCAATTCCCAATGATCAAATGAGAAACTTAGTGATCAAACCCTGAAGAAGACAGTGTAAAATTGATCTTGATCTTCGGGTTGACCATGGGTCTTCCAGTATGCAGGATGTACATGTATTGGGAATACCTGAGGGTGATGTGATCATAAACGATTGTATATCCATGATGCTTCCATTCCGAGGGAGTGATGAAACAGGTCTGGATTTTAGTGACTCCTTTCAGTAGAGAAGCAATCTGATCTTAGTCCAAGTGTTGGACATTGGTCTGAATGAGATTCAGATTCAATGAGAAGATTAGATTTGCGGTCTTGATTTAATCAAGCATCTGTGGGAGGTTCGTAAGATCTGGATTTGAGATAAGATCTCAATATCCAAGTCACTATACGTGGAATAATACAATCGCCCTGTCCTTATCTCCAAGTATCTGCGGAGAAAGCACATTATTCTTGAAGGAGTTCAAGAATAATTCATTTGATGAATTCCATATCCAAGCAAGAAGAACTTGATGATTAAATGAGATTTAATTATCAAGCTTAATATGAATATGATTCATATTGTGAGAATTATTATCCAAGATAATTAAATGAGATTTAATTATCATGGATTAGAGAATGTGGATAATACTATCCATGATATATGTGTATTATAAATATGATTTATAATACATATATATTGAAGAGAGAAAATTTATGTAAATAGCATTTGTTAATTAATAGTGTGGATTGGATTCACATTAATTAATTAATTGGAAATGTAATTTACAAATTAGTTTGGGTTGTGAATGTGATTCACATATCTTCGATGGCATGATTGAAATATTCACAAATTAATTTGGAATTAATTTGGTGGATATTATTTCAATAATAGTTATTGCAATTTATTAAGAAATAATAAGATAAAATAAAAGGAGACAAAATAACCCTCTATAATTTAGGGTGGTTTGTTGACTCCCTTTTTTGTTGTCACATTATCTCTTAATTAGTTAAATTAAATTATGTTGATAATGTTGCAACATATTTTAATTTAAATTAATGTTGTTGGTTTTAACCAACAACAATCATAGCCATTGATCTTACATAGACCAAGCCTAGCCGTTGGATCTATGTGTCCCATGGATTGAGATCCATTGGATCCTAAACTAATATAAAAGAAGGGCTAGGGTAGCCTTCCAAAGGAACATCATTAAGAGTTGTACAAGGTTACAACTCTCTCTCTCTCTCATATTCTCGCCCTCTCTTTCCTTCTCTCCTCCAAAGGATGGCCGTCCATCTTGTGTTGAGAAAGGAGAGACTCTCGGCTTCTTCTTCGACGACTCGAGGATCTCCTTCTTCTTTGGAGTTGCTTACTCTAAAGGAAGACGACGGATTTCGTTGGACGAAATCGGGGGAGCCATCGCTTGGATCTTCATCGAGGATTGCGGGAAGGAACGTGACTCATCATCGTGCCCGCAAGTGCGTTCTTCGTGGATCGGACTTAAGACAGGAGGATCTGTACTTTGGGATCTCGCAATCACAACTACGCTTCTAGAGGTATTCCTTATACTTTGTGGTTTGATGAAACGATCCGAGAAGTGTTCTCGTGATCATGTGGTTTCATCTTTAGATTTAAAAATTTTAATTTCCGCTGCATCTAGCATCTAGTGCGACTAGTTGCTCCGATTGCATACGATGCGATCAACACGCTTCCGTGATGCGCTTAAGGATTCACAATATCCTTCAAAGATGTCATGGACCCAAATTGAATGCAAAGGAAAGCTTAGGGGTTACATGTAAAAATTACACTATTGTTTACACTCCAAACATAAATTTAAATACAAAAAAGAA
This sequence comes from Ottelia alismoides, assembly GCA_037367405.1. NCBI lineage: Eukaryota > Viridiplantae > Streptophyta > Magnoliopsida > Alismatales > Hydrocharitaceae > Ottelia > Ottelia alismoides. The sequence continues at coordinate 5,579 of JAZKJV010005978.1, forward strand.
ATAAGAAAAGATGGAGGGGACACAATGTAATTTGCCCCTTATTTGCTTGTTGATGGACGATCAAATGGACATCACTTCAGCGATGAACGACCCGGATGGACCGATACCGTTTCAGTGATGAGCATACAAGATTATATGAGGCCCTAGATCTGACAGTGTAGGCGGGGGGGGGGGGGGGGGGAGATTGGACAACATCTGCTTCTTCTGGAGTGGGATTCTTGATATGACAATTCTGGAGTGTCTTGAAAGAAAACTTCAAAAATAGTGCTATGTGTGGCTTCGATCTTCTCCTCCTCTCTGCTTTGAGCTCCTCCCGAGCTGCTGATATGCTCTATAGGATCACCTTGTTGATCAGCAGCTGGAGGATGCATCAAAAGTGTTTGGGTCCGCCGGAGGGGGCCTGGAGCGTTGAGCACCTGGAGTCGAAGTTTTGGACTTCGAAAGGACTTAGATGACCCTTCCATGGCCTGCAAAGATGTGTGAAATCATCACGAGACAAAGGGAAGAGTCATGGGACTTTATTGTGGATTTCGAAGTGAAATGGGGCAAGATGGATGTGCTTTGGTGATAGGTGGCGGAGGAGCACTGATTCGTTGATCGGGGGCGATCAAGTTGGATGAATGGGTCCATATGATGGAGAAGCGAACAGGAAAGGAGATGGGGTGATCATCATGGTCGGAACATGTCCTTTTAATAGTGAAATGGTTGGAGCCCTAGCGGTTCCGGCGATTAAAACTATTATAATCTAACCTATCCTAGTGATCAAAATGTGAAATAAAATACAGAAATGTAATGGTGATAAGAACATATACATAGGAATTGAAAAGGAGCAGCTCATATGTGATGGGTGGTCAGGGAGCAGATGCGAACCAGAGCTCTGTCGTGGAGCTCCTCTCTTCCTTTGTCGACCTCACAAACACCGTGGGGATGTGCCTGTTGTCACCAGGGACACTCACACACAAATGGATGAAGGATTTCGGGATCAGAGAGGGATTAAAAAAATCAAAGAATGGTTGGAGGGTCTTATTTATAGACAAGGTGAAGGAGGTTTAAGGATCTAGTGCTTTTGGTTAGCCCAAAACAGATTGATCAAATCCAATATGTGTGTGGAAATTGCGAGGATCAGATCAACGTTCTTCATTCAGGTAGCTAAACTAAAATCAAGAATGGATTCGATGCAAAAAATGGAAGAAAATCCAGGTCTGACATGTCTGCAATTGAGGAAGAGAGAAGAGGGTCAGTTGACCCATGCGTTAATGAAAGAATGAATCTGATTGGTCTACGTGGGCCAACCATAAAAAAGCAAAAATGCATTATAAAATGAATAATAAATAGTGAATGATTTTATTAATTTTAGGATATAAAATAAATTTTATTATTATTATTATTATTGCAGTATTTTATCTTTGTTTTATTTATTTGTATGAGGTTTTCATGAGGAGTTATTATTTACAAGTATAAGTATAGGTATATTAACCTATGTTTTGAATTTTTTTTCGATTTAGCTATTTTCTATACTTATTTTATATATTTATAGTGTGTTTAAATAGACTTAAATGTATTTTTATTGTATTTTTCTGATGTTATATGTACACTTAATTAAATAGGGGTATTAATTATATAGGTATAGGTATAGTGTGTTCATCTATGTATCTTGTAAACTATTTTATTTTGGTCAATTTTAGTTGTTAATTGTATTCTAAATATGTACATGTATTAAACGTAATATTTATAAAGCTATGCAATTATAAAAGTATGGAAATATAAGGAATAAATAAAATGAATATTTTATTCATGTATTATATACAATAAGGGTTCAAACCCTAACTTTTGCTTCTTAACTCCAGATTAAATGAAACAACATTCATTAAATAGCTTAACAAAATTTATATCCAATTAAGAGGTGATTTTGATGCATTTTGAGTTTTTATTGAGAAGATATCAGTCTGGGAAGTTTGGGTTTTGGCCTTTAATTCGGAGTGTAAAATGAACATTGTGTACTATTTTTGTGTGAAATCAACTTTATATTTTCCTATGTATTTTATCTACAACTTTCATGTAGTATCCTATCAAAAAAACTTTCATGTAGTAAGTTTCTTGATTTTATAGATAAATAATAACGAATAAAATAGGTCCCAAAAATGAGTTATTTATGAATAATAAAATATGGTTTTTGTTGTATTTTTGGCCATTATCTCCCCCTACTTTATTCGTTGTTGACCAAATCAATTCTTGACTTGGTCTCGGGGTTTATGGTCATAAAATACCAATGGTATTTTATTCCTTTTCTTTTCTTTCCTTTTTATGCATAATAAATAGAATAAATAATGAATGTTATTTTATACAAATTAATACTATTTTTATGTATTTGGCTTGGATTTTAAGGCCAAAATGATAGAATAAAGTGATGAAATGGAGATTCATCACTAGCTGACTTTCAAATATTACAGAAATACCCACAATTGTGGTTAAATTGCACGAAATCTCAGTCAACTTTCATAAAGTATAGAAAAGCCCTTCTCTGGACCTTATTGTTATGTTTTTTACATTTATTTTCATGTTTTACTTTAATTGTGCCCTTGCAATACTTTCTTAACATCTTGAGTATATGAAATCCAAATTCTATGATTTCAGTTTCGTTTGATTACTAATTCAATGCTCTTCATAGTGGCTTATATTATTTCTCTGATTTGATGCTTAATTTAAGATACCAAAATCTAAGTGTTCATTGTGTCATTTGCTCCTCATTTAATGCCATTATTAGATCTTTAATGCATCTTTATGATCCAATTGATCATGAAATTGAATCAACTCTTATTGCTCAATAATTCAACTATTTCTGGATGTATATCTGTTTTCATTATCATACAGTATTGCATGGCATTTTACATCATCCTATTTTGCTAAAAATCAAAATAAAAATGCACATTGAGTATCCATTCCATGCATCACATTTCTTCGGATGTTGCATTATGATTATTGTGCTTAAAATATAAAAAGTGTATCCTCATTCTGTGTGTTTTATGGTCTTGCATCATATCTTTGCATTTCATTTATTTACATCAATCTTTTTATGCATAATGTTTTTCATTAACTATTTTGTGCATCTTTGTGTTGTATGCATCATTTTGTCTGCATAAGAAGACCTATATCAAAGAAGTCAATCACTCAGTTTAACCATTAATCTCCTATTAATATACTTGGAGGCTCGCGTCCCCGTGTTTGATATTGGTATACTTACCAAGTTATAAGTACTCCATATATTCAAAAGTGTGGTTCTCCATAGATCCAAAATCGCCTCCTATGCTACACCAATAAAACGACGATAATATGACCAAATTAAGTAGGCGATTCTGAAGTTCATCATCCATACAACCAGTGATTATCTGTGATATTTTTTAACACATGGGGCATAGATTTTATGGGTCTCTTTCCCAACAGCCAGGGGCATGAGTACATCTTGTTGGTGATTGATTATTTATCAAGATGGGTGGAGGCTATCCTAACCCGAGTTGCATGCATCAAGAAGTTTTGTAAGTTTATGAAGGATCATATCAATTCTAGGTTCGGGGTCCCAAAAGTCTTGATTTCTGATGAAGGTAGCCACTTTTTGAACGTAGATGTTAGATCATTAGCCAATGAATATGGATTTGAGTGTAGAATAAATAGTCCTTATCACCCACAGTTTAATGGTATGGCAAAGGTTTCTAACAGGATGGTGAAGAGTATTCTTCAAAAGTTGCTTCGTCCGTATACAAATATATGGTCCCAAGTTTTGGATCAAATTTTATGGGCTTATTGGACACCCTACAAGACTCTGCTTGATACTTCACCTTTCAGGATGATCTATAACAATCCATACCATTTGTCCGCAGAGTTAATTCACATATCAAAATGGGAAATAAAGAAGTTAATAGAGTTGTCACCTGAGGAAGCTTTGTCGTGACTTGAAATTGAACAATCTCGTGGAAATCTGAAATTGGGTGTATGATAACAATTTGATATATAAGGACAAGATTAAGAAGTGACATGATCCACACATCAAGTTCAAGAACTTTGTCATAGGACAAAAGGTATGGTAATTCCACGCCAAGTTAAAATTTTCCCATGAGAATATCAATTCTAAATGGACTGGTCCCTACATGGTTAAGGAAAGTGCACATCAACGAAAGTGTAGAGATAGTCGATCTCACAAATGGTGCGTGTTCCTTTCTGGCCAATGGACAACTGTTGAATCACTTCATCGATTCCAAAGAGCAGTTAGTCCAAGTTAAGGTTATTAATTTCATGTAGAACGAGTGTAGTGTAGATTTTTCAGACAACTCTTCGAGATGATGCGATATACAGATTCAGCAGCTGAGAAAATCCACTTATCTTTTGTTGGCAATGTGAGCCCGGGGCGAACCATTCCTACAATAATTTTTATTGTAATAAATGAATTATTAATAAAATTTATTGATTATTTTTCACTCCCTTTCTGAGATTGAATGAATGAATGCACTATAAGGTCCCTCTGTACAATAAGGGTTATGTACCATGGCTAACTTGATGATCATACAACTGTTGATTCATTGGATTGAATCATAGAGGCTGATGCTTGGATGAATATCTAAGGTGTTAGATAGAGGACTCATCAAGCATCATTAAATGATTGTTAAGTGATGATCTCCAACCTAAGTAGGAGATGACAATCCTTTCTCATCTGGCTGATATCTGACTGACCTCTTGATTCTGATCCTCTGCATGGGAATAGTGATTCGGAGGTGTTAGATTAGTTGAGTCAATGAGTTGACTTAACGAGATCGAGATAACCAAAGACCTAAGTTGAATGATGTCACAGCATAGGCATGCATCCTCCGACCAGAGACAGATGTGTTGCTATATGTCTGAGTGTGTACATTTGGCAGACCAATAGGTTGATGACCTAACCACGGTCTATACACCAGTGAGCTGGTGTGCATGTAAGGACATATGAGCAATACGATCTCTCAAAGGGATCATACATGTTCACTTGTGAACCGGAAGACATGAGCTCACTCATGAGGTATTGGGACTGATCAAATTCCATGCATGGTCGTCATGCTTTGGAAGCATGACATGAATTTGAAGGTAAGATATATGCTTTGGGAAAGCATATGATCTATACCAATTCTCAATGACCAGGATTGAGAAACTTGGTGATCAAACCCTGAAGAAGACAATATAAAAGTGATTTATATCTTCAGGTTGATCATAGGTATTCCAGTATGCAGGATGTACAGGTATTGGGAATAACTGAGGGTGATGCGATCATAAACGATTGTATAACCATGACACTTCCATTCCGAGGGAATGATGAAACATGTTTGGATTTTAGTGACTCCTCTCAATAGAGAAGTGACCTAATCTTAGTCCATGTATGGACATTGATCTGAATGAGATTCAGATGCAATGAGAAGATTAGGTCTACGGTCTTGATTTGATCAAGCATCTGTGGGAGGTCCATGAGATCTGGTCTCAACATCTAAGTCACTATACGTGGAACAATACAATCGCCCTGTCCTTATCTCCAAGTATCTGCGGAGAAAAGCAACAAGCGATGAATTTGAGCTTCTTTCTCCTCCTATTATATATTGCTGAGGTCGCATTATTCTTGAAGGGAATCAAGAATAATTCCATAAAATATAAGCATTAAAAATTGATGATTAAATGTGATTTAATCATCCTGATGTGTGTGGAAATTATCCAATATAATTAAATGTGATTTAATTATTGTGGATAAGAATAATGTGGATAGCAATATACAATTATTCATAATATGTTATAAATGTGATTTATAATGTATTAGAGAGAGATAATTATATTTTATATTTGTTGATTAATTATTAATGTGTATTGGATACACATTGTGTAATTAATTGAAAATGTAAATTATATTTTGTTTTATGTTGTGAATATGATTCACAAATTTCCAATGGCAAGATTGAAATATTCTCAAAATTAATTATGAATTATTTTTGAAGAATAAATCACAACAAAAGTTGTTGGAAATTATGGGAGAAATTTACGGAGATATGCAATCTCATGAGATTGCATGAGATTGCCTCCACCATGAGGACATGGTGGACGGCCACCAATTCCCACAAGGCAATTGGTAGCCATCCTCACCTTTCCTATTGGGGAGTGATCTTCATGCTAATCTCTCCTTAATTGCTTGATCTAATTTAGGATTGAATTATATTTGACATGTCAAATATATTTGATTTAAATTAGATTATTAGTTGTTGGTCTTTACCAACAACAATCTTGGCCATTGGATTGAACATAAATCAATCTTATCCATTGATTTTATATGTCCCATGGATTGAGATCCATGGATCCCAAAACCCTATAAATAGAGAGGCATACCATGCTCTCTAATGTGATGCTATTGGAAGCACATCTCTCTCTCTCTCTTTTCTCTCACACATCAACTCTCTCTCCCTCTCCTTGGTGGTTGTCCACCAAACCCTAGAGGAGAGAACCGTCAACGCCTTCGCTACCGCAACGCTGCTTCGACGTTCTTCGATTCTCCGTCTTCTTGGAGTGCTACGCTCACGAAGAGGACATTCGATCTTGTACGATGAGATCAGGAGTTCACCGTGCTTGGATCATCTTGTTGGATTGCGAGGATCACGCGGTTCATCACCGCGCTCGCAAGCATCTTCTCCGACGATCGGACTTGAGATAGGAGGTCTCTTTTCGTAGAGACTCAATCAGCCGTACTTCAAGAGGTATTCCTTTATACTTGATGTGGTTTTAGATGAAACGATCCGAGAATCGTTATTGGATCATGTGGTTTCATCGCATGAATTTTTTTTAAATTCCGCTGCATAGAAAAACTAGTACGACTAGTTGTTCTACGTCATATTCGATACGGCGATCACGCTTCCGTGATGCGCTTGAGGATAATGCCATATCCTTCATCTTTTTCTTACATACTTGATTTGTTCATTCTTTTGGCTTTTAGATTCCCTTTTCTATAGATACGCACTCATTATTAAGACTATTTAAAGCTTGAGTATTGGGGAACCCCTGCTCTTGTATGTAGATTCCCGTCCGTCTTCGGAGTCATTCCCTCAGCCCCTTCTCTTTGTCCATACATTTTTCCTACATAGACCATTTATGGCCTAAGTGTAGGGGGGTCGAGCCCTTTTTATCCTTGACATTTACTTCTATTCTTTTGTACCCTTATCCTTGGTTCTTTTGTCCTACACTTATGTTATTTAAATCCAAAGTATACGAGAATCTTGTTGGTTTATTTTGTCATTCCTTTCTTCCCTTTATTCTTAGTACGTGTCATATCTTTCATTCCACTTTATGTCATGAGGACATAGCACGAGCTAAGTATAGGGGGTTATACATACATATTTGCATATCTACTTTATACATAGCTCGTACTCTTCACATGTTTTACCTATTACTCTGGGTTATGGGTATGGGGATTTGAAACTGACTTGTAAAAAAAATTGTAAAATGTTTGGAAATTTTTTATTTGACATAGTTTATATAAATGGTTTACAAATTGTTTTGCAGGTACAATTTCTTGTTCAAATTGTTTTGTAGATACCTAATAAAAAGTCTTTAAAAAATACTAACAAATACGTTGATTGACTCCCTGACATTTACAGACCCACGCTAGACTTGTGAAGTTCAAGAACATTTGGTTTATGAGGTCCTACAGTTCAGAGTTAACCAACCTTAGTCCCTAGGGCCTTGATTTAATTATTCACATTTCGCTGGTTTGAAATATGTGTGTGCTATATTGCATATTTAGTCTCTACCTTAAAGAATATGATTGGCCACTCACTTGCATGACTGCAGTTATGATGAGATGAGTTGAGGTTTTACTTAAGGAATTGAGACGGGGGATTTGAGTTTGGACGTGATTTTATGATACTCGATGATGGGATAAAATCGATGAAGGCTTCATGAAACTGAGAGTCGACAACATTAGCCAGTTTGAGAACAAGTTCTCATACTATGTCTCGATATTAACCTAAGTACTAGGGTGTGATGAAATCCAATAAAATATTGATCGGCGTGCGTCAACTTGGTAAGATCAGTAGAGCTAGCAAAAAAATAAAAAGAAAAAAAAGAAAGAGAAAGACAAAGATAAAGAGAAAGAGAAAGAAAAGGCTCCCAACCTTTCAAAGTGTCCATTTAGACCACCATTCTAGGCTTTTATGAGTCAGGTTAGCACCCAAAAAGGGCTCTGCATCATATAGTGATACAAGTCTAGGTGTCGAAGGTATATTAGATACTCAAAAATACAAGTTTAGGTGTCGAAGGTATATTATATACTCAAAAGAGACATACCCCAGTGCATTCCCAAGAAAATAAGTGCAGACGACTCATCACTCTTTTTGACGGATACACTTATCAACAACCGCAAACATATATGTGTTGAGTTAATAAGTCACTCGAGAGGATGCTTGTTCTAACGAGAGGGAGAGATGAAAAGACACCAACTTATTCCCTTCATCAAGTTGCCTTTCACCTTTACTTTTGAGCTTGGCAATTAGAGAGGCAGTCAATCGAATGCAATAAATGATTTATTTCGTAGTATCGAGTATTGAGTTCTTGGAAGAGTCTCTTGGACTGGAACCTATAGTAATGCTTTAACTCTACAATTATAACTGCAATTTACACTTAATAGCATATCCTTTTGCTATATGTGTATAGAGAGAGTCTAATGATTAGGTAAGTTGGATACCCTTTGACTAGAGCTTGGTTCAGCTTAGAATTTTAGGATCACTAAAATTGATGGTTCTTAATGAATCAAGTCTTGTATTTCACATGCACAATTATGGATTAATCCATCTTATTCATTTTTATTTGCTCGAGGACGGGCATGATTTAAGTATAGGGGTGTGATAAAACAATGGTTTATCATCTTATTATGTGATTATCATCCCTCTTACTTAGACTATTCAATAAACTTCTTAATTAATTCGCTCACATTAACATCTGACTCCTTGCAATTAATTCTATCTTTCTTATATACATAAATAATATTATTTATAATTTTATCTTTCTTATACATTCTACCTGTTATTGAGAGTGAGTGTCCAGGCGAGTGTCCAAGCGGAAAAGGGAGTTATACTCCTTTCTTATATTCTTTAATTGATACATTCTATCTTTCGCTTGTGTACATAAATAATATTATTTACAATTCTATCTTTCTTATATTCCTTAATATTAACAACACCATAAAAAATTAGTAACATTGTACATATTTGTTTTATAAACAAAAATACCAAAAAATCACAAAAGAATTAGAAATGGGTATTTTTAATTACTTAAAAATGCTTGCAATATATATACATATATATGCGCTTTGTTTTCATTTGGGGTTCTGCATGAAAGTTGGAGACCTCACAACGATATACAACTATGACGTTGAATGTTTTTTTATCCGAAGCTTGTAAATACTTATTTTGTATTTTACATTATTTTTTGGGGCATGGGATGATTGGGCCACATTGTCCAATCTCGTGTTGCCACATGGTCGAGCCGTTAGACCCTGCATCACTTCTGGGTCATCCATCGGTGCTCGATTGATCTCATATGAGCCATTTGCTTCCACCTCACCCTAGACCCTATGATTAGATTGATTAAAGCCATCCCCCACCATTCCTTTGCACCAATCCATCAACCCTTGGATCGCTAGATCCATCGGTTGATCGTTGTCGTTAACCTCCAATGCCTTCATCTCCCACATGTTACTCATCACAATTGCTTGTCTTATCCCTATGCCCCCCACAACTATGGTCATCCATTCCACCACATTTCACCTCCTATCAGTAGACCTAACTACCCTCTTCTTCACGTGCCACCTGTCCATCACTCTCCTTCAGCCGGTTAGTGGGGAGCAGTTGAACCCTGATGCCCATTCACTTGGAACTGCTTCCCATTCATTCAAACATGCCAACTCTGCTGCTTGTGCGCACCATCTGCCTTTACTAGAGAGGAGCCTCGACCATATCTTCACTACATGTTATTGAGAGTGATTAAGTGTCCAAGCGAAAAAGGGAGTTATACTCCAGAGAGATCAACATCGTCTATGATGTGTAGCAACATCTCAGCTGCTCGAGTTTCAGTCAGCCTCAGGACCATCAAGCGATGATTGAGGAAGCATTTCCTCAACCCTAGACATATTGCTCCACCCTCCAAGTCCTTGTCACTGTTCATCATTTTCTCCAGTCAATCGTCTTCTTTCTTTACTCTGTATTGCTTCATTTTATTACTGCACATCCACACACCCTTAGCACATCATGACCTCACTCACATCTTAGTTGTTCTCCCATCATATTCACACAACCATCTTTCCCTCCTTTCCCTTATGCATAGACTCCTATCCCTCAATTCTTCAAAACTCTCACGAAGGGTTGTGACCCACCATGGATTCATTCCTTCGCCTCCAATGAAGCTTCTGGTCCCTTACCCATTTTCACCTCTAAAGGCTCAACTTGCACTTGGTGTTTGCGCTAACATTGCAAGTACCTCGATCTCTCTTGATTGGACGGAATTCCTAGTCTTCGTCGTTCATTGCTTCCTCTTCCGACGACACCTCATCGCCCCAACGATCTATGCGGCCCAGTTCTTCACATGTGCTCCAGCTTCTTCACGAGATCACCTCGAAGGTTCCATGAACTTCTAACATAGATGATGAGCATAGAGGAGGTGCTGCTCCATTACTGGAGCTCCGCTAACGCACCATCGGACGCGGTCGAGGAAGAATGCTCTCAAAGAGAAGATATTGTTGGATCAGATCACTCTGATCTGATCGAGCATCTATGATTAGATTCCAAGCCTCCAGCTAAAGCAACATTTCACACATGAGTCTTGGAATGCCCAAGCTTGCATGCGAGCCACTAGGACACGCCATATCATCTAAGCCAAAGCCACATCCTAAGCCTAGCCCCACATGCTTCACCTCATGTGATCGAGAAAAAATACAGTAGTTCGGTTGCATGTTCACAATTTTACACATATGTTCTGTATGTGTCGAATGCGTACCCTTGGATAAATTGTAAGTTAAGCCCACTGTTTCATTGTATATGTATTTATACCCCCGTGCACAATTATTTTGCATATTAGCCCCAACATCTTTTATATTTGCATTTCAGACCTCTTATGGACCTTTTATGATGTAAGTATCACGTTTTTGTTTTAATTATTCCCCTGACCTTGATATTTAATATCTTGTGAACCTTAACTTTAAATTTAATGAAATTGGTCTTCTTTGAACGATCATTTAATGCTCTTTCATTTTATAGATCTAGATCTCTGATGTGACTTGTTGAAATTGAATTAAAATTCAGAGAAGTATAGTGGCCTTTAGTTTTAATTGATTGAGCCATAATTCACAAGTTGAGTTAATTTAATGTCTCATCAAGCATCTGATTTGCCTCATTATTATTATTAAATCAAGAACCTTGGATGATCTATGTCGAATATTAATTCCCGAATTTTCATTGTGAGATATGGTGTTTAGATGAACCTGAAATGAAATTTGATTCCACTAAATGGTGCATTGAATTAAGAGATCACTTGAGTGGTTAGTGAGAATGATTTGGAGAGTCGTTGGACTTAATTGTTAAATCATTAATTCAAAATCAAAATTGTGATAATGTATCTATGTGTGTTTTGTGTTGTGATTCACATTTGTTCTCATTTTGTAGCATACGTAATAATTGCATTGAAAAAATCCATAAAAATCATGCATCCATTTTGTTAAGTCTTTTGTTCTCTTGACCTATATAACCTCTTAGAGTAGCTCACCACATAGTTCATGACTCAATTAGGTAACCTAATCGGTAGTGTCCCTTTGTTCAACCTGGACTTATCTGTGTTAAATTAGTCGAGCCATTCCTTGTAGAGATTTTTTGCTCGATTCTGATTGATCCGTAATTGGTCGTGTTACAACGAGCCGAAATTAGAGTAGCCTATTGCGAATTCATCATTGGCATCGATGTATCACATCTACTGCACCACCCTTTCTAAGATTTGCAACCTTGGATTCACAACCTCTATCGCAAGAAGCACCTACCGCTCCCCTCCATCCACTACAAGCTCTCCTTGTTGGGCAAACCTCTCCCTATAGGTTGATCCTTAGCAATCGAAACTCCACGTAAAGCGTGGATAAGCTAAGCCCTTGCTTATATATACCCTAAGAAAGTTTTGGAAAGTCCCGTGAGTGTGTGTATCTATATACATATAAGGTAAATTCTTAGATTGAAATCTCCAAAAGAATGTCTTTAAAAATTTAATATCTGAGGTTGCTTCCTCTCCCTTATACTTACCTCGAACACTCCTGATCTCAATGTGAACCAAGTACTAGACTATGAGCATGGCAGTGAGCTGTTTGCAAATGAGAGTATCGGGAGCTTATACTAATCGGTTGGTGCTATGTGAAATAAGAGATAGGTCATGAAGTGACTTAGTTACAGATTCTCAAAGTCTCCCTCCAATCCGTATCCATTATTTTTGTAAATCATACATTATTTTAGGATTGTCTTTAAGTTAGGGGTTATATTTGGAAATAAATATGAAAATTTATTTGTTTTTAAACAAATCATGTATTCAAATTCTAAGTTAGTTGATTTTCATGCAGTAGGAATCCCATCATTCTTGTTAAGACGTTTGAGATATTCATTAGCCATTATCAGTGTAATTTTTATATGTAATTTATCTACTAAAGTTAGTTATTTACCATAAATATTTCAAAGCTAAAATGTAAACAACAAATCAATGGAAACACGATTGATATAATTGTTATAATGACACGCTAAAAACTGGAAGAATGTGAAACTTGATAGTTTTACTTTTGTAAGTTTAATTAAACTAAACTTACGAAATAAAAGTCTCAAAGAAAAAAATAGAATTTAGATAACAAAGAGAAACAAAGCTTACTCTCATCAACTTAGAGCTTTATTCTTTCTAACCTTCTCCTCTACCGCTCTGTTCATCCGCAGTCCATGCCTCGGATGGAGGGCCTTGATACATCATCGTCATCAGAAAATGATAGAGGGAAGTGAGGAGGGAAGGGGGAAGTCAAGGTTGAAAGTAGAATGATGTATGGAGATGGTGGGTGGGGCGCATGTGCGACCCTCAAGGCAAAAATGTTCAAATTCTTGGAGGAGAGATCAATGTGGATGTGGAGGCGATAATGGAGAGAAAAGAAGGCGACATCATGCGGACAACCTATCTTATTCTTCTTCTTCTCGTTGTGAGGAAGATGTCATTGCACCTATATGAGTTTGGGAGGAGGCAGATGGCTGCGGGAATGAGTGATGTCCATATAAAGAGAAAAATGAAAGTTGTTCATCCACGTTATCGACCCATATTTTGGATGAACATTACATATATAACCCATCATGCAATTTAGTTGTGATTTCAAATGCAAAGTGACACTATTAGAACGTTAAAGATGAAAGATAAAGTAGCGATATGTTAGGTATTCCACATGGAATACACAGATCGATCTCACAGAGTCATGAACTATACTTATTTCAAGACCAACTATATATAGACACTATAATGGATATGCTAAACACATCCATGACCTTTATATATAAAGTTAATTCAAAGACTCGCTTATCAACTACATACTTTCAGCACACATGCAACTTAAAAAATGCTTAAGATTTAATTCCGAAGCCGAGGCCTGATCCGGTCACGTTTCTTTGTCGGTTCTCGAACCCGCTCCAATTCTCCCTTTCGACTCGAATGTTGGCCGGCGCCTCCCGAGTCGGACCCTCCCCCAACACACGTCCAACGGCATTTTGCCGCCTTAAACCCTAAAACCCTAACCCCCACCCCCGCGAACTTGCCAATTCCTCCTCTGAATTCCCCTTCCTCTCCCTCCTCCTCATCTATATATATACCACCACAAGCCCACCCCTTCATCCTCCTCTTGCTCTCCAGCAGGGTCTCTGCAGCACCATGTCTCTCGACCGGAGCTTCACCTGCGAATACGCCCTCCGCCGCCTCTTATATCGCTCCCCCGCTCTCCAATCCAATCTCGAACTCCTCGCACTCTCCAACAAGGTACGATCGATTCGATCCCCGGTTACCTGTGTCAATTTCGTCACCTCGATCAATCTGACGCGACAGGATTTCGTCCAGGGCGAGGAATTGTCGGCAGAGGATGTTGTTGGTGTTGCGGCAGAACTGCTTCTTCACCCCAGTCATACGGTACCGGTGGCGGGATGTTTCCGCCCTCTCATTCAGAGGATTGTGGACAAGGCAGTGGACTTGCTGCGCCTCGTGCCAAGTTTGGGAACTGACATCAACGAGGATGAATGGGTGGAGATCGGGGAAGGGGAGGTCCATGTTGTGGACTTTTACGTTGGGAGGGGGAAGGGATTGAGGCTGCATGAGGCTGCCTGTTTGGCTTTCTGTCGGGCACTCGATTTGGCTCCCTTTTTGCTGGGGTAAGTTGCTCCTTTTTGGTACCATCCTTTAACCTCCTGTTTGATAGCTGCCATTTCGAAAAGTAGTTGTTTGGGTCTGAAATTTGTGCAAGATAAGATGTTATCTTCCAATTCCATCGTCAGATTGCAGTTTGGTTTATCCACAATGACAAGTATGTTTGCTTTATAACTAAAAATGTTGGAAGTCATGTATTAACTTCACAGTGAGTTATAGCCGATGATATTTTTGATTTTAAGAATGCGAGGAAACACTTGTTAGCATGGAAACTTTTAATGTATGTGAACATGCCAAGACGATAATGTTGGGAATGGATCCAACCAATAAATGCACAAGCAGGGTAGCGATCAAGAAAAAAACAGAATATACACAATCACACAGGATAAGTTTTATAGTTCGACAATGCGTATATTCTACTTGTTCGCACCAGGCTCTCTCCCTGTATTCTCATGAATATCTTTGGAGTAGAATATACAACCATCCTAAGAGCTTATTTATATAGCAATTCCAGCGTTATTGTTATTGGGAGACATATGTGAAATGGTCAAAATACCCCTGATTTGGTGGTGGTTGACCCCTATGGTGGTTAAAGTGATGGTTGATGCTGTTTTCTCAGTCTTAGGTATCTCAAACCATTCACCTTGACAATACATGGGTTTTAAACCAACTTTGTATTATTGTTTTCCATTCAGATCTATCTTGGGTTAATCCTGGGCTTATATCTATAAAACTAAGAGCCCTTCGTATAGTTTCTTTCCAACACTTCTTGGGCCGTCCTCGCCCTCTCTTTACCGGCTCAACATCCCAACACTCGCATCTCCTAACAGGTGCATCAACTGATCTTCTTTGCAAATGATCAAACTATCTTAAGCGGTTTTCTAGCATCTTATCCTCGATTGGAGCTACAACAACTTTCTTTCTGATTGCTTCATTCCGAATCCGATCTTTACGTGTGTGTCCACACATCCACCTTATCATTTTCATTTCTGTTACTACAATTCTCGGCACATGTCTATGGTTCACAGGCCAACGTTCAGATATATAAAGCATAGGAGGTCTCACGACTGCTTTGTAAAACTTTCCTTTAATTTTTAAAAGAATTTTCTTATCACAAAGAACAACAGAGGCTCCTCTCCACTTTAGCCACCCTGCATTTAGTCTATTAGTAACATCTTCATCAATTTCCCCATCATGTTGCAAAATAGATCCCGGATATCTAAAAGAGTCTCTCTTCCGAATGTTATCATCGCCAATTTTCACCTCGATTCCTTCACCATTGCTTCCATCAAAGGAGCACTCCATATATTCTGTCTTAGCCCTACTTATACGAAATCCTTTACTCTCCAACTCATATCTCGAAACCTCAAGCTTATCATTTACTCCATCTCCAGTCTTGTCAATCAACACAATATCATCAACAAATAACATAAACCAAGGTAACTCATCTTGAATGTGACTTGTCAACTCGTCCATAATCAAAGTAAAAAGAAATGGACTCAAAGCTGAACCTTGATGTAAACCAATGTTGATGTCAAAATAGCTAGTCTTCCCAGACGGGATCCTTACACCAGATAAAGCCCTATCGTACACGTCCTTTATGAGGTTAATGTATAGGACATGTACTTGTTTCTTCTCCAAAACTCTCCACAAAATCTTGTGATCCACGATCTTATTAATTCTTTCTTGTACATCCTCTTCGTTAATGCCAAGAATTTTGAATGATTGTAAATAAATGTGATGATTATGTACTTATCTATCCTCTTCGGTTAATAATGATCCTTTAGAGGAAGTGAGCGAACTCACACAACCTAGGCATATAATCGAAAACAAGAGAGCTAGAACATGATCCACATTGATGGAAGACTATCATTTCTATGGATTCGAGGAACTGTGCTACATCGTAGATTATGACACAATAGATTGTACATAACCCACATGCTTTGACAAAACAATGACTTCGAATGAGGCAGAATCATAAATATCCACCATTAGGCTTGAGTCGGACTCAATTGAGTGAACTGGTGTATATGAGCTATGTGATTTCCAAAAAGTAAACAATCCATACGATATAAATGTGTATTTAATAAAAAGTACCAAGTTGATGGTATTGTTGATAAATAGAAAGCACGATTACTTGCCAAGAGTTATACTTAGCAAGATGGAATAGACTTCCAAGAAACTTACTCTTGGGCTACTAAGTTTGTATAGATGTTAATGATCTTAGTAATAATCGCATGTATGGATTTGGAATTATTCCAAATAGATGTAAAGACTGTCTTTGTGATAAGAAAATTCCTTTGAAAATTAAAGGAAAGTTTTACAAAGCAGTCGTGAGACCTCCTATGCTTTATAGATTTGAACGTTGGCCTGTGAACCATAGACATGTGCCGAGAATTATAGTAACAGAAATGAAAATGCTAAGGTGGATGTGTGGACACACATAAAAATCGAATTCAGAATGATGTAATAAAAAAGTTGGTTTAGCTTTGATCGAGGATAAGATGCGAGAAAACCTCTTAATGTGGTTTGACCATTTGTAAATGAGGTCGGCTTATGCATCATTTAGGAGATGCGAGGGTTTTGGGATATTGAGCCAGCTAAGAGAGGATGAAGAAGACCCAAGAAGTGTTGGAATGTGACTATACGAAGGGATCTCAGTTTTTGGATCTAAGTCCGATATTGACCCAAGATAGATTTGAATGGAGGCAAAGAATCCATGTAACCGACCCTACTTAATGTGGGGAAGGCTTTGTTATTGTTGTATATGTAAAGACAATCTTCGTAAACGAAGAATTAAGGGAGGAGATATATATATATATATATGCCACAACCTGATGGATTTCACATAGAAGCTCCAGAAAAAGAGTTATAATAAATTAAGAAAGTTACTACATGGCTTGAAACGGTCTTTATGGCAAGAGTATCTCTAATTTCATGATAAATTGTTTAATCTAGCTTTATTGCAAAATAAGTCGGATAATTGTGTATATGTCATGAAGTGGGAGCAAGTTTGCAATAATGTCATTGTATGTGGATGACATTCTATTTGTGTGCAATGATATATCAATATCCAATGAAATAAAAGAAAAATTGAGCAATGAATTTAAGATTAAGGATATAAGCGAAGCATCTTATCTTGTAGGAATTCAAATTATAAGGGATAAAGATTCAAGGACACCGAGTCTCATTATGTACTGGATTAAAGAGATTTAGAATGTAAAATAGCACTCTAGCTCCTACACTCCTTGTGATTGAAAAGATACTTGTAAGAATCAGTGTTCTGGAAAGGGTTATAAATCTTTAGAAGTTCCTTATGTAAAGGTGGTCAGAAGTCTTGTGTATGCAATGATGTGCAGTCGACTTGACATGGCTTATTCAGTAAGATTTTTTAGTAGATATCAAAGTAATCATGGATCAACACACTGGGAAGCTGTATTTAAGATTTTTCGATATCTGTAAGGAATCTGTACATTTGAAATTTGTGTATCATGGTGAATCACTTGATATAGTAGGATACTTCGATGTAGATTCTGGAGGGGATATGGATGATAGGTAGTGTTGCAATAGTCGGCCGACTATCCCAAATAGTCGGTCCGACTATGCGGTATGGGGGGGGGATAGCGGACTGAAAAGACCTCTAGTCGGTCAATAGTCGGCCGACTATTCGGTCGACTGGCCCACTATTAGGCCGACTGGAGTTTGACACTTGATATTTTTATATTTTTATTTTTATTTTCAATTTTTATGGGTTATATTTTACCATGGTATCACCACAAATGTCAAATTCTATATATCTATTATATTGATTGGTACTTTTGTCTTGGATTCATGTTAACTAATGACCATATATGTATAAAAATATAAAAATATATGTATTATAAATAAATTTTATATTTAAAAATACAAAACCGAATAATTCTGAATAGTCACCCGAATACCGATTATTCTCTATTCAGTGACCCCTCCGACTGAATACCGAATATCGTGTTCTGCAACACTGATGATAGGAAATCTATGTCGGATTTTCTTTTCATGTTTAGTGGGGCAGCTATTTCTTATGGTATTTAAGATTTTTCGATATATGTAATTAACCCGTACATTTGAAATTTTTTGTGTCATGGTGAATTACTTGACGTAATAGGATATTTCGATGCATATTCTGGAGGGGATGTGGACGATTGGAAATCTATGTCGGATTTTATTTTCATGTTTAGCTGGGAAGCTATTTCTTATGGTAGAAAGAAACAACGATGTGCATCGAGACATCAGGGGGTAGAATATATTACATGTAACATGGCCACCAATCATGCAGTTTGGTCAAAGGATCAATTGAAATGTATTACGATAATCGAGCTGTAATAAACTTGATCAATAATGGGGCCAATAGTTATAAAGGAAAGTACATCAAAATCCAATATTACTATTACAAGATATAGTAGCAAAACAAGAAATTATGTTCACCTACATATCTACATGTGATATGTTCGTCGATTCCCTAATTAAGTGAATAACAACATGTACATACATTAAACATGTTGGTTTAATGGGACTCAAGAATGCATGAGTTAAGGAAGATCTTTTCATGAATAATGAAACTCAATGAAGACATCTCCATGTGTATACAACATAAATAGTGAGAGTGTAAAAGTTTTAACCACTTAGATCAAGTGGGAGATGTTTGAACAGCTCTCATGTATGATCTTGTAGTAAAAAACCATTGCATGTGGTTTTGCGAGACGGTGGTTGTGCACGATTGCAACAACCGGAAGCGTGGAAGACAAGGGTGGACGACGCGAGGCAAAACATTTATACATTCACCTTCTATATTGAGGGGGAGGGTATCACTGTATCTCAAGGAACTTCGGTCGAGCGTACACAGCCGGCGATGTACCTCAGTCTCCAACAACTATCCATGTGGGTCGTATGTATGAGTTTTGTTAGCAAACATGCAAATGTTTTATTTTCTATCACTCCTAAATTAGGTTTTTTTTTAGGATAGCCCAGAAACCATTCTGGATTCGATTATCTATGGTTCTTTGCATCAATTCTTTTTTAAATTATTTACAGCATTTTGTGCATTTCATTATAAATCCTTTGCTATCAACAATTTAGGTTTGCTATCACCAATTTAGGAAATGGGGAGAGCGGAGGAGGTGCAAAATCCGGATCTGTGTTAAGACATGAAGGTGATTTGGGCAGCTAAGATCCCATGCAAGGTTAAGGTTTTCTTGTGGTGATTGAGAAGGGACCGAGTGTGTGATAAAGCGAGGAGGGGGAATATTTTAGGCATGGAGGACACTCTATGCGATAGATGCCACAGGACGGTGGAGGACTTGGATCATCTGTTCTTCAAATGCCCGGCGTCAGAGCAGGTCTGGAAAGAGGCGGGGATTGCATGGGTGTTGACTGGCGAGGCAGTGGATTTCTGGAGGTCGGTTTGGGTGGTGGGGTCCAGCTCACCGAATGACTGTTCCTTGCCGTTTGTTGTTCTGTGGGCCATATGGGTAGGGAGAAACGATGTGGTGTTCAAAAATCAGAGATTTTACTCCGAAAATGTTGTAGCTCATTATAACGTGTTGTATAACTCTTGGGTCTCATGGTAATGTACTCCGAATCTTTTTAATGAAATAGATGTTGCGGTGACTCTCACCTCGGGAGATCACCCTCTCTTCCATAAATTTTTTTTGGTAATCTTATAATGCCAGATGGTCAAATAACGGTCAGATAACTGGATTTGCAAGTTTGATGGATTATTTTTCTTAAACTTTTACATTATTATCTTGGTGACGTGATGATGTTATTCTTCACACAAATTCATTTCTAAAAGTTTTAGAGTTAGTATGCCCAGGTATTAAATTGCAGGCATATTTGTGATTCTTTTCAGGTCAATACTAAATTATTTTAAGTTCGCTCCTCCTCCGTTTCATCGTGTCCTGGTGACGGCTTCTGGCAATCATTTATCTATGGTACTCTTTATTCACACTTCATATCCATTTAAAGAGTTTGAAATTTTAGTTGATTTTTTTGAATTAAGGCTATAAACCAAATTTTGCTGTGATAATATTATAGCGGAGTTACCAGTTATCCAAAATCAGATTTTCCAATTCTTCCTTGCATCGTGTTCATAATATTTGCCTCATGTTTCAGGAGCCTTCAATTTTTGTTGGCATAGTTCGTGTCTCTTTTCGCTATATAATGACGAATCCAGAGGTTTTCTCTGAAATTTGGAAATGGTCTTGTGTGCTGGACCTTCTTAAAACATACCGGAGTATTGCACTTTCAAAAGAGGATATGCTTGACATAACATGGTGCTGTATCCAGATTTTATCGGTGGTATTTAGGATGAGTGACAGGGCAACTTGTAGGTTTGGTTTACATGCAAGTGAAGCTCTCGCATGTTTTGTTCGGTCAGTAAAATTTTCTAAAATTTGTGGGAAGTTTTTTTCATATCTGCTTTGCATTTGATTTTGTTCCATATTTGCAGCTGGAAGGAGTTCTGTCTAGATACAGCCGTGGAGAAAGTGAGTTGGTACTTTCAAACTCCTGAAAGAGGGAATCAAGTGTATTCAGATGCTCAATTAAGTTTATTTGAGGAGTCCTTGGACATATGTTCATTCCTCCCTCAACAAGTTAATGAAATTTCTGAACAAAGAACTTGGAGACTGAAGTCATGGTATTATCGTTGAAAGTTTTGTAGCGATTTAGTTGTTTGTTTTTATAAAAGCTAGAGTGACTTTGCGACTTCTCTACACAAGTTTTGAGGCTCTGCCTTTTTCTTTAAACGAAAAACTCATCTGGTTTATTTTCTTCAGTGGAGATCTTTCAGATGAAAGCATGTTTGTCTTAACTGCCACACTTCGGAAGAGTTACGAGATGGCTTTGTTGGCAATAAGTCAAAAATGGCCTGTTCTTCTTCATGGCCCTGCCGGCAGTGGAAAAACAACCTTGATTAAAGCATTGTCAGCTGCTGATGGTCGTGAAGGTATTGACATTTTCTTGAACCTTTTTTATAACAAGATTCGTACAGTTTAATACTTAGATTTTGATGGTTATTTTTCCTTTATTATTTTTATTATTCTATCACTTGTACCGACTCCGCCAAATTTAGTAAAAGAAATATTATTGTGACTCATGCAAATGAGTAATAACCTCGCAATCGAGAAAGGTTGTGATTGCTTGGACATCTCCTCATTGTCGAGATCCTAGAAACTCTAAGGCATCAATGCTTTATTATTTTAAAAACAAAAAAGGAAATGGTAGACCATTTTTCAGTAACTATATCAGTTTTGTATTACTTCTCTTTTGCTCTCTCTTTTTCGACATCAACATTTCTGTCTCGACAACATCGTTGTCTCTTGATGGTGTGGATCGTCTTACTACTGATCAACGATTCAACAGAGGTCATCTCAATTGATGATTCAACATAGGTCATCTCACTTAATTTTACGTATAGATCCTAGGGTTCCATTTTGACATGTCTGAGTAAAGGGTAATTTATTTCGTGCAGATTTTCGGCACTTTGGTTGTGTATAAGGGGTCAAGTGGTCAAGAAGATGGTTATTTCTCAATCAGAAAAGTTTATAAGATGCTTCCACGGTATTGGGGCCAGGGATATGTGGTCCTAATTGCAATAGGTTTTAGGGTTGGAAGGTAATTGTGCATGTTTGAATTTTTCTTTGACTTCTGAGATGGAATCGAGTTTTGAGTGCAGCTCTAGAAAAAGCCTCCAAAAATTGAGTTTTGAGTGGCACATGAAAAGCTAAATTATTTTGGAGAGCGAATAACATGTGCGCATTGCTCGATAGAAATGGATGATGCTAACCATCCATTTTCACTTGTGATGGCTCCATGGGTTCTTGGGACATGGCTTATATTAACGAGGTTGATTACAATAATTTATTGATTTTTTGTGCTATTAAATATCATTCTCCTAACAACCCCCTTTTGTCATGTATTACAAGACCGCAAACATTCCTATAAATGAACTTTATGAGGTAACCGTTGTGTTCCTTGTGGTGGTGCGCACCATACCCGCATCCTTCGTGATGTTAAGATTGTACTCAAAGGCTTCAAGTTCCTCAACAGGGTGTCCAGGATGATGTTGTAATAGTGCCGGGTCTTCTAGAGTTGTTTACCCCCTCCATCATGGGTGGGGGAGCACCCGTGGTGGAAGGTCTAAGGATGAAGACTCGACTACCGCCACGATAGCGGAGGTATCCACTTGTGTTTGTAAACCCTCATCCCCTTAAGCATCCTTTTCTCGGTTAATCACTCTTAGGTTTTATCCTCGGTGTCTCTTTCATCTCCACATTGTCAGATGAGTCAGCTACTTGTTCATTACCTTTTCCTCTCAAACTTGCAATCGCCACCTGCACTAGCTGAGAGAGACTTCTGCGGACGTGCCTCTTGATTAATGCCATCTTCCGGAGATGAGATGCACACAAAGCTCCTCTCCGTGCTTCATCTCTCCAGCACAATCAGTTGAATCGTAGATTAATGGTGAAGTGTCGAGAAACTGACTCCCTTTCATGTCACGCTCCTTGAACAGAGCATCGGCTCCTTTTGGAGCCCCCCCAAGGTCCAATAATTGTGTCAAAGCTAGGCTTCGGATCCTCTCCATGCAAATAATCAAGTCCATTCGACTTAGAGGCCTATTCATCGAGACCTCTTCTAATCAGGTTTCTGGATCTTGAGTCAAACAAGAAAAACCCAGGCGTCATTTCGGTTACCCAACTAGAAGTTTGTGCCTTCCTTAATACAAGGTCCACCACTTCAAAAACCCTATTAGGACTCAAATGTAAGGTTGAACTATGCATGCCCTCCCTCATGAAAGATAAGGAAACAACCCCTTAGAAATCACATGATTCGAAATCACCACATTTCCAAGAATCTCCTCTACAATTTTCGCATTTAGGTATAACATTTTGCCTCCTGTCATGTTCGTTGCCCACGAGCTTCGATCAAAGCCCTCTCCTAGCTGTGAAGGTGAAGGAGGTTGAAGTTCTGTCATCGAAGTGCAAACCTTGCCTTCCCCACCATCAAAGCAAGGTCCTTCCCCAAATGAGTTACAATGACAACCGACACATCCGACACTGGTTAGAGCATGTTAGAGAGTATCTCGTGGTCCAACCCTAAATCTCTAAGGGCCGCTCTCAATAGTTGACATTTCTAAAAAGCAGATGAACACCTTCCACATGAGACACCCTTTTATTGGTCTCAAATTTACCATTCGTGAAGCACAATGAACTCCATTGAACGCAACCTTCTTGTACACTATTCTACAGAAGTACTTACATTTCTTCTTGAGTTAAACCTTGTGCACACACCACAACATCTTCTAGTGTGGTTACATCACCCCCAAAAGAGAGGCCTAACATGCTACTGATCTTTGAAACGATAAAGCCCAACTTCGATATGACTTGCGGGACCAAACAAACAAGAACGACGAATCCCTTTGAAGGGCGAGGAGTTCCTTTCACAATGTTAGAGAAGGTCCAGCAACACGGGTCTTGGCTGTGCAGGTCAAAGGCGCACCGTCTTCTCTAGGCCTCTCTCGCTTGGGACTGAATAAGCAATACGAGAACGACCAATACTACCACACTTGAAGCAACATAGGGGTGCTAAGTAAAACTTTGCTAGATGACCATCTTGGCCGTAACGATAGCATTGCGTGCTCATGTGAACTCGCTTCTTGACTAACCATCATCTACCCTTCCTTTGAACCCCTCTCCCTTTCCTTGGTGGCCCTTGCTAACCTTCTCACCCTTCAACTTCTGCATTTCGCTCCTCCCTCAACACCATCATTGCTCCTCCCAAAAGCCTCCCATGTGGTTGTAAAAAAATTTGTGCGGATCTACTCGAAGTCCCATAAATTCCCTGTACTAGCTTGCAAATGCAAACCATCACAACCCCCAAGCTTGGCCTTCCTCTTCTCTAAGTGAGCTTTGTTCATCTTCTTTACCCTTAAATCCCCTTACCCATTCATCCACGGGCGTCCTTACAAACTCCTAGTCAACCAACAGAACACCGTTGTACTCCCTACCCAACGAAGCCTAGAAAAAAATTTCGCATCATAGTCACAGGGGATGCACCCCAATCAACATCATCCTAGTGAAGATGAATAAAATATGTATCATAAAAAGATCTCCTTTGTACACCTATTATATTCATTGAGATAGATTTATAATAGAACATCAACCATGTGAAGTATTCTCTCGTGGTTTTATCTCGCTCCTCAGGGAGTAGGATTCTACGTAAAAACCTATGTATTCTTCATTATTCTTATATGTTTTTCTCTGATTGTCGCTTTTGCATTACATCTTCTACATAGTAGTTGCATGACATCATCATCGCCATTCTTGTCATTCAAATGTTTTGGAGATTTCAATCGTTTTTAAGAGGAGGCAACATCGATAAACGTATCTCGTGCTTGAAAAAGATGAGGAAAAGGTACCATCCCTTCGAGCAGGTAGCATGGGCGATTCCCCTATCAGATTCCGATCTCCCAAGACATCATCCATTATATGCGTGACCAGAGATCCATGCTGCCTCCCTTTTCAGGCCACCTCCAGGCGTCACCCCCATCATCTTCACGTGCACCTTCAAGTCATCTACAGGAGGGTACTTACATGTGCACCTCTAGGCTCTGTTGAACCTTGGAATACATGTCAGATGAAGGCCGATTTTGGATATGCTATTGTAATTAGCGATGACCTGAGTTACGTTGCCACTACATCCTCCAGGCACAAGATTTCTCCACCTAGCATGCCTCAGCTCATTGGCTATCCCTTGAAGCCTCAACCACGAGAAGGGATGAAACCCCAGCAGTGTCATGTTCGGATTTCTCCTCCTATCATGCAACGTACGCACTGCTAACATCCTGACCACCTTCATTGACTCGTCGCCTCCTCCGCCTCATCTCATGCACAACTACGAGAGGAAGAGGGACACCTGCGATGCTCCCTTGAAGAACACCACATGCATAGATGATCCCAAATGCATGATGTGCACGACTCCATGCCTAGCTCCTCGCACGCACCCTCAACCCTCCTCTTTATCAGTGCGCCATGTCCCAGTCGTCATGACTCCTCCATGCACGATGGGTTCTCCTCAAGGGAAAACCCTAGGCTTCATTGAAAGAAAGCCCCTTGGTTGAGCTTTAATAAGCCATACACCTCCTATTGAATTTATAAAAAGAAGTTTTGGGCCCAATTGGGTTTTGCGCCTTTGGAGTATCTGGCTGGGAAGAAACGAAGCACTTTTTGCTAGGCAGAGGTTTTATAAGGAAAATATTTGTATCACGGCGTCTCGCTTTTGTCTTGACTGGTCATTCATGTAGCGTTGCTCGGGGGGGGGGGGGGGGTGGATGGTATCTCTCTTGATATCACCCACCATTTTATTTTATTTTGTTTTCTTAATCCGCTCTGTAAGTTCTCTCCTCTATACTCTTAATATACTGGGGCGAACACCTTTGAGTGTCTCCCCCTTTTTTGAGCGTTAAAAAAAAGCTGAGAGAAAAGGTAGGTAGGACCTATGGAAAAAAAGATGGAAAATCCGAGAAAAAAGATGAATTATAAAAAAGAAAAGGAAAAACTACCTTTTTTCTCCATTTCTTCTCCCACTCGATCGAACATCGTCATTATTAGACAAGTATAGGAGAAAATGATAGTATTGTGAATTTGATTTAGGTTCAGATTTAGGATGCTGTCAAGCTAGAGACGATCAAGTCTAAGGAGGATTCGATTGTCTTTGTACCAGACTATAGGGAGTCTGTACAGAGTAGAGACAACTCTTGCGACCCATAAGTGGGAGCATTTTTGCTGAGTCTATTGGCTCCGTGTTTCTTTGGTTTCATTCCGGTGTCCGTTGTGCACATTGAAGGTGAGAGTCATGGATGCTGCATTGAATTCTGTTGTTACGTCAAAGTTGGGCATCTTTGCTTCCTAGTTCTTACAGCAGTGGGCTCTCTTGTGCTGCTGCATGTTGCTGGAAAGGGGAGGATAAGAGTGTGAATAAAAGTAAAAATTGTTCAATGATCAAATATCTATCCTTACTAGGGTGCGTACCCGCGCTTCGCGGCGGAGACGATTATGGCAAAAGTAATATCATGAATTCACTGAGAATTAGAATGGAGTTGAAAGAATCATCTCTATCAAGATGACATATCTATTCTCTGTATTATCAATAGGATCAATTACAACAAGTCACACACTCATTTTCCGGAAATACCAAAACAAAGGAATTTCACGGTCGAATTACCAAAACGTCCTAGAAATTCGAGTTCTAAGAATTTTTTTTATCGAAAAATAGGACTTCATAATTCTTATAAATCAAATCTAATTCATTGAAATTCCATCCAATAAAACGGAAGAATTATAAATTTCCAAAATAATAGATAGAAGAAATAAAGAAGCCATTGCAATTGCCGAAAATACTAGGCCTACTAAAGGCACAAAAATAGAGGGTAAGTTAAAATCTGTCATAGAATAGATGCCTCGATTTAATATTTGTAGCTCTTATAAGGAAAGATATCTTATGATAAGTATATCTATTAGGGTAAATTACAATTTGGGTCCCCATATATGGGTCCGATCCCAAAATGGGTCCCGATCTTTAAATTGTAACGATTCGGGTCCTAGGACCATTTAGGAAATGGAAATTTTGGAGTTCATGACGAATATACCCCTATTGGGAAGGGAATGAGGGTTGTATTCCTACTTTTAAACAAGGGCATACTCGTCATTAGCCCCAAAAAGCTCCTTACATTAATGGCCTTGGGACCCGAATCGTTACAATTTAAAGATCGGGACCCATTCTGAGATCGGACTCATAGATGAGGACCCAAATTGTAATTTACCCTATCTATTATAAATAATATTAAGTAGTTAATAAGTGCAAGGAATGTAGAGTTAGTGTACACACTTATCTATTTTTCTGCACGAATATGTATGATAATCCAATTTAATGAATTTTTCATTCTTCTTTTCTTTCTCTCGTTCTTATCATAAGAATTTTATTATGAACTCGCGACTATAACTATAATTAATCTAATTCTTATAGAAATTACTTACGCTCCATATTTCTTTTCTATTTATCTATAAATATTACTATATTATGTAATAATATTTATTTTTTAGAAGGCATTTTCTATATAATGATTATATTAATCAATCAAATCTTATATATATAAATCATTTTTTTTAATTTTTGGAATTTCGATTCAAAGGAAAAACCCGTGGAGCTGCAATAATTCACTCAGAACACCTTTTAAAGGATTACGTGGTACGATTGAATCAAATAAACCTTTATGGAATATTTATATGTAATTTTTAATTTAATAAATTATATTAGAGGAAAGGGAAAAAGAATGATAAAAAATGAATTCTATATAAATTAGGACAAAAAACCTTTTCCTTCATTATGTAATTCCTTTTTATGTATTGATATATGAGAAAATATTTATATGTAAATTTCAATTTAATAAACTATATTATAGAAAAGGGAGAAAATGATATAAATATTAATATAATAAATATAAAGGAAAAACATGAAATGTATAATTTGTTTATTTTTTAAATTTAAATCTAGATTTCAGTATATTGATAGAAATTTTAATTTATGATTTTAGAATAATCATGTTTTTAAAAATCCAGTGACAAACAATATTTTGTATTACATGTAACAAATGATAGTTGCCATTATATATTCAAAATATGAATGACATAAAAAAGGTTCAAAATAGTTTCGTTTGGTAGATGTTATTAACGTAAAATCTAACAAATATTATATTAAAAAATTTATCTACAACCAGGTATTTTGGTACTATTTCATACTACATATATATGTGTCTATACTACATATATATGTGTCTGGGGTAAACTATATTTTAAAAAGTCTACTCTTGACAAAAATATGTAGAGAATACCAATATAATTTAAACATTGTTTTCTAAAAGATGGATTCTCTATAAATTAGGACAAAAATTTTTTGCCTTCATGACGTAAGTCCTTTTTATGTATTGATATATGAGAAAATATTTATATGTAATTTTTAATTTAATAAATTATATTAGAGGAAAGGGAAAAAGAATGATAAAAAATGAATTCTATATAAATTAGGACAAAAAAAACTTTTTCCTTCATTACGTAAGTCCTTTTTATGTATTGATATATGAGAAAATATTTATATGTAAATTTCAATTTTATAAACTATATTATAGAAAAGGGAAAAAGAATGATATAAATATTAGTAAATATAAAGGAAAAACATGAAATGTATAATTTTTAATTTAATAAATATATTAAAGAAAAGAGAAAAGAGAGGAGAAAGAGAGATGGGTGAATATGAGAGATAAATAGAGGAGAAATGGAGAGGAGAGAGGGAGAGAGTGAGTGGAGAGAGAGAAAGAGGGAGAAAGACATGGTGGTGGAGAAAGAGGGGGAGAGAGAATCTGCGGAGAGAGAGAGAAAGGGAGAGGGGGACCATTTGACTTGAGGGAGAAAGAAAGGGTGAGGGAGTGGGAGAGAATAGACTGAGAACGGCGGGAGTGGGGAAAGGAAGGACACGTGTCAATGGTTTTGGAGAAAACCCACTAATAGTAAGTATATAGATATAGATTTTCAAAACCTATTTCTTTTGAGGAAATATATAGTGTGACATCTGTGTCTGCATTGGACATTTTATTTTTGCAGTTCTATTTATACATATGGATGAGCAAATGGATGTCAAAACATTGATTGGAAGCTACATCAGCTCTGAGCATCCTGGTGAATTCAGATGGCAACCTGGATCTCTCACACAGGTTTGTATGCCATTTAAATTTTCACAAGGACTTCTTTCCTAAAGGAGCTACTGATTTGCTGTCTTCTGTGCCAAAATAGGCTGTACTGAAGGGATTTTGGATAGTATTTGAGGACATTGACAAAGCACCCACTGAAGTTCAGTCAATCTTAATGCCTTTGTTGGAAGGTTCAAATTCTTTTCCGACTGGTCGTGGTGAGGTCAGAAAAATTTTGATTGTTTTGTAATTTAGTAGTACTTTTACTGTGTAGCATAATGATTGGTTGACGAATGAGAATCATCATTGTTTTTATAATATTATTAATAAGCAGTTTTTTTGAAGTGCTAAGTTAAAGGAAGCTCTCACTGCCTTGACTTTGCTTAGAAAGGTGTGCATAATCTGGACAGTTGGTGCTAGCTTGAGATGCAGCATTAACAAAGATGGGGATTGATGTGGCTTATGCGGACTGGCTTTTTTATTAGGAGTATTGGAGGTAAATTGTCAAACCCAACGGCCAATGAAGATTCATATCCAAATCTTGCTCAATCGGCATGGTTGCTTCTCCTTAGCCTCATTGCATCCAAGGAGTATTGGAGGTAAATGGGGGATGCAATGCGGCTAAGGAGAAGCAAACATGCTGATTGAGCGAGATTTGGATATGAATCTTCATTGGCCTATGGGTTTGACAAACAAAATTCGTATTATTTTAGTGGTTATCCAAATTATCAAGAAGAATCTTGAGTGAAGATACAAGGAAGTTTTATTTTGTAACACGCTGCAACTTTTTCACCTCTAGCTTGAGGGGAAGTGTTAGAACTATGCATTAAGTTGGATGGATAATAGTGTCTCTTCAAATTATTACTCTCTTATTTAGTTCCAAGCTGCTTACATTATGATTTTTGTGTGTTGGTGGGCATATATAGATCCATACCCCTTTCGTAGTCTTGAGAAGAATATTATGAAGTCTGATCCCATTGTGTTTCTTTTCTCATGGAGTGGGGTGGTTTTTTTGATCGTCTTAAAGCACATAGTTTGTGGGTTCTTGTTCGTGATGTTGCACTTATTTTTTTATGAACCCATAAATCACTAATTGGATCTTCACCTTGATGGAATCCTTCGAGGTTAATTTTTTTGCATGTGGATCTTTTTGTCCATAGTTTCCGTGTGGTTCATTAACTTGTATATATTCCACTCCTATACATCTTAAAGTATGATGATTAATATATGATATAGGTGGGTTTTTCGTCGATTACATATAATTGTTATTGATGTGGAGAAGGCTTATGATAATGTTACTAGAGGAGATCTCTAGATTTTCTAGAGAAAAGCATGATGTTGTTGTATATTAATTTGATAAGAGATATGCAAGACCAAACAATTGTTGTCAGCTTGTATGTAGATTCCAACTGGGCTGACATATTATTTTAATATCAGCATTTGCATCCACCAACGATTAGCACAAAGTCCTGGCCTTTTTAGATTTGTTATGGACAAGTTATCAAAGTATATACATGGGAAACACCCTTGGATGTGGTATGAAAATAACATTACTTTACTAAATGAGATAAGAGATGGAGTCAAAGGAAAAACCTTAAATTTGAAGGAAATATCTGTAGTTTAAGAGTTTTCATCTAAGTAGAACCTATATGGAAGCCAAGTTTGATGACAACGAAGTTAGATATGTGATAGCTACAAAGAAGTATGCTTACAAATACTTAGGTATGATTATTCAACGGGATGGAGGGATTCATGGAGAGATCATTTATATAACTAAAGCATTGGTGATTGAGAGGCTTTGGATGTTGAAATCATGGAGGTATATCATTTATAGAACTAAAGCATGGTGATTGGGGTCGAGAGTAGCTGTGGATGTTCTATGCGAAAGGACTAGAGTTCAAAGAGATGCTATAAAACTGCAGTGAAGCCTATTGCTCTTGATGGCAGCTAGTATCGGGCAGTGAACTATAAACATGTACTGAGAATATTTGTAGATAGAATGAAGATGACTTGGTGGACTTGGTGATAATAGTAATGAGTCTAATGATATGATTTACATTGATGATATTGGGCAAAAGCCCGATGCAACATTGATTGAATATTTTTTTTGAGAAGTAAAAGGGTGGTATCCCAATCTAGGACCTACCACATGATATGTATATCTTTATATATTTAATTATAAAAGTTACAAGATGTTATAAGGTCCAAGCTTTACATAACACTCGACAATGCTCGACCACATTCTCTGAATAAAAAGTATTCCCCTAAGACATGACGTCATTTTTGGCACACCAGATTGCCCACAACAACACAAAAGGAAAAAAAGTCCTCATGTCCAAAACCACACACTGATCGCATATCATCCCAAAAACCTGAGCAGCTCTGCTCGATTATCCATGTATGCTTGCCTTACACTAAACCTGAGCCGAGTATGTGTAAGAGAAAAATAGGATGATCCAGATCTTCCGCCGCCTCATCGCAACAAGTGACCTCCTCCGCCCCCCATTAGTCGCCCCCTACGCTCTTTGGTGAGAATTTGCTCATCCTCACTAGCCATAGAAAGATCTTGATTCGGGTCGGAATCTTGCTTTTCCAAATCATACATACGTCCACGACCATCTCCTCCTCGACATCCTCCACCTCCACTAAAAATTGATACGCCTTCTTTACAAAAAATCTGCCATCCCCCTATGAAAAATGATCTCTACCTTCCGGTGGCCCCTCCAGCTATGCAAGTTCAGAACGCAACTCCATGAACTCATTGGCACTTTGTTTCGATAGATCCGAGGCAAAAGTTGGGGATCAGGATCCCAAGTCCCATACCCGCTGCAGTGATATCTCTTTATCTGCCACCAACTGCAACAATCTCAGGTATCTTTCCCTAATATTCCATCCCCTGTCCAGTCATCCTGCCAAAACCTAACCCCGTTACCCAAAATTGACATCAACTTAATCACCAGCTTCGGAACCACCTGCGTAATGCCAGTCCTTAGTGATGACGGAAGGCTCCCGGTTGCAACATCCTAAGATAAAGAGATCCCGTAGATCTTCCTCATCAATCCTCGTACAAAATCCTCCGAGTTGCCCCAAAGGCGAACCACCCATTTGGCCATGAATGCCTTATTCATCTCCTCTACCTACAAGACACCCATGCCACCCTTTCTCTTCGACGAGGTTACCCTACTCCAGACTACCGGATGTATACCCCTCTTAGTCTGCCCTCTTATATGACCAGAAAAGCCTCCTCAATGTCCTCCTCAACACCCACATCTCTCGTCGCACCCCTGCTAGCAATGTCCTCGTAGAGCCAAAAAAAACATGTATTGCCGATATAATGTGCATCAGGAGAATCATCTTCCCTCTCCTTTACAACATCCTCGCCTTTTATCCCACCGGCTTCCCTTCTAACCTCTCCAACAACCCCTTCTAGTCCCTCATCTTGTGTCTCCCTGCCACCAGCGACAGAACCAGATATGTGATGGGCAACATGGCCGCAGGGCACCCAAGTGTCGTTGATGCACGCCGCACCTTCGAGTTCGAGAGCCCAAACAGAATCACAACAGATTTGCTCCTATTCACTTTGAGTCATGATAACTCCCCAAAGATATCCATAATACTTGCCGCTCTTCTAATCTTGTCCTCCTCAGCCTCACAATCATCAACATACTGCAACAACTGAATGGATATGTCCTCCCTCGTGTAGCCCGAGCACTAGCCCTCGGATCCCGCAAACCTCATCATAACTGCCAAAGTGTCAACAACAATAATGAATAGAAGCGGCGCCAAAGACAACCTTGCCTGATCCCCCGCTAAGGTTGGAAAAAGCCCCCTTCTGGTCCTGCCGTTCACTAGCACTGCATGCGAGCCCGTTGTCATGCACCACTTGATCCATGCAATCCACAGGTAAGGGAAACCCCTCTTCTCCAGAGAAGTCCAAATGAATCTCCAGTCCACGCAGCCGTATGCTTTCGAGAAGTCAACCTTCCAAAGCACACCCTTTATTTTGTTCCTCCTCCTGTCTGTTACCATCTCAGAAGCCAACATCAAGCCATCTGCATCTGTGGTACAAATGTCATCTGTTCTGGCGAAATGATCTGATCAAGCATTCCCCTCAAACGGTTCGCGAGGATCTTAGCAATGATGAGGTACAGAGCGTTAGATAACGCGATCGGCCTAAAGTCCACCTTGGTCGGCACCTCCTTTTTTGACAGCAAAAAAAAGGAGCGCCCTGTTGACTCTCTCGAAACCCCGATTGCCCACCTGGAACTCCGACATAACATCCCCCTTCACTGCCTCCCAGAACTCCATGTAGAAACTCATCGGGAAACCGTCTGGCCTGGTGCCCCCTGCGCATTCAGATGGAAAAGCACCCACCTTGCCTCATCTTCATAAAAATCATCGATCAACATGTTTGTCTCCTTGCCGCATATCTGAGACACTCCCTTCCCTTGCCATCACCATCCGGCCTGCGATCCCCTTTCCCAAAAGCTTGGAAATGTGCCCGTTGCACCACCACCTACGTGACACTCTCCTTCCACTACCTCATCACCAACCTCGACTGAATGGATGGAGTTTCTCCGCCTCCTCCCACTAGTCACAACATGGAAGAAACATGTGTTTGCATCCCCCTCATGTACCCACCCCTGCCTGGATACTGCGTCCAAGCCACTTCCTCCTTATCCTTGCTAAGGATCACATCCAGGAGCCCTATTCTTTCTTCCATCTCATACTTCCACAGAACCCGTTCATCCTCAACATTGTCTGGTCTAGTCACCTTGTCCTGCACCCTGGATCTTTTCTCCATACGCCTGAGCTGGTTCTCCCTATTGTAAGCCATAAAAAATCTCCTGATGGCTTGGAGGCACCGATTGAATATAAAATGAGAGAAACTCATGTAATGTGTTATGAACATGTGCAAAATTTAGTGTTGCTGTTCGAAGGTGTTAGAAGTTTGCAGATGAATCTTATAAAAGTGGTGGATGCGACTACTAAGAATGATTTTTTAAAGATTTGAGCACGGACTTGGTGGTGGTGGTTATTGTTGGAATGGAAACACAAATATGATATCAAGTGGAAGAAACATGCGTGGTGATGGTCTTTTTGGCCAGTGTTATGAACATGTGCAAAATCTAGTGTTGCTGTTCGAAGGTGTTAGAAGTTTGCAGATGAATCTTATAAGAGAAAAGTGGTGGATGCGATTACTAAGAAGGATTTTTTTAAGATTTGAGCACGGACTTGGTGGTGGTGGTCATTGTTGGAATGGAAACACAAATATGATATCAAGTGCAAGAAACATGCGTGGTGATAGTCTTTTTGGCCTGTATTTTTCCTACCTCATTTTTTTCTTATTTCTAGCAACATGAACATATACTATTATTTTTCATTATAATAGAATCAAATATGATCTTTATTCATACTTATAGGAAAAATTGTTCCCAATGAGATCAAACCTGACCCCATGTGTGGTCCTTGAGAATGAACAGGATCACGAAAAATTAATTGTGATAGTACTATTCATTTTCTACTTTATAATCTATATGTTTAGTTTTTAACTTCATATGTAAATTCAGGCTGTTGCAGTTGCAGATAGTTTTCGACTTTTTTTCGACCATATCACGTTCAAAAAGTGACCTGCATCAGGGTAAAGAAGGTTGGATTCTAAATTCTTTTTTGATTTATGATTCATTTCCTTGTTGTTCTATCATTTCCCTCTTGGTAGGCTCCAGTTGTTTCATGTTTCCAAGTATGACAGATCCTGTTGTCTTTTTTTGATCAACTAAAATTTTGGTATTACTTAGATGCTACCCTAATCCAATTTTATATGTTTGCCCTGAATTACTACTTCGGCAAAGGAATGCAAGCTCCCTCTGATGATCATAGATTGCATCACCTGAATGCGTTGGTGTAAAAATCAACAATTGATTTTTAAAATTTGTGCTTGACCTTAAAAAATCAATTTGTGTGAATTGTTTTGAGAATATATGTGCTATTATATTCAGCACATTTTTTTTACCTAGGTTAGATGAACTAACATTGCATATCCATAGGGAGGTTTCTTGGTGCGTTAAACACATCCATAGAGAAGGTGCCTCGGTTGATTTTGTTTGTAGATGCCATTCGTCCTCTCTACCAGAGAAGGGTCCGAGTGAAGAAAAATCTGGGTACTGAAGGGGGGATATAGAGTATATGAGTTCTCACTCTTATTGAGTTCTCAACTAATTAGAATGAAGGAAACTTATATCGATCACAGGTAAAATGGTCGGGAAATTGTAGTCTGTAGATACGACAAAGGTAAAGTTTGGACCACATTGCATTATGAAGAAACTGTGTTCAGACTTTCCTCATGAAGGAGGAATTAATTGAGATCGCTCATAGTAGTATTGCATGTGATTGAAGTAGAGAGGGGCTTCGGGACCTCAGGTGTCCATTATAATATGAAAGTACTGTTGAAGTTAAAAATGTAATTATGTTAGCTATATTTATAGCTATCATGTTTTATGGGTTTGAATATAGGATCATTGAAATATGGGCATGCTTAGAGAATGTCTATAGTTGAGATTCGAGAAGAAGATGAGGGGAGACAAAAGAATCTATCTGGTTGACAATGAGAATATCAAACAAAATATTTGTCTGGCATTGAAGGAATATAAAACGAGGGAATTGATTCAAGGTTGTTTGGGTAGGTGCAATGGTCATTAAATTGGTTCAAAGTGCCTTTCTAATTTTTGGTCCTTGTAGCATAATTTCTGTCTACCATGAGGGTTTTATCTCCATGGCCATTCTCTGGGCGGTATGGAGGGGAAGAACGCCCTTCTATTTTCGGGTCAACGTTTTTAAAAGGAAAATGTGTGCGCGTTAGCTAATCGCTTGCTTGACGATTGGAATGTGTAATGGGTGGGGTGCGGTCCTTTTTGGTTCGGTTTCTCCTGTTCTCTTTTTCTACCTTTTTTAATAAAATTTGGGGCGGACACCACTGAGTGTTTCCCCCTACCTTTTAGACTTCAAAAAAAAATTAAATAAAGGGACTAGATGTAACACACCACCACCACCACCAACAACAAAGCCTTTTCCCACAATTAAGTAGGGTCTTGGGTCAATCTCGGACTTATATCCAAAAAACTAAGATCCCTTCGTATAGTCTCTTTCCAACACTTCTTGGGCCGTCCTCACCCTCTCTTAGCCGGCTCAACATCCCACCACTCGCATCTCCTAATCGGTGCATTAGTTGACCTTCTTTGCAAATGATCAAACCATCTTAAGCGGTTTTCTCGCATCTTATCCTCGATTGGAGCTACACCAACTTTTTTTTCTGATTGCATCATTCCGAATCCGATCTTTACGTGTATGTCCACACATCCATCTTAGCATTTTCATTTCTGCTATAACCATTCTCTGCACATGTCTATGGTTCACAGGCCAACATTCAGAACCATAAACCATAACAGGTCTCACGTCTGCTTTGTAAAACTTTCCTTTAATTTTTAAAGGAATTTTCTTATCACAGAGAACAGCGGAGGCTCCTCTCAACTTTAGCCAGCCTGCATTTATTCTATTAGTAACATCTCCATCAATTTCCCCATCATGTTGCAAGATAGATCCCGGATATCTAAAGGAATCTCTCTTCTGAATGTTATCGTCACCAATCTTCACCTCGATTCCTTCACCATTTTCAAAATTAGGTGAGATATGCGTGTTATTCAATTGAGAAGGATAAGAGAGTAAGCAGTGAATCAATGATTACTTTTTACTTTACCATGAGGATTAGGAGATACAATACTTGAATATTGCATGTTATAACCATCCGTGCTTTGATGTGCATTAATTTAGTTCTAATTAAATAGAAGAAAAGATGAGACATGTTTACAAAAATATACTTTTCTAAATTTAGGTCAAAGTAGGGGAATTGCTTCCAAATTTTAATAAAGAAAGCATTTATGCTTAATTCATGTTAAAGAGTAAATGCATTAGATTTAAAGATACTCAATTTTTTGTTCATGTTGATTTATAAAGAACGTGCATAACGAAGTAAAAATAAGCTTAATATGCTAATAAACTAAAAAATGCATTTCAGTGAATCATGAGGTTAAGGACTTGAAAATACTTGTCTACGAAAGATGAAAAGCTCACAATCAAAAAGAAAAGAAAAAATATTGTAGGAAAAAATGTCTCATATATGAGGCAACGCCTCGAGGCGTACGCCTCAGTAAGGCTGAATGAGGCTATAGTCTCGAGGCGTACGCCTTAGCGCCTCGAGACGCGTTTTTAAAAACAACGATTGCATTCACCATTGTTGATATAATTGTTATGAACTTACTCTATATGCTATATCTATTTTTTGTGTAAACCAACCAAAACATGTATATTTTATATTTCTATTATTATTCGTATCTGATTCGTATTCGTTTTACATTCATATACGTTTTAAGGATACGGTAACACATTTTTCACATCCATCAATATTCATATCCACATTCGTATTCGTATTCTAAAATGGATAAAGATATGATTATACATGTATTCGTATCCGTATCTGACTGCTTTCATCCCTAGAAGTCAATGATAGTTCCTTTTTACCTTTCAGGGGATACTGTTAGAGAATGTGTTGAGGAGTTACACACCGCTTGTGGAGCTCTACCGATCCACTACCTTGGAGTCCCTCTTACTTGTGGAAGAATCAAGATCTCGGATTGGCTACCGATTATCGAGAAGCTAAAACACAAGTTGTCGGGTTGGAAAGCAGCGATTTTATACAAAGGCGGTCAACTGGTGCTTATAAAACAATGCTCCCTGCTATTCCGATATTCTTTATGTCCTCGCACATATTGCCGGTTGGTATCAGAAACATATCAAAAAAGATCATGCGAAGGTTTCTTTCGACAAAATCGGGTGATGGTGGAGCTAGGATACATTTGGACGACTGGGAGACTGTTACACTGTTCAATGTGGATGGTGGATTGGGAATTAAGGATCTAGGCGACATGAATAAGGCGCTTATGCTAAAATGGGTTAACAGACTGTAGGGTGGAGACGAAGTAAAGCAGTGCTCTCTGCTATCCCGATATTCTTTATGTCATCGCACCTATTGCCGGTTGGTATATGAAACAATAAGAAAAGGTCATGCGAAGGTTACTTTCAAGAAAATCGAGTGATGGTGGAGCTAGGATACATTTGGTCGACTGGGAGACTGTTACAATGTTCAATGTGGATGGTGGATTGAGAATTAAGAATCTAGGCGACATGAATAAGGCGCTTCTGCTAAAATGGGTTAACAGACTGTGGGGTGGAGACGAAGACATTTGCTGCAGACTAATTCGTAAGATCTATAGTATTGGGGACTCTCAGAGCACACTACAACGACCACATATGCACCCTTCGATGTTCTGGAAAGGTATCACCTCGGTTCTTCCTCATTTCCATGATATTTTTCGACATGTACGTGGAAATAGAAACAAGTTTTTTGGAAAGACAACTGGACGGGCTGCGGCTTTTTGCTTTGGTAGCAACATCGATGCTCTAGTCTCGGATTGCTAGATGGGCGGCAATTGGTTGCCTTATTTTTTAACAGATTTCTCTGACCAACGACTTGAAGATTTCCTCAATCTCCTGGAGCACTAAGACTTGGTGACATGCCACCTACGGGTAGAGACCATTGGTTCTGGAAGGATAATTCTTTTTCTGTAAAAAGGGCATATCGTGTCATCTGCAGTCTGCCACCACCTATGACATACTCCTTAATTCATGATTGCAACTTCATTTGGAACTCCAACTTCTGATCAGAATTGGCTTCTTTGTGTGGCTTTTGAGGAGGAGGCATGTTATGACAAGGGACCGATGTGCGAGACTTCTCTAGGTTACATCCAATAGATGTCCGCTTTGTGAAACCAATATCGAAACAATGGACCACCTCTTCTTCCTGTGCGCAAAGATCATCCAAACATGGAGTAGAGCTGACAGAAGCTGGCTTAATATTTAGAACCTTGAACTCTTCTGGGACTCATTGCATACTGCTAAACATCGCGCTAGAAAGGACATCATCCAACCCCTTGCGACGACCTAGGCTATCTGGTTAGGAAGAAATGGTGCACTTTTATATTCTTAACGGTTCTATTATGAAAATGTTTTGTGTCAATCCAGGTCTCTTCTCGAGTCTTGGACACTGTAAGTTCCTTTGTGACCATATCGTTTTTAATCTATAGATTTGGGGTGGATACCTAAGCATGTTTCTCCCTTTTTTGATTTTAAAAAATATTTTGTAGCGAACATATATTGTATATTTCTTAAATAAGATTGCTAGTATATGGAAGCATATACACATTTATAGAGATCACATTCTCTATGCCATTGTAGGCTAGGGTTTTCATGTGGTTTCATAGGGACTCCAGAGTAGAGATCCTATTCTTTGAACCAGTATGAGAGAGACCCAGTTCTCTGACAAGGAGATTTTCATACTCCATTCTCTAGCAATCGTGGATTCCGTCGAGGATGTTTTCCACAGCTTTTTCAGTTCGGCCCTGTAGAGATGGAGCGACTGTCTACATGACATACAATCTTCTACATGTGACGGGCCAGAGTACTCCGACATTGATACTCATTTCAATTTCAGTGACTTTGACAGGCACAATACATGGGAGACCTGATTCAACTCACACTCCAGCCCTGTTGTTCCTCCTCACTTGCACGACATGAGAAGCAACATCCTTGACATCAACCGATAGTTGTATATGCGTTGAATTGATATTATCCATCGTGTCTTGTATTGTGAGTTTGAGATTTCTTTATATGTTTCCAAGCTGAGCATTGCATGTTCCATGTTGAGAGGGAGTGTTGGAGTAATATGCATTATGTGTAGATTGGCAATTGAACCTCTGTAGGGTCCAATTACCACATCCAGTGCTTTAGTCCCACATCTACCATTTGTGGGACTTTGAGAGTTAATGAGAGCTATATAAGAAGCCCCACACCCATTGTACCAGATGGGAAAGTTTAATAGAAATTTCTGCCCTTCGAGGCATTCTCTCGTGGTTTCACCCCGCTCCTCACAGAGTAGGGTTCCATGTGAAAATCCCAGGTGTTCTTTATTGTTCTTATTCTTTATTTTTATTATTACGCTTCCGCATTCTCGTTTTCTAACAGATCACACTCCAGCTCTTCAATTCTTCCTCATCAACATGGCATGAGAAGTAACGTCCTCTACATGAAGCCAATAAAGTATATGCGTTGAGTTGATGTTGTCCGTAGCATCTTGTATTGTGTGAGTGAACGATTTCTTCTATTTGTCCGAGCTGAGTATTGCATGCTTTAGCTTGAGGGGGAGTGTTAAAGTATGCATCATCGATGAGTTATTGGATCCCTCCATGGTCCAATTACCACATCAACCGGTTTAGTCCCACATCATCTGTAAGTGGGACTTGGTCTTATTGGTGGGACAATATAAGGAGTTTCATACCTCTTGTAATAGTTGAGAGAGAATTCAATATATAGATACGGTCCTTGAGAGACCTTCTCCCGTGATTTCATCTTGCTCTTTATGGAGTAGGGTTCCACGTAAAATCTCGGTGTTCTTCCATTTTTTTATATTTCCTTATCTATGGCACATTTCCGTATTCTTGTTTTGTACACTGATTTTAGAATAAAAACTTTTTTCTATCCCTTCTCTTCTTTTATCTGCTGTAACTTCTTTCCTCGATTCCGTCCTACAGGTTCGTCTTCCCTTCTTCCTCCCACTTTTTATAAACTTCTCCATCTTCATTCTTCAACATACGTGTCTGTATTCCTTTTCTCTGGATTGAATATTTATAAATAGTGCTTGAGCTTTTTAAGAATCTGTTTATTCGCTGAATCATTGAATACTTCTGCCACCTAAGAGCTACTTCTTGTAGATTTCTTGTATATAAAAATATCTTTATATATTTTTTATAAGCCTGCTACTCATTTTGCTAATGCGCTACTATTTTGGATAGTGATGGTCAGTGTTCTATGGAAAAAGGTGCCAGTACATAGACAAAACGACGATGATTTGTTCGACATCGTGAATACATGGTACCCATGCTTGAAGCCTTATGCCAGGAAGCTTATAGGTATGTGGATTTTTACAGCTTGTAAGAAAATGCACTTGTTGAGTTCTGTTTGTATTCAGTGGCTTGGCTTCTGTATGCAGATACATTTCGAAGAGTCAACATCTTGGCTTGTAATCGTATTGGAGTCTTTAAAAGTGGGCTTGAACAAACCAGTGATGTAGGCATGTTTTCATCAAGGTGATAAATAATATGACGGCTTAGTTTGTTATACTTATACTTTTTTGAGACGACTTTATGCTAAGATGTAGATTGGGCCAAATGTAACCCATCTTCTTTTTACAAGTTCAGACATCTACTCAAATGGTGCAAAAGAATAGCTGGGTTTTTCTCTGGAAGCTGTGGGGGTAGTTTGTCAATGATAGAGAGCAAAAGGATTTATGTAGAGGTTTGTAACTGTTTTTTTATGTGAAATCTTTGTCCATGTAGAGGTTTGTATCTCTTTCTCTTTTTAATACATTGGGGTGAGCACCTCCGCGTGTGTCCCCCTTTTTTGGAGCTTCAAAAAAAAAAAAATCTTTGTCCAT
This sequence comes from Ottelia alismoides, assembly GCA_037367405.1. Lineage (NCBI taxonomy): Eukaryota > Viridiplantae > Streptophyta > Magnoliopsida > Alismatales > Hydrocharitaceae > Ottelia > Ottelia alismoides. The sequence goes on from JAZKJV010005978.1 coordinate 47,413, forward strand.
GTCTACTACAGGATTTCTCAAGATGTTAGCAACTAGTTTAGATGTAAGGAATCTTCAAACTAGAGATAGCTAATTTGTTTCAGTTGTTGGACAGGCTGTGGATGTCTTTGCCTCTTATTCTTTATCTATTACGGAACGTTTATCTATGAGGGGAGAAATTGCGAACTGCTGGGGTATACTGATTGATGACGGGGAACTGTATCCACCTGATAAACCTATCATTCAGGTGCGATATGTTTTCTGAATTCTTGATTAAATTTACATTCCTCGTATTACTATTGATGCTTATATTTGGTTGCAGAGTTTTGGATCATATTTACAAGTTGGACGTATCACTCTTCAACCCTTAGAGAAGAAGCATGTAAGTATTGCATTTCCTGAGTCACACAATTTATTCTTCATTAAAGCCAGCCCGCTGCATGCATTTAGGTTAGTTCATATGCAATATACTTAATTGCAAGTGATGGGAACATTGATGGAGATGCTACTAATAGAACAAATGCAGGTTGGCTAAAGTAAAGAACCTCTAATGTTCTTTGTGATAAGAAAATTCATTTGAAAATCAAAGGAAAGTTTTACGAAGCAGCCGTGAGACCTGCTATGCTCTATGGATCTGAATGTTGGCATGTGAATCGTAGACACGTGCAGAGAACGACTATAGCAGAATGGAAATGTTAAGGTGAATGTGTTGACACACATACACATAAATATTGGACCCTGTCACAGGTGGGGGAGACCGGCACTTGGGCCCCTCTTTTCGTCAACGACTTATTGTTGCAGCGGATGGAGGACTTCTTGATGTTTCAATCTGAGCTACCTTTGGCTATTGACACTCTCCATGATAGGAGGGTGGAGTCCTTGGATCACTTTGAGTGGAGGGGGATGAAGCTCTGCACGAAGAACATCTACGATCACCTGCACAGTTCGACCGAGGTACCACCGACAGAATTAACTCATGACTTAAGATTGGTTTGGGCCGCAAAGATAACTATAAGGGTCAAAATTTTCCTTTGGTGCTTTCGGAGGGATCAAACTTGCGACAAAATGAGACGAGCACACATTTTTGGTGCCCAAGATATCATTTGCGATAGATGCCACGCGCAGCAGGAGGATGCCGAGCATATCTTTTTCAAGTGCCATTCTTCATCAGAGGTTTGACGGGCGTTGAACCTAACGTGGCTGCGGCACGAGGACGTCGCAACATTTAGGGAATCCATCAGGAGGATTGGATCGGGCTCCACTGATGATATCTCTATTGCGTTCTCGACACTGTGGGCTATTTGGCAGGGAAGACATGACTGTATTTTTAAAAGCAACATGTTCTACTCGGAAAATGTATTGATTCATTGTAAAGCCCTCTACAACTCCTGGGCGTTGCGCTAATTGTAACACCCATCTTTCAATATATCTGGCGGTAATTCCCAACTTGGGAGTTTACCCGAACTTGTTTTAAAAAAAATAAATTGGATTCAAAATGATGCAATCAGAAGGAATGTTAGTGTAGCTCCCGATCGAGGATAAGATGCGAGAAAACTACTTAAGGTGGTTTGGCCATTTGCAAAGGAGGTTGGTTGATGCATCAGTTAGGAGATGCAAGTTTTTTTTTAAATCAAAAGAGGGGGGAATCACGCTTAGGTGCCTGCCTCATTATATTATTATAGTAAAGTGGAGATGCAAGTTTTGGGATGTTGAGTTGGATAAAAGAGGTCGAGGAAGATCCAAGAAGTGTTGGAATGAGACTATACGAAGGGATCTTAGTTTTTTGGATCTAAGTCCGAGAGTGACCTAAGATAGATCTGAATGATGACAAAGAATCCATGTATCTGACCCTACTTAATGTGAGAAAAGGCTTTGTTGTTTTTGTTTTTGTGCAAGTGACCTATCTCCAATTAGCCTCCAGGCTTAAGCAACATTCTTGCTATTCCCTCGTCATTTCAGAGACTACCCTCCAACCGAGTTGTGTAAAATGGATTCTTTCTTTCCTCTTTCCAATATAGATAAGCAGTGAGGAGTCAGAAATATATTCTCAAATTTAGTATTGATTTCCCCTCTCTTCAAAGAAGGTTGTAACATCTCATCTGTTCAGACCTGACCCCCTATCTATCGTCGTAGAAGTAGTTCCTTTGAAAGATTGCGGTTCTCGGATATCTAATCAATTAATCCTCCAATCCCCCTATTAACTATTAGCTTAGGGTAAGCCGCTTTTAGGCTAGCTGGTTCGCTCGCTTGCTTAATTCACTTGGATGCTCGTTTAGTAGTTGTTAGAAATATGAAATATAGAAGCGTAATTAGGGAAAAAGAATAATAACATGAAGAACACTAGGGGCCTGTTTGGTTGCTGGGTTGAACTGGGTTGGGTTGGGTTGGGGTATCCATATGAATAGTATACTGTACCCCTGCGAATAGTAAACTGTGAGGAGGATTGAGAGAGTTGGATGGAGGGGTACACTGGTGTACCCCAACCCGATGCAGTCCAACCCAACAACCAAACATGCCCTAGGATTTTTACGTCGAATCCTACTCCGTAAGGAGCGGGATGAAACCACGGGAAAACGTCTCAAAGGGCTGATGGTTCTATTGAGCTTTCTCTCATATGATATAAGAGGTCTGTGGCTTCTTATATAGTCTCCACAGACCTTCCAAATCCCACCATTAGTAGATGTGAGACTAAACATTGGATGTGATAATTGGCCCCTAGAGGGATCCAATTACCCATCTACCACATAAGTGACACATACTCCAACATTCCCTCTTAATCTGGAGCATGAAATACTCAGCTTGGATAAATAGAAAGAAATTTCAAACTCACGATACAAGACACTAGAGACAATATCAACTCAATGCAAACACAACCGTCGGTTGCTGTCGAGGATGTTGCTTCTCATGCCATGCAAGTGAGCAGGAACAAACATGCTGGAGTGTGAGTTGAATTGGGTCTCCTCATCGGAGAACATGTGCTCTGTACAATGCCTGTCAGAGTCACTGATACTGAAAGGAGTCTCCTCGTAGGAGTACTCTGGCCCGCCACATGTAGAAGTTTGAACCATGTGGACAACTGCTCCATCTCTGAAGGGCCGAACTGAAAAAGCCATGGAGACATCCTCATCGGAGTCCACGGTCGTTGGAGAATGGAGTCTGAAAGTCGTCGGAGAACTGTGTCTCTCCCATACTAGCTCAGAGAATGGGATCTCTATTCTTGAGTCCTTATGAAACCACATGAAAACCCTATCCCACATGGCCTAGAGAATGAGATCTCTACTCTAGAGTCCCTATGGATCACATGAAAACTTTGTGATAAAAAATAAAGATGGGAATCACATAAAAGATGTCAAACATGTGCGCATCAAATTGAAGAGTTGGAATCTGATCGTTGAGTCTAAAATCTGAACATTTGTAGAGTTTGGAAAATTTGGCTTGGAGTATCTGAATCTAAAATAGACTTGTAACTCTACACAATACTCCCCCATTCTCCCATACTTTTTTTTTGACACTCCAAAAAGGGGGAGACACCCGTAGGTGTTCGCCCCAGTTTATTAAGGCTTTATGAAAAGAAGATACTTACAGAGGGAAAAGGGAAAAGAAGACAGGGGAGTTGATATCAGTAGTGATACCAAACGCCACAATTACAGAAAGTTACATAGAGGACCAGTCCATACAAAAGCGATTTGCGTCAATGCTGATATTTTCGATATAGAATCGCTGTCCCGCGAAGATAGCTTTGTTTCTTCCCAACCAGATACTCCATATGCGCGCGAAGGGGATTAGTTTCTCCGACCTCGGACGAGTTGCAGCAGCTGCAAGGCTGGCCCAAAAAGATTCCATGGACGAGTGGTTCACCCAGGCAACGTCATCCCATATGGACCGCACAAGGTCGCAATGAAGAAAGAGATGGTCGGCCGTCTCCAAAGCCACATCGCACAATCCGCAGAGACCTGGAATGTTTGGGAATATAGATACCATATGGTCGCGGGTAAGAAGACGACCACGCCTAAGGATCCACAAAAATATACCAATCCTTTCCGGAAGCCTAAGACCCCATATGAGGTTGCAGTGATCAATAAGAGAAGGCTCCGTACGAACAGCGATGGGGAGAAGAGCAGAGTATGCCTTCCTCGAAGAAAAGGACCCCTCACCCCAAAAGGACCCCATTCTCCCATACTTGTCGGAATATAATGACATCGACAAAGTTAGGAGAGGAAAAGAAAATGCTGATGAGAAAAAATATGCATAAGCCATCTCAAAATTTTTCAGCCTTTTTTCTCTCAATATTTTTTATTATCCGTTCCCCCTTTTTTACGACTTTTCTTCTCAATTTTTTTCTGAATCATTTTTTCATACAGACTCTTTTTGTACGATCCCAATTTTTTTACAAGCGTTTTTTCTTCTTACGTATGGCTTTTCTTTTGTATGCGCTTTTTTCTAAGCAAACCCCTTTTTTTAAACGAGGCTTCTCCATTTTTTTGGCCTCTCTTCTCTTCCTTTTTTTTCAAAAGAACCGTAGCCCACTCGAGCTCTTCGTTTTTTTCCCTTTTTTTTCTCTTGGCCCACTTGAGCCCTTACAATAAGAGCAACCCACTTGGGGCTATTATTTTAGGGTTCCCACTTGGGAACCTCTCTCGAAGATCGTTGCCCTTGATAGTGGCTTCTCTTGTTGTCGCCGCTACTAAGAGGACTCTTCACCTTCCGGAGATGCGGGGATGTGCGATCTGGAGCTGGGGCACCGCCCGGAGAAGAAGGGTAGCGTCGCCCTTTGGAAGCTACGGAGATTGGGAGGGGGGGGGGGCTTCGCCTGTAGCCACCTGGAACTCGTCGTCTGGAGGCGAACTGAAGGAGCCACGAGAGGGAGGTGTGCTCGCACGGGGCTGATCGCGTTTGGAGGAGATCATCGCCGCGAGGAAAAAAGGGGATGCCGCCTGATGCTTCTTCGTCATTTTTTTTAATTTTGTTTCAAGGGGATTTCTTATGGTTGCTGCTGCTACGATATAAAGATGGAGATCGAGTGCTGTGCCGCACGTGAACTCGCGTTGGATGCGCCTATCATGGGGGTGTCGCCTTGTGTGTGCCATTGTGCGAGGCCATTGTGAGATAGAAGGCAACGATCTTGTTGCCTGTTGGAGAGCCGTATACCGCTGTGCCTAGTTGCGTCACCAATCGAGATGGAGATGGAGATGGAGTAGCCGTGAAGATGAGGCTCCGAATACCTGCACCTCCTGGAAGAGGACGATATGTCTTGTTGAACTTGTATGTTGTGAAATGGGGATTTGTCGTATACAAGCATCACACAGACTGGAGATAGATCTGATGGTCGTTTAACAATGGCAATCCATATGCCCGGAAAAACTCTTGATCAAAGATCAGGGACAAACGAACACACCGAATTAGGTGTTGTTGGAACTCTAGAACTTGATTTTGAACATGAACTTGAACAATAGATCTTCAAAATAATCTTCAAGAACATAATTATGATTTCAATAGAAAACCCTAGAATTGAATCTCGAATCTCGAACAAAAAACAAAGAACTTAAAATCCTTGAGAATCGAACCTACTCTGAAACCATGTTGGAAACATGAAATGCGGAAGCATAATCAGGGAAAAAGAAATAATAACAAGAAGAACACCGGGATGAAACCATGGGAGAATGCCTCAAAGAGCTGATGGTTTTATTGAACTTTCTCTCATATGATACAAGAGGTCTGGGCTTCTTATATAGCTTCCACAGACCCTCCAAATCCCACTACTGCTAGATGTGGGACACACTGGATGTAGTAATTGGCCCCTGGAGGGATCCAATTACCCATCCACCACATAAGTGACACATACTCCAACAATAGTCTATAATCTAGTTGGGAAGGACAAGTCTGACGAGGGGATGACTAAGGGCAAGGATCCAACTCAATGGCTGCTTACTTATTACTATGAGAGCATGCTTGATCTGTCTAATACAATGTTTGATTTGATGTGGGTAAATAGGTGTCCATTAGTTAAAATTCTCTCTTGGTTTTGATAAATTATCTATTTGATTTTTTTACCTCAAAGAATCGGTTGGAATTTTGTTCATTTGGCAATCTGTTTCTTAGATAAACAGACCTTTGTTAAGTATTAAGATCTATGTTCTACTTGGTTTTGTTATATATTTTGCTAATTCAATTCTCCTTTTACAACTTTGTAAAGTTTGTGTCTCGGAAACTTATGCGCCTTATTTTGTATTCTTTTACTATATTTTGGTATTTTAAGGGTTTTTCTGTTTGTATGTTATAAAAAGTCTTCATTAATGATTACTAATCAATAGGCTTGTGTCTAATTTAACGAATCTTCATGAGGGTGACTTTCTGAGTTGTATATCAGGTGAAAATGATAAAATCTGAATTAATGCAACACCATGAACATCAAATACTTAATATTTCCAATTTTCAAGATGGTTGGTATGACCACGCTACTCATTTGAAGAATGGACCCTTGGAGTAAATATTCATATTATGCTTCTCTAGTACAATAGCAGTATGCCTTTTTATATATTGATCCACAAATTTACTGTCGACTTTGCTTTCTCCCTCCGATAAATGTAGTGCTCTTTTTTGACTTATTGCGACGCTCTCCATTACCTCTCTTACATTATACATAGTTCTAATAATATGATTTATTAAAATTGAACAAGTCGTGTATTTATGCGAGATAGTTGGTATAACATCTCGCTTTGACTTATCTAGATCCTTCCTGAATGTTCCCTCTGTGGTGCTAGTCAAAATCAACCACGATCCAAGTCATGTATTTATGCGAGATAGTTGGTATAACATCTCCCTTTGACTTATCTAGATCCTTCCTGAATGTTCCCTCTGCGGTGCTAGTCAAAATCAACCACGATCACTGTTTGAACTAGTATACGACTCAAACAAATTTTAGTGACAACAATCCAATGAATTAAACCAAATCTAAAGTGCATATTTATACAAAAATGTAATTGCAATCTATCTACGTGTAAGTTATAAAACGTACCCAAAGACTTTTCAATTAAGAAAGTCTATACAAATATGCATTCTACTAAATAAACGAAAACTAACTACAAACTATGTAAGAAAACTAGATACTGATTATAACTACCTAAATACTGGCAGTGACGCCTCCAAGTATTATGCAAGAGTCTCTTCGTGCTCTACTTCTGAAGCTATAGGTCACAAAATGAAGGAGTGAGAAAGAGTACACCCAACAAAGAAAATAAAGGTTCTGCATGATTAATTGGTATAGAGAGATACTCCAATTTTGGACAACTAATTCGAGAAATATATACCACAACTTAACTCATTTGAATACATCTTCCTGAGGATACATTTAGTTAAGAATATGCTATTTTATCCAAATTCATTTGCATTTTACGTTACATATGTAAAAATATAGCAATTATAAGCAATATGCATTGAATACAAGACATCAAATATATTATAATATGCATAAGATTGTTACCATGGCATCAAATTTTGGCGAATTTTGACCGAACTTCGATTTTGATAGGTGACTAAAATTCGATTGAAAGGCCGATATTTGTGCCCTCAGGGGGGTCGATAGAAGAAAATGCAGCTGAAATAGTCTAAATTTTGGTCAAATTTCGATTGAATTTTGCCGAAATATTGTTTCGGTCGGTCACAAATATGGTGATCAAAATCGATATTTAAGGTCTTGATTGTTACTAACTGTGGAGCAGAGAAAGGAATTAAAAGTTGAGTTATTTAATTGTATTCAATCGAATACATGCCAACTCTCTACTTGATTATGAGTAGATAAAGGAAATATGTGACCATGGTCACAAGTGAAATCTAGATAATCATACGTCTCCAACCACATGCTATCCATGTATGAGTGGGCACCACCGGGAATTCTACTTGATTCTACCCTTCTCATGTGTGTATGCCCTTCTCTTCAAGTAGTTCACTACGACGCGGTTCCACATATGAGCTACCAGTTACCACTTATTCTTGAGGTTCCTTAGGTTTATGAGGGATGACATGTTAGGGTTAGTTATCTTTAAGTATGTTAATATAAATTAACTACCGCTACCTGTGCCTATTGGTTGTCATTTTTATGTTGTAGGCATAAATTCCCACATTTCCATACATATTCATCATTGTCGAATGATATTTCTATCTAATGACATGGTGGGGACTCATTGAATGTAGCCCCCGTAGAGGTAGCTTCTGGTACAGAGAAAATCTAATGTGATGTATACTGATATTCTCGTACTAACATCAAAATAATCAAACTCATATACTGACATTTGGGCGGACTTGGGTTGGCTTGACGTCTCGGACTCCGCCTCCTTCTGCGATTGCTTGGTTCGTTCTCGGGCGAGGAGTAGGAACGACATTCTCACCTCTATTTCCCGGCTATGGTGCATCTGGATTGCTAGGAATGAAGCTCTGTTTGCTGGCCAGCGTTTCTACTCGGAAAACGCCCTCATCTCTGCTTCACGTATGGTCTGTGATTGGTCTGTTGCCTAGGGTGTCCTTGCTGTAGTGGAGTTATCGTATTGTGATACCTTCGGTTTTTCTTTGGGTTTCTTCTCTCTCCCTTTTTCTCTCCGCTTACTCGCTGTAAGTCTCTTCTCAACTTTGTTTCTTCAATAATTATGGGGCGAGCACCAACGAGTGCGTCCCCCGTTTTTGAGCTTCAAAAAAAAACATCAAAATAATCAAGGTAATTATTTTTTTGAGAGGATAATCAAGGAAATTATTAACTCTGCATGTATGATCAAGACGAATAACACAGATACTAAATCTTTACCTCAACGTGAAGTCTAAATGGATACTTTAACCTTGGGCTTCTTCTTCTCCACTAGAAGTCCTGCAAGTTGATTCTCTCTCTCTCTCTCTGGATATCCATAGACATCAGAATAGATTGGTAGAATGACACAATAGAAATCTGATGGTTCTTTTGTTTGTTGAAATTTGGTGGGACCACAACCCGCATTTTCTTTTCCAATTTAATACAACTACTGAGATGCTAATTGCTATGAACTTCAAAATCTGCACATTTCTTCCATAAATTTTGAGATTTAGTTGATTTCATTTTTTTGTTGATAGCTGATAATTGATCTTGTCTCCTTTTATATGGTTAGCAAACACAATTAATTCGTCTACTAGACCATTTTGATTTTAAAGCCAATTTGGCCAATTTTAGGCCTTTTCTCGATTTCCCCAAATTTGACGTGTTTTTTGTCAATTAATTTCACTGACGTAGTCTGGTCGATTCTTTAAGTCTTTTTCTTCATAGTTCGTATTTTGACTAGTTTTATACGTAATAGGAATGCTAATGCTGAGGCTAGGAAATCTGGTACCTTCCTAGGGGCAAGAAGTCTGGTTTGGTTGGTCATAGCATGCTCATGGTCGATTAAACTATTTTCTACAAGTTGTAGCCGACCCTACTTATAGTGGGAGAAGGCTTTGCCATTTTTTTTATATTAGCGAGCGTTGGAAATGATAGAACCCATAATTGAGGGGTGGCAATTTTGAGAAAAGCTAATTGAATTTATGAATCTATTTTTTTCTAAATAAGTGCCTTATTGAATTAAAAGGGTTGGTCCTACACCTGTCAAGGTGAATTTGAAAGAAGATAGCTGTTTTATTATTTTGTATCCTAATTTTACTTCGTTTCAAGAGCATCCAACATAGGTGGAGCTCCTTAGCAAGCATCCGTGATTTCTCTTTAGTTATGTGTAAAAATAAATGAACTAGAACGTGGAATCAAGAACAAAAAAGAGAAAACATGGATTACGTGGATCCATACTCCTAAGAAGCGAGGTGAAACCATGGGAGGGAGCTGCAAAGGTTGCATCTGCTATTCAATTTCTCAAAGTTTATACTTTACAAGGGCTGTGTGACTCTATATATAGTCCCACAAATACTGCCAAGTCCCATCAACAAACAACATTAATGTAAAGAGGGTGGTGTAATTGGATTTCTTCTTAATCATTCACTAACGCTTCCTCTCAAGCTAGAGCTAAAAAAGTTGTAACTTGTTAGAAAAGAAAATACATAATTCATCTTCCCTTATATATTCCTAAGGAGTTGGGTGGAGATTTGCTCGAAGTAGTCGTTAATGGGAGGAGATTCACATGGAGGAGATATCATTTGGGTGAGACCTGTACCTCAAGTGAATGCTCGTTGATAACGATTGATATGCGATAAATAGGTTGGAGGGTTGATCTTCCTGCAGTTCATTGATAGTAAATGTCTGAACATCCCAAGCAGTAGTAAAAGTCCATATGAAAACATAGAGTGGTCCTATCCCATACGAAGGTCTCTAGAGTGAGCATCACCTATAGGAAAACTATGATATTGGGCCTCTCCAATACATGTGCGGACCTCAAAAAGGGAGTTTTTCTCGTATAGGGATCTCATGGAGTGGGATCTCTCACTTAGGAACCTCGAAGAGATGGTCTCGTTTATTAAAAGATACTATGAAATTAGAGTCATAGGACAATTCATGATTCGAGTGGTTAATAAAAAGTTGTAAAGTAAATAGTAATAGTAAGGACTCAAACTCATGGATGGTCACAACCAGAAGATGATGAACAAGAGATTAAAATTTTATTTGGCAATCTCAATCAAAACTCAGAAGAACAAGTATGCCCTACTCTCATTCCTTTCTCCCATACTTGTCAGAAACACAATGATTGACCCAATTTGGGAGAATAAATGGGGTAAATAAAAAATTCTTCTTTTGAATTGCCCATATATTATTCTTAACAGCCTTTTCTCCTTTTTTATTATCTCTCTTCTCTCTTTTCTCATTCTTTTTTGGAACAATCCCCTCCTTTTCGTCTTCTTTTACCTTATTTTTTCAATATTCTTTTTATTATTTTCATTCTCCTCTTTTCTCTTTACCTTCCTTTTTAATGATACCTGCAACCCTTTTAGTCCAAAACCGATTTTATTTGGCCTAAATAGAAGAGTAAAATAAAATATAAATAAAATGCGTTCAAAGCCATTGGATGCATCACCCCTTCCTCAATCTCTTATAATGTAAGAGTAGGATTTCCCTATAGGAATCTACCGTTGTGTATTTTTTGCATAATATCTCAACCTTCCATCTCTTCTTCGATGGCGCCGATAGAGTTTCGGAAGTGAACCCAATGCCATCGCCTCCCCTGTGCCATGCAATGCTACTATGATCACATGCCTCCTCATTTCGCCGCTGGTTTGGCTATGTTGGAGCCTGCACTGATAGATTGTGGTGGTTTACAACATCGATGTATCAATGACAATCGTTGGGGGAGATGATCGCTTGATGCTCTTCTTATAATTGCTCTCTAAGGCCAGTCTCCATCTTGTGATTCGTCTCGCTGTCTTGATGTTTTCCTGGTTCTTTTTGTTGCGGAATAGATTTTTAGGGGTATTATGTTGTCACTATAGCATCTTTCATGTCCGATTACCTTGCTTAGTTTTTGTCTCGTCTTTTTGTTAGGGCTTGCGTGCCTCATGGAGGTCGATCTGGAGCTCGATGACTTTGACAGTGCTGTGGAGCGTCATTGATTTGTAGTAAATGTTGATAGAAAGAATTGTTATTGAGCTAATTAAAATATTTTAAATAACTCAACACATTTTTTTGGAACCTCGAAGACTATGAACATATTTTTAACTCGGAAGAACACAAAAGTAATAAAAACTTGACTTGGAGATAAAATACGGAGTTGACTTTCTCTGATACAATGTGAATATAAGTAAATAGAACATGGAATCAAGAAAAAAATGGATTTATCCGGACCACTACATAAGGAGCGGGTTGACCACGAGAGAAAGCCTAAAAGGTTGCATCTTTAATTGAATTTCTCAAGGATTACAATGGGTGTGGGGTTCTATATACGACCCCGTACTGAAGAGTCCCACCATTAAATAATATGAGATTAAAGAGAGTAGTATAATAGGATCTTGAAAGATGCAAATACCTATTTAAATCATTCTTTAACACTATGCAATGATGTTGACATTATGCAACACAACGATCCCTTTTTTGGTAAGCTCACTAAACTTGGTACAATCACGAATATACCATTAGAAGGAACGCATAAGCTGGTAGAAGAGAGTTTTTTTTTGAGAAAGCTAGTGGGAATGTTTGTGCAGGATCAGATTTCTCTATCTCCCTCTCTATTTTCGTGTATGAAAACGAGTGCATTTGCAATCTTTTAAATATATGTGGGAACATGTGCACCCATGTTTGCATGCATGTGCTTTGGGGGTGGAGCATGGAATTTGTAGGGCATACTTAGTTAGACCCAAGGATTTCTTACGATTCGAAATCACCTTCCAATTAATAGTTGGGGCATTCGTACACGTTTTATGGCTAGGGAGTGCATGGAAGGGGTGTAAGTTGTCATATCGAATGGTATGGTGGAGCACGGATCAAGCGAAAAAGCTAGGCTCACTATTTTTTTGATAGTTTGACAAGCCGTATGCAGTTTGACTGTGGAGTTGAATATTTGATATTCAATTCATTTTCAATATGAGGTGTCAACATTCTTGGACCCGACACCATTTATAAAACCACTACCCGTACCGATCTATGTATTATATGGGTAGATCCTGGTTGATTCCAGGCTATCGAGCATGTATGTGGATGTCCAATGGCTTCCTACAAATCCAACATACAATCAAACCCTATACTTGCTTTATCGTATACTAATAGATATGTGGACACCTAATGGGTACTAACATATTCAATATATGATCAAATCCTAAACATACCAAATGTGTAGTAAGTTTCGTAAATAATATCCTTTAAAAAAGTTTCATAAATAGTATCAAAATCAAGTTATATAGGTATATTTTCCCATAAAACCAACATAAAGTCAACCCTAAACTATACGTCTGGAATTGTTTGAGGACATAAAGATACACAAGTACATGGGATCAATGTCGTAGAAGTCGGTATTCGGTATTCGGTCAGAGAGCTCATTGAATAAAGAATATTAGGTATTTGGACGACTATTTGGAATTATTCGGTTTTGTATTTTTTTAAAATTTTTTAAATATAAATTTAATTCTAATACGTATCTTATATATTTATACATATATGTCCATCAATTAACAAGATTCCAAGATAAAGGTACCAATTAACGAGATACATATATGAATCTATGACATTTCTAGTAATATTGCTATGCATGGTAATCCTTCAAAATTTTAAAAACAAAAATAAAATAACATAAATGCAGCAGTCAGCCAGTCAGCCGAATAGTCGGACCGACTATTCGGTCATGCCGACCATTGGCCGACTATTTAGTGTTCAGTCGGGGACCCCCGCACCGCATAGTCAGGTCGACGTATTCGGTATAGTCGGCTGACTATTGCAACATTGCACGGGATGGTGAAAATGTGTGGTGTATATATATATATATATATATATAATTCATGGACAACAAACAACATGCAGTGACCTTGTAGGGATGTGAAAATATACAACACAGTGGGGGAATAGGAACTTATGACTGCAATGTCATGGGGCACTAAGAGGTGTTGTAATTCTGATTATATCATATATGCGAGTTGGGAACTTTCAGGGTGGGTTCGGGTATGCATGAGTAAATCCAAAACCCAAACTCGTACCTGAACAGGTAAGAAGTTTTTGAACTCAAACCTGCCAAAAAATAAATGGGATGGGTTTTGGTTCCTTAAATGGAGTGGGTTTGGGTTGGCCATACTATGGGTAGACCTTTTTTTTGTCATCCATATATATAATCGTATCTTATGAATGGATCTCGTGAATGAGAAGCAACGTTTGTAATCTTCTTTCTATTTTTTAGGAAAAAAAGATCTCATAAGTGAATCCTCTGCTTGCAGGCTTCTAAGATCTCCAGAACCCTGTTTTCTGGAACTGTCTTCATAACTAATGATGACCGAGTCCTTATCTTGTGAAATGTCTTTCAGATTTTTATCTCATTTCATAAACAATTTACTACAGATGTTATAAACATGTATGCCTTCTATGTGTGGTAGGTTAGTCTAGATCTCTGTTGATGTTTTGATTTGTATATACAAAGTTGTAGTACACATCACATCTATGCAATAGTGATTTTCTTGATTTTTGATTTTTTAATGCAGGCCCACGATAACACCAAGCCATTTGTCAATCTTCGCAGTTCTCTTCATGTTCTTGAAAAAATTGCTTGCTGTATAAAATATAATGAGCCTGTTCTACTAGTTGGTGAAACTGGTACCGGAAAAACAACTCTTGTCCAAAACCTGGCCATGAGGCTTGGGCAGCCATTAATTGTCCTGGTAATCTTGTACTATTTTGCGCAATTTTAGTGATTGCAATTGTATTATATGACAATTTGTGAAAATTTGCGGTTACAGAATTTAAGTCAGCAAAGTGATGTTGCTGATTTGTTGGGTGGATTTAAGCCTGCTGATGCACCGTCCATCTGCAATCCATTATATCATGAGTTTCTTGATATATTCTGCAAGACTTTCCGGAGAGAGGTACATATTCTTCAACTAATAGTTGCTACAAGTCCTGTGCTGGTGTTGCAATTGAGTTAATTTCTTGTCTTCATGTTCAAATAGAACAATGCAGATCGTCTTTTTTGCTATGAAAAACTTGTCATGAAGAAGAAATGGGAAAGGTTGCTGAATGTTTTAAAAACATGTGCCAGTGAAGTCCTTATGCTTGCAGATAAAGAGACGAAGTCAGGCTGTGGTGGAAAGAGAAAAAGGTCATGGTCTAAAATAGTCGAGCTCTGGGAGTCCCTATATTCAAGACTTGAATTGGCTCGCAAACAAATAAGCAGTTCATCTGGAATGTCATTTTCATTTGTGGAAGGGGCATTTGTAAACGCTTTAAGAAAAGGACAGTGGATTTTGCTTGATGAAATCAATCTAGCGCCACCTGAAACATTGCAGAGGATTATTGGTGTTCTTGATGGTGACAAAGGTACAATGTGTCTTGTTGAAAGGGGCGATATCACCTATGTAGAACGGAATTCTTATTTCCGTTTATTTGCTTGTATGAATCCTGCAACTGATGCTGGAAAGAGGGACTTACCACTGTCCATTCGAAGCAGGTTTACTGAGTATTTTGTCGATGACGTATTAAACACTGAAGATCTAACTCTTTTTGTTGGACAATATCTGGAAGATGTCCCTGGAGGTAGTAAAATAACAAGTAAAGTTGTCAGCTTTTACAAAGAAGCAAAGCATGAAGCTGAGTTAAGCTTGCAGGATGGTGCTAACCAGAAGCCCCAGTTTAGTATGAGATCTCTT
This sequence comes from Ottelia alismoides, assembly GCA_037367405.1. Classification (NCBI taxonomy): domain Eukaryota; kingdom Viridiplantae; phylum Streptophyta; class Magnoliopsida; order Alismatales; family Hydrocharitaceae; genus Ottelia; species Ottelia alismoides. Next base: position 62,662 of record JAZKJV010005978.1, read on the forward strand.
GCTCGTGCATTGGAGTTTACTCGGAAAGCTGAAAAGGGGTTTGGTTTCCGAAGGGCCATTTATGATGGTTTTTGTATGTTCTTTCTTACTTTACTAGATGAAACTAGCAGGAATATAATGAATAAACTCATACTACACCATTTGGCGGAGGGTGTAATGGCTGATGAAGACAAGGACAAGCTTTTTGCAAAATATTTGGTTCGAAATGCCGTATCCAGGGATATCTCTGCTGAAAGTGATTTTGTTGAGAATTATATTAGGACTGATAGTGTCAAGGAGAACTTGAGGAATGTTGCTCGTGCTGTTTATATTAAAAAATATCCGGTGCTTTTGCAAGGCCCTACGTCAAGTGGGAAGACCAGCCTTGTTCGTTATCTCGCTTCTATTACTGGTCATGAATTTGTACGTATAAATAATCATGAGCACACAGATTTGCAGGAATATTTCGGTTCATACATAACTAATTCCTGTGGGAACCTTGAGTTCCAAGAAGGCATTCTAGTCAAGGCTGTGCGCATGGGGTACTGGATAGTTCTGGATGAACTTAATCTTGCACCTTCAGATGTTCTGGAAGCTCTGAACCGCCTATTAGATGATAACCATGAATTATTCATACCCGAACTTCAAGAAACTGTCATTCCACACCCAGAGTTTATGCTTTTTGCGACTCAAAACCCGCCTACAATTTATGGTGGTCGCAAAATGCTCTCACGGGCTTTCCGTAATCGATTCTTGGAAATACATGTTGATGAAATTCCAGATGATGAACTTAGCACGATCATAGAAAAGAGATGTAAGATTCCCAAAAGTTACGCTGGAAAGATGGTAGCGGTTATGAAGGATTTACAGTTGCATAGACAAAATAGCAATGTTTTTGCTGGTAAACATGGATTTATAACTCCTCGTGATTTATTTCGATGGGCCAATCGTTTTAATAAGTTTGGTCAATCTTATGAGGATTTGGCAAAGGATGGCTATTTGCTTCTAGCTGAAAGATTGCGTGAAGAAAATGAGAGAAATATAGTCCAAGAGGTCCTGGAAAGACATCTCCGCGTCAAGCTAGTCATCAGTCACTTGTATAGAGAAGTACGTTCTTCTGTGCACTGGCTTATATTTCGTTTTCACTTTGGACTTTTAAAAGATTTGAATGGGCTGTATTTACCTACAAAAATTGGCAGGTTTTTTGAGTCATTGTACTTATTAGTGCTTAACTATTAAGTATGCCACTCATTTGTTTTGTGAAATGTTTTTTAATAATAGCTATATAGCAAGTGCTATTTATTTTCACTGTTTTAGTATGTGCCATTTTAAGGTTTTTTAATTGTTGCGGTTTTCATATGATGGGAATAGGTTGTATTTACCTCTTTACGTGATTGGTTCTAGAATACATTTTCTTGTTTTTGTAAACATTGCTTGCATACTACTAGAAAGAGGTGTTTCCAAAGACTTGTGCGAACATCTTCATAGCTCGCCGTAGTTCTGGTTATGTGCTTTTTAGTGGAAATTACACAAATGTCCCAGAGTTTGAGGTAAATATCAAAGAGATCCACTATAAAAAGGGTTAACATTCTGGTGCTTGCATTTTAGTACTATAACACTTTGTCGAAGAAATTCTATTTAATCATCAGAATGACAAAGTTAACCTTTCGGATATGGTTATCTAATCCAAAGTTTTGATAAATTGTGGTTGATGAATAAATGTAATTAATTGTCATCAAAACATTGAGGTATGCTATATTTCTTATAATAATAGAAATTAGGGTGACATTTACCATAGTAGATATTGTCTATCAAGAATTTGAATTACATGGGTGATCTCCATAAGGTTAATTTCACCATTTTCAATAAAAAAGTGGAATATCTTAGATAAAGTGTTACAGGACTGAAATTCAAGCAGTAAAATGTCAAATTTTTATCATTTTTTATATTTGCCATAACTATTGGATTTTTTATGCAATTATCTCTTTGTTTGCAATTAGGTAATTTTACACGACACCTAGAAACTTTGCAATCTCATCACAACATCTGACATCTTCATATTTATCCCATGACACGTGTCGTCTTACTGTGTCTTACATCGCAACCATTTTAACTATTCTTGGGTTGATCTTCTTGAATTTTTCTACCCACATCAAAATCAATGACGGATCTTCTTCCCCCTCCTCATTTCTACCCACTCACCTTGTCGATAGTTGCCTGGTTTTTATCGTCACATCTGAGAAGGGCTTTGAGTACTGTCACACCCATGTCAAACACGGTTGTGGCCCCAAGTGCGAAGCCAACTACACTTGACTCTCCCCCATCACCTTCCTCCCAAGAGTCCTCTTTGTTTATGGTGGCCGTACGTCCATCATGCCATCTCTGTAAACTTCTGTACGTATTGTGGGACAATCTGCCCTTGAGGAATGGGTCGGTGATTCAATCTAGCATCCCTCAATTCTGACAATGCAATGCCCTCAGTTAGGCTGACATGCTCCTTTGGTAGAGTTGGGTTGAGCACAAGGTGAGTGCAAAATACTTTGAAAAAACAACTTGATACTAATACATGCTCGTCTTATTGGATAGTTTCAACCTTCTGAAGTACTTTGGAATGAGTTAGCTGATGTTGTCCTTCACCACAATGCTCATGTGAGTATTATCCGAAGCAGGTCCGGTCTTGGAGATCCTGAAATTGGCGACCATTGCCACCCACTTTTCGTCAAACAATATGTTAGTGGTCTTCATGTCACGGTGGAGGATGGTGTACTTAGCTCTGATGCGGAGGTACTGATAGTCGTGAGCGTATCCGATGCAAATCTCCAGCCCATGCTTCCAAGAGAGTAACCGATTCCGCGTCTTGTAGAAGTGCTCGTGCAATGTGCACTGCACCATATAGTTGTGACCAGAATCATGTTGCAACTCGCAAGTGGTGGTGGCAATAGGAGGGGATGCAGGGGCGGAGTAAGTGGCACAAGGTTGTGGTGGTGACGACAATAGTCATGGAGGGAGGGGTAGATTGATGGAGGATGGCATATTATTTGAAAATTCGGTACGTTATGAAGGTAAATAAGGGAAATTTTAACGGATTCTACTAAAGTTAACTTTGAATTGGATGGAATTTAATCCAAACGGGTTATGGTGTGCAATCTAGTAAGTTTATTGGTGTTATGGGGCAAGTACAAATGTTAGGGATTGTGATGTAATTGCAAATGTTCATAGGAGTCATGGTGTTAAAATCCCTTACATTTTTTCTTTTGCAAACTTTCCATATCTCTATTTGTCTTTTATGCTGTAAAATTGACTTTATATATATATATATATTCTTCAGATGTTCTGAACTTGTATTTTTTCTTGAGTGATGCTACTAATACTGCATTTCCCTCGGTGGTACCACTGCCACAGGAGTCGATCTCACATGGTGGCGCTGTAGACATGCATCGGCTAACAGCTGGACTGCCAAACCCTGAAAAGTTAGTCTTCTTGAAATTAATAAAAAATTCTAGAATAGTTTTTTGATACGTTGGCTTGATTGTTTCTTGCAGACTTATGTGGACACCAAGCATGTGGAGATTGTACTTTCTAGTGGAGCGATGCTACAAGTTGCAGGAGCCTGTTCTTCTAATTGGTGATACTGGGGGTGGGAAAACTAGTGTTTGCCAATTGCTTGGTCATGTACTGGGGTTAAGGTTGCATATTCTAAATTGTCATCAGTACACAGAGACATCAGATTTCATTGGGGTGTGTAGTCCTTTCTATTTGCTACAACTATATATATATATATATATAAGATTTGCTCAAGAGACACGTTTGCTTTTCTATCTGCATTTGTTATTGAAGAAAAAATTGCTTTTCTATCTGCATTTGTTATTGAAGAAAATATTCATTTTTTAAAAATGTCCAGGGTTTTCATCCTGTACGGGATCGCTCTCGCCTGTTAAATGACTTTAAAGTTCTCATTGCTCAACTGCGTAGCACAAAAGTCTACGCCCATTATGCTGGAAAATTTGTATGCTTCCTTTATTTTTGATTGAAATCGAGATTCCTTCTATTGTTTGTGAAAATGTTTGTTGGTATTTTGTGTTCCTGCAGGAAATATCTTCCGACATAGAGAGTGCTTCCTCGACCTTGGATTGTATAGATGATATTTTGAATGCAGCTAAAAATAGCTCAGCCTCGCATTCTGATGTTAAACCACAAGACATTGATTGTTTTATGCAAATAAAGCAAGAACTGATGCTGCTTTTACAGAGGTGGCGGGCTTTATTTATCTGGCAAGATGGACCTCTTGTGCAAGCAATGAAAGATGGCAACCTGTTTCTTATTGATGAGATCTCTTTGGCTGATGATAGTGTGCTGGAACGTTTAAATAGTGTATTAGAGCCGGAGAGGACATTGGTATGCTTTACTTTATAACAAGCAACATTCTTCATATGATGTTTTTGTCTCTGACCGAGTGCTGTTAGTTGGGGATATGGAGTGGTTTTTTTTCAGGAGTTTCTCGTAGAGCATTTTTTCGATGCAGAATGTCTGTACAGTGTTTTAGATGAGTTCATGAGCATGTTTGACGCATTAACTTGTTGAACCTAAATGTCGCTAGCTAATGTGCTCCTTTACATTTCTATTCTCATAATTAATATTGTGGTCATTGTCTACTTATTGACAGATATCTTTTGTTTGCTTCCAGTTAAAATATGGAGTAAATTATACAAAAATCTGAACTATATACCCAATAAAAATTCAACTTTATATCCAAACTTTAAAAACTAACAATGTAGTACATTATCTATTAAATCTGTAACAATGTGGGCCACACCTAACAGAAATTCCGTAATGCCACTATTTTTTCAAACTTAAGGATGAAAAGGGCCCCATATGAGAAAGTTGCAGTAAGAGAATTCAATATTAATAAAATTGCAATTTCGTCCAGAAAAAAGAATTATTCGCAAAAGAACCTTTTCTTCTTCCCAAACATGGTGGCGGTGGAGGAACACCGGTGATGGAGCAACCACTGAGAGAGAGATGGGATCCGTGTTGTTTCCATCCTTTCCTCCACCCGAATTCATCTTCCATACCCTCCACGACCACCGTCCGCCTCCTTCCACAATAGCAAAAGGCTCTCCTGTCTGCCACCGTGTGAACCCCTCAGGATCCGGGTACCCGTTTACGACACAATTTGCAATATTCCATTTATAACATCGCATTAACAACATAATTTTATGGGGAAATTTTTTTTTCTACAACAATTGACATTCATATTCATAATCATAACCACAAACTAAAAGAGACTATGGCACCAGGAATTCATTTCATTAATTTCCATATGATTTTACAACATGTACAATGTCTGACAGTACATATAACATCCCAAAAATTTGACTGAAGAGAAGAAGCAATTTACAATATCAATTGAACTAAAAACTGTAACAAAAACCACATACCGTCTGGTATTAGACCTTGTCTCCTGAAACCCTGTATAGCTACTGAACAACAGACTCCTTTCCTGCCATGCGTGCAAGGAAGAAAAGGAGTCACAATTGTGAATACAAACCCGTAGTTTAAATAATTAACAAGTAATTTAATGTGCAAAAGAGAGCAAGTAGAAAGGTGGAATAAGCACTATTTACATCTACTTGCGTAAGTAAAAAGGTAGTCAGGCTTGTAAGCATTTCACATAAACTCCCATTATCCCAACACTTTTCATATTTAACATATTTATTTTGTAATCAAATGTTGATAATTATAGGAGTATGCATATATGTATATATCTCTATTATTATATTGACCAGATATCAAATCTGTGGATTTGTCGATGTGAAAGATGGAATAGGAGATATTTATAGATTACTTGATTCCCAAGTTCAATAGGTAGGCATCCAATTCTTAATTTCAATTGTTTCAGATATAACTCCAGATGATATAGATAAAGATCATGATTCTTGGTCTTGGAGATCATGTCGCGGAACTTGATGGCTACTTTCTTGTAATTGAGATCATGTCATAGTTTTCGATAATGGATTGATATGATGATGATGAATTTGATCCTTAATTATGTTTACTCCTTCTAAGTTAGTGGATAGTCTGTGGTCTTGGTCTGTGTGTAACCTCACACTATGACTCTAAGGTATTTAAAAGTACCTTAGGGTTGGGGTGCCTCCGTAGGCATGCGGTGTTGTATAATGTATCCTAACTAAGTTCCCAACACGTCCACTAACTTATAGGATTTTCGAATCAGATTAAAGTCACTTCTAATCAACTCAATTTTAATTGTGATTCCCTCCTAACCTTCACTGTAACTCTCTCTGATGTACTCTCAATGATGTAGATATAGATGTAGATACGAATGATCTGGATGTAGAATCGCCAAGTCTGTTGGCGAAAGAAAACTCAAGCGGTGAAGAAGCCTGCAAATGGCTCTTCCGTCTCGCCCTCTAGTTGGAAGGCCGGTCCAATAGAGGGATAGGTCTACTCCCCAACTACGCCACTGAGACGGGTGAGAGGGACTTCCCGGGAAGTCGCTCTAGAAAAACAGCCCGACCGGTAACGGGCAACCGAGCTCGTACGTAAAACTGAAAACCAAGGATCCCCCGCCTGGGTATCCTAAGAACAGGGTCAACGGAATAGTCTAAAGTCGGGATCCCAACGAGGCGTAAAAACACTGCGAGCTCGCGTAAAAACCGAAATGGGACTGGGATCCTAGACCCGCGCACTTGGCGGCCGCTGCCCAAACTGGGCTTCCTTTCTTCCGCCCAGGTGAGGGTCACCGCCCCCTCGCACGATCATGGTAAAGATCGCCATGATCGGCATTATAATTTATTAATCTCTCTCTCTCTCTTTTGTGGATGTTCTGTAAGATCTAGGTCTTTTGATCAATGATCTTACTAATTTACGATCCTAGGGATGTATTTGATTATAGATTTCATTTATATCTCAATGGGAACACTAGTATCTATTATGATAGGGACTGACTGCTTATAAACAACGTGATTATAATTTCAAATATTTAAACTTTTCTTCTACTTTATTTTGTATCGGTGAGATTGACATCCTATTCTAAAGTGCATTGTTCTTAATGATTATAGGAGATTATGGTTCCACTATTATATCCATCCTTCGCGTGGAACAACTATTATATTATATTATCCACATATTATAGCTAATTATTTGTTTGTTCCAATGAAACATAGAAATGATCACAACCTCCTAATTGGCATCTAATTTGAATAGAGAAATTCAAATCATGATATTGATAAGGTAAATATTAGTCTGGAGTTTTCTAACTTATGGCTTGTCTATCTGTCAACTTGATCACACAAAGTCTATTTTTTTTATACACATAAACAATCATGCCTTGTAAGTCTTAAACTTGTAATATAATTTATAAAGTGGAATTAAACATGTTATGTATTCTATGACAATTCCTAATTCATCAATGTAATGACTTGAACCGTGTTTCGAGACTCGGTGTTCAACGGAGGAAAAAGGAAAGAGAATCTCATAGTGTTGTACTTGTCCCATTTATTCAGATCAAATCATACACAAAACTTCACCTCTTTTACAATGCATAGTCTAAAACCTCATTTCAGTTAGACATTGCTAAACTTGAGGTATTTCTACTGGTACTATAGTTTGATCCTTAGTTGGACTTCATGTAGAATTATGACCTCATTTATTATTATTATTTTTTTTATTGGAGAAGAAGGATTTATCAGTTCCTGTCAACCGACATTCAAGAAGGAAACCCCCTAAGTTCAATGTTCATGTTTGACTTATTGGTATTGTGGCTTCTAGTTCTACTTATGCTCAATAGGTTTACCATATGGATTTAGAATGAAATTATTGGTTCTGCCTTCTCTTATTAATGATGATATATTAAATTCGAGTTTTGTTATACTTAATACTAGAATTGAACATTTCTCCTAGAGGAATACATCATTTAAATCTCACGCAGATAGGGTACTAAAATTAGTTAAACCATGCAAAGGTTCCAAATTCCCATGTGAAACCCTCATTGCCAACTTCAATATTACACCACTCGTGTCATAGATGCAAACACAAAAATCTATTGAACCCTTAAAATTCCTATCCAGGCAACAAGGCATGCCATAATTAACTCATAGCCAAGTTCTTCTTAGGATAAATCAAGGGATAGTTGTTAAACATTAATATTCAACATACTTTTATTAATTATAAACAGAAAGGCAGTTCATATGATTATAATTTCTCTTTCTTTTTTTTTTTTTGAAATTTTTAATCAAAATGGTGTAAATATAACATGCATGGCAGCAAAGGAGGGGATAGGGATTGTACCTTCTAAATTTCAAAAAAAATTGGAGGGTTTTGATCTGAAAATTGTAGCAGCAATAGGGGGATTGAACTGTGATTTCCAGCACGAGGAAAGGGGGTCTTCGGTAGCTGGAAATGGCGGTAATTTGGCTTGGATAGCAGCAGCTCGACTGCCGATGTTGCTGTTGTTAGCAACAGAACCCTTTGGCTGGAGCTTCAATTGAAAAAAATGGTTTCATCAGAGATAGATTGCTCCCTTCGACTGAGAATAGAAGGGAAAATAGGGGGAGATTTGGGAAAGAAAAGGGGAAAGGGAATGGGCTCTCACGTTGGGGTTTTAAATAGGAAAGAAAGGAAACCCCAACGTTGGATTTTATGGGAGAAAAGAGGGAATGGGTTCACACGTTGCAAGCACTTGAAAGCCAAATGTCCTTTTATTGAATGACATCATTTGTGACATCAGCATGCTGATGTCAGCATGCTGATGCCATAATCATAACTAAAAATATTTATTATATTCTCTTTTTTTTCAGAACTTGTACAGTAACACTAGCGGACTGTTGTCTGTTACTGTTTCAAAATAATTAATACTTTTTTTTTCTCTTATATATTTAAAATGTTAAAATGGTTCGTATGCGCATCTCGAGCCTCCGATTTCCATGCACAATATCTCGTTTTGACCGTCTCAAAATAACGGTCAATATGAGTATAATATTGATATACTTCCGGTCGGGTTCTGAATACCCGAAATTTCCGGATACGATTTTTGTTTAAGATTACATTTTGTGATTTAAAAATATCAAACGACCTCCGATTGACGAACGGTCGATTCCGTTGGTCTCGTGTCGTCGAATCGAATCTAATAACGGTCTCGGTTTGTTTTAAGGTTCCCGAATCTGCGTCGCGGCTTTTCGCGGCGCGCGCTACGATGAGACCGATTTTTGGTCGATTTCGCCCGAACGACTTTTGATTTATGATCAATTGGTCGTTTTAGGTTGTTTAGTATTGACCGACAACATTATTAGGTTCATTGGACCCAAAATCGGACGACTTCGGGTTTGATTGGAAACCGGATGCTACAAACATAAAAACCTCAAAGGGAGTCTCGTCCTCGAGACTCGAGTTAAGGCTATTAGGTATCTTGTTTGGATTTAATATGGTCATAAAAACCTCAAAGGGTTTTGAACCCATAAAAACCTCAAAGAGAAAACAAGCCATATATTTATAATGTATCTAATTACAAAAGCTTGTTTTGATGCTTACATCAGAAAAGCTGTGGGTATCGTGCCCGCATGTCGGCTTCAGTCTCCCATGTTGCTTCTTTGACGCTGTGTCGGTGCCACAAAACCTTGACCAATGAAATCTCTTTGCTGCGAAGCTTCTTCACAGCACGATCAAGTATCTGGACTGGCTTCTCCTCATAAGTCAGATCTGGCTCTACGTCAAGATTCTCGTAACTGATGACGTGCCGAGGGTCGTGGACATATTTCCTTAGATTGGATATGTGGAAAACATCATGAATAGCTGAAAGATGTGGAGGAAGGGCTACTCGATAAGCAACCTTCCCCACTCGAGCAAGAATCTCGAACGGTCCAACATATCGTGGCGCCAACTTGCCACGAACACCGAATCTCTGCACTCCCTTCATGGGAGATACTCGCAAAAATACCCAATCTCCAACCTATAATTTATAGGAATGTCATTAGTATGAGATTAAGTTGAACACATATATATCATAATTGAGTGGATGAGGAGAAAATAATTAGATTACCTGAAACTCTAAATCTCTCCCCCGACGGTCTGCATAACTCTTCTGGCGACTTTGTGCCGTCAGAAGTCTCCGTCTCACAAGATCAACAGCTCTCGCAGTCTCCTCCAAGAGATCCACGGAATACAAAGCATGATCACCTACCTCACGCCAACTGAGAGGTGTGAGGCATCTCCGCCCGTATAGGGCCTCGGATGGTGCCATGCCAATACTGGAGTGATAGCTGTTGTTGTACGTGAATTCCACAAAGGGCAAATGGTCCTTCCAGGACCCTTTCCACTCCAAAGTGCATGCGCGAAGTAGATCCTCAAGCGTCTGAATGGTGCGCTCACTCTGCCCGTCTGTCTGCGGATGATAAGCAGAACTCATCTTCAACTCTGTCTGTAGTGCTGACATGAACTGATGCCAATAGTGAGATGTAAATCTCGAATCCCTGTCAGACACCACCTCCTGTGGCATACCATGCAGCCTGATAATGTTCTGCATATAGAGCTTGGCCAATCTGGATGGGGTGTAAGTCGTGTTGACAGGTATAAAATGGGCTGACTTGGTCAACCTATCAACAACGACCCAAATGGAATCATGACCTCCTGGCGTCTTCGGCAATCCTGTGACAAAATCCATAGAAATGCTCTCCCATTTCCACTCGGGAATGGGGAGAGACTGCAGTAATCCTGGCGGTCTCCTGTGCTCAGCCTTGACCATCTGACAGGTCATGCATCTGCTAACATGTAGCACCACATCGCGCTTCATTCCATCCCACCAGAAATGTCGACGCAGATCACGGTACATCTTCGTACTGCCTGGATGGATAGATAACCGTGAACTGTGTGCCTCATCCAGAATGTCTCTGCAGAGCTGCTCGTCATTGGGTACAACGACCCGACCTGCCTTCCATAAAATAGACTCCATCACAACAAAGTCGTCAAATTCGTCCTTGACGACGCGCATGTATCTATCATGAATCCAAGGATCGGTCTTCTGGCCTTCTACAATACGATCCCAAAGACTGTTGTATCGTGGAGGCACGGCAGTAGAAATGGATGCGCTCTCCTGAGGATGCCAATCGGTCAAAGCTGCAAGCGTATCCTACGTGTATAGCCAGTTCGCCGTACCATCAGCATGCGCTCTCCTGCTAAGTGCATCAGCCACCACGTTTCCCTTACCGTGATGGTAAGAGATCGTGCAATCATAATCCTTCAGCAGCTCGAACCATCTGCGCTGTCTCATGTTCAACTCCTTCTGATCAAAGATGTACTTTAGGTTCTTGTGATCTGTGAAAATCTCGAAGTTCACCCCATATAGATAATGGCGCCAGATCTTCAAAGCGAAGACAACTGCCGCCAACTCCAAGTCATGTGTGGGGTAGTTCCGCTCGTGCGGTCTCAACTGCCATGATGCGTAAGCAATAACCTGTCCTCTCTTCATCAACACTGCTCCTAGACCTTCTCCAGATGCATCTGTGTAGACTGCATAGTCCTGAGTGCCTGAAGGAAGAGCAAGAATAGGCGCTGTAATCAACCTCTCCTTCAGTGTCTGGAAGGCCTGCTCACATGAATCGTCCCAAATGAATGGAACTCCCTTCTGCGTCAACCGTGTCAGTGGATGGACGATGCATGAAAAACCACTGACGAAATGTCTGTAATAACCTGCTAGCCCAAGGAAGCTCCGAATCTGTGTGATAGTCTTGGGCTGCTCCCAAGACATAACTGCATCTATTTTCGCAGGATCAACTGCAATGCCTGCTCCAGAAATGATGTGCCCGAGAAATGAGACCTGGGATAACCAGAACTCACACTTGCTCAACTTGGCATATAGCTTTAGCTGTCGCAATGTGTCCAAAACAATCCGTAGATCATTCGCATGATCCCATTCATTCCGTGAATAGATGAGCACATCATCGATGAACACCACTACAAACTTGTCCAAGTATGGACGGAAGATACGGTTCATCATATCCATGAAAGCCGCAGGTGCATTGGTGAGCCCAAACGGCATCACCACAAACTCGTAGTGTCCATAGCGAGTCCTGAAGGCTGTCTTCGGAATATCCGACTCGCGAATCCTCAGCTGATGGTAGCCTGAGCGAAGATCGATCTTCGAGAAAACCGAAGATCCCAGGAGCTGGTCGAACAAATCATCGATGCGCGGCAAAGGATAACGGTTTTTCACCGTTCTCTTGTTCAGCTGCCTGTAATCGATGTACAGTCTCATGGATCCATCCTTCTTCTTGACAAATAGAACCGGAGCACCCCAAGATGAAGTGCTGGGCCTCACGAATCCCAAATCAAGTAACTCCTTTAACTGCACCTTCAGCTCCCTCAACTCAGCTGGTGCCATGCGATAAGGTGCCATGGAGATCGGCTGTGTATCTGGCAGCAATGTGATCTTGAACTCGATCTCTCTCTCTCAGGAGGTAATCCCGGTAGTTCATCATGAAATACATCTAAATATTCTGACACTACTCGGATGTCCTGTGTCATCGGCTCCTGATCAGATACTTCCCGTACAAATGCAAGGTATGAATCACAACCATGATCAACAAGTCGCTGATCCCGCAATACTGAGATGTACTCCATGGTAGAGTTGTGTATAGTAGCCTCAAAAGTAAACTCGGGTAGATCTGGAATCCTGAAGACAACCGTTTTCCTAAAGCAATCAACAAATGCATGATGAGCGGATAACTAATCCATTCTTAAATCAAGTCGAACTCATCAAGCTGTAGAAATAGACAATATGCGATCATCTCATGACCACCAATCAGTACGGGTAAGTGCCTGACTATCAGGAAAATGACAAACAACTGGCCACTTGGCCTTCGGATGTGATATGGAGAAGATAGTGTTTCTGCAACTCGATCTAAAGAAACTAGTAGCCTCGAAGTAAGGAAAATGTGTGTCGCTCAAGAATCAAATAAAACGTGGAAAGGTCGATAAGAGTAGTCAGTATGTGTGCTAGTTCGTTAGTCATCTCCTGGTCTGGTCGGGATGACATGGCTCTGCATGAGAGCCATTTATAGTCATAAAAATTTATAGTTCGCAGATAATATAATATATGCTTTTTCTCTTCTTGGGATATAATATGAAAATTAATGAAATTGGTGACATTTGTGGTTATTTAATTCGAATGTCATATTTCCCTTTTCGGACTTACGACAAGTCGGGAGACTGTCTCTATCCGAGAACTTAAAGCGATCGAAATTGAAATACTGCGAAAGTGCGTATCGGGGTACCACTGCTCTGATACCAAACTGTGAACCCCTCAGGATCCGGGTACCCGTTTACGACACAATTTGCAATATTCCATTTATAACATCGCATTAACAACATAATTTTATGGGGAAATTTTTTTTCTACAACAATTGACATTCATATTCATAATCATAACCTCAAACTAAAAGAGACTATGGCACCAGGAATTCATTTCATTAATTTCCATATGATTTTACAACATGTACAATGTCTGACAGTACATATAACATCCCAAAAATTTGACTGAAGAGAAGAAGCAATTTACAATATCAATTGAACTAAAAACTGTAACAAAAACCACATACCGTCTGGTATTAGACCTTGTCTCCTGAAACCCTGTATAGCTACTGAACAACAGACTCCTTTCCTGCCATGCGTGCAAGGAAGAAAAGGAGTCACAATTGTGAATACAAACCCGTAGTTTAAATAATTAACAAGTAATTTAATGTGCAAAAGAGAGCAAGTAGAAAGGTGGAATAAGCACTATTTACATCTACTTGCGTAAGTAAAAAGGTAGTCAGGCTTGTAAGCATTTCACATAAACTCCCATTATCCCAACACTTTTCATATTTAACATATTTATTTTGTAATCAAATGTTGATAATTATAGGAGTATGCATATATGTATATATCTCTATTATTATATTGACCAGATATCAAATCTGTGGATTTGTCGATGTGAAAGATGGAATAGGAGATATTTATAGATTACTTGATTCCCAAGTTCAATAGGTAGGCATCCAATTCTTAATTTCAATTGTTTCAGATATAACTCCAGATGATATAGATAAAGATCATGATTCTTGGTCTTGGAGATCATGTCGCGGAACTTGATGGCTACTTTCTTGTAATTGAGATCATGTCATAGTTTTCGATAATGGATTGATATGATGATGATGAATTTGATCCTTAATTATGTTTACTCCTTCTAAGTTAGTGGATAGTCTGTGGTCTTGGTCTGTGTGTAACCTCACACTATGACTCTAAGGTATTTAAAAGTACCTTAGGGTTGGGGTGCCTCCGTAGGCATGCGGTGTTGTATAATGTATCCTAACTAAGTTCCCAACACGTCCACTAACTTATAGGATTTTCGAATCAGATTAAAGTCACTTCTAATCAACTCAATTTTAATTGTGATTCCCTCCTAACCTTCACTGTAACTCTCTCTGATGTACTCTCAATGATGTAGATATAGATGTAGATACGAATGATCTGGATGTAGAATCGCCAAGTCTGTTGGCGAAAGAAAACTCAAGCGGTGAAGAAGCCTGCAAATGGCTCTTCCGTCTCGCCCTCTAGTTGGAAGGCCGGTCCAATAGAGGGATAGGTCTACTCCCCAACTACGCCACTGAGACGGGTGAGAGGGACTTCCCGGGAAGTCGCTCTAGAAAAACAGCCCGACCGGTAACGGGCAACCGAGCTCGTACGTAAAACTGAAAACCAAGGATCCCCCGCCTGGGTATCCTAAGAACAGGGTCAACGGAATAGTCTAAAGTCGGGATCCCAACGAGGCGTAAAAACACTGCGAGCTCGCGTAAAAACCGAAATGGGACTGGGATCCTAGACCCGCGCACTTGGCGGCCGCTGCCCAAACTGGGCTTCCTTTCTTCCGCCCAGGTGAGGGTCACCGCCCCCTCGCACGATCATGGTAAAGATCGCCATGATCGGCATTATAATTTATTAATCTCTCTCTCTCTCTTTTGTGGATGTTCTGTAAGATCTAGGTCTTTTGATCAATGATCTTACTAATTTACGATCCTAGGGATGTATTTGATTATAGATTTCATTTATATCTCAATGGGAACACTAGTATCTATTATGATAGGGACTGACTGCTTATAAACAACGTGATTATAATTTCAAATATTTAAACTTTTCTTCTACTTTATTTTGTATCGGTGAGATTGACATCCTATTCTAAAGTGCATTGTTCTTAATGATTATAGGAGATTATGGTTCCACTATTATATCCATCCTTCGCGTGGAACAACTATTATATTATATTATCCACATATTATAGCTAATTATTTGTTTGTTCCAATGAAACATAGAAATGATCACAACCTCCTAATTGGCATCTAATTTGAATAGAGAAATTCAAATCATGATATTGATAAGGTAAATATTAGTCTGGAGTTTTCTAACTTATGGCTTGTCTATCTGTCAACTTGATCACACAAAGTCTATTTTTTTTATACACATAAACAATCATGCCTTGTAAGTCTTAAACTTGTAATATAATTTATAAAGTGGAATTAAACATGTTATGTATTCTATGACAATTCCTAATTCATCAATGTAATGACTTGAACCGTGTTTCGAGACTCGGTGTTCAACGGAGGAAAAAGGAAAGAGAATCTCATAGTGTTGTACTTGTCCCATTTATTCAGATCAAATCATACACAAAACTTCACCTCTTTTACAATGCATAGTCTAAAACCTCATTTCAGTTAGACATTGCTAAACTTGAGGTATTTCTACTGGTACTATAGTTTGATCCTTAGTTGGACTTCATGTAGAATTATGACCTCATTTATTATTATTATTTTTTTTTATTGGAGAAGAAGGATTTATCAGTTCCTGTCAACCGACATTCAAGAAGGAAACCCCCTAAGTTCAATGTTCATGTTTGACTTATTGGTATTGTGGCTTCTAGTTCTACTTATGCTCAATAGGTTTACCATATGGATTTAGAATGAAATTATTGGTTCTGCCTTCTCTTATTAATGATGATATATTAAATTCGAGTTTTGTTATACTTAATACTAGAATTGAACATTTCTCCTAGAGGAATACATCATTTAAATCTCACGCAGATAGGGTACTAAAATTAGTTAAACCATGCAAAGGTTCCAAATTCCCATGTGAAACCCTCATTGCCAACTTCAATATTACACCACTCGTATCATAGATGCAAACACAAAAATCTATTGAACCCTTAAAATTCCTATCCAGGCAACAAGGCATGCCATAATTAACTCATAGCCAAGTTCTTCTTAGGATAAATCAAGGGATAGTTGTTAAACATTAATATTCAACATACTTTTATTAATTATAAACAGAAAGGCAGTTCATATGATTATAATTTCTCTTTTTTTTTTTTTGAAATTTTTAATCAAAATGGTGTAAATATAACATGCATGGCAGCAAAGGAGGGGATAGGGATTGTACCTTCTAAATTTCAAAAAAAATTGGAGGGTTTTGATCTGAAAATTGTAGCAGCAATAGGGGGATTGAACTGTGATTTCTAGCACGAGGAAAGGGGGTCTTCGGTAGCTGGAAATGGCGGTAATTTGGCTTGGATAGCAGCAGCTCGACTGCCGATGTTGCTGTTGTTAGCAACAAAACCCTTTGGCTGGAGCTTCAATTGAAAAAAATGGTTTCATCAGAAATAGATTGCTCCCTTCGACTGAGAATAGAAGGGAAAATAGGGGGAGATTTGGGAAAGAAAAGGGAAAGGGAATGGGCTCTCACGTTGGGGTTTTAAATAGGAAAGAAAGGAAACCCCAACGTTGGATTTTATGGGAGAAAAGAGGGAATGGGTTCACACGTTGCAAGCACTTGAAAGCCAAATGTCCTTTTATTGAATGACATCATTTGTGACATCAGCATGCTGATGTCAGCATGCTGATGCCATAATCATAACTAAAAATATTTATTATATTCTCTTTTTTTTTCAGAACTTGTACAGTAACACTAGCGGACTGTTGTCTGTTACTGTTTCAAAATAATTAATACTTTTTTTTTCTCTTATATATTTAAAATGTTAAAATGGTTCGTATGCGCATCTCGAGCCTCCGATTTCCATGCACAATATCTCGTTTTGACCGTCTCAAAATAACGGTCAATATGAGTATAATATTGATATACTTCCGGTCGGGTTCTGAATACCCGAAATTTCCGGATACGATTTTTGTTTAAGATTACATTTTGTGATTTAAAAATATCAAACGACCTCCGATTGACGAACGGTCGATTCCGTTGGTCTCGTGTCGTCGAATCGAATCTAATAACGGTCTCGGTTTGTTTTAAGGTTCCCGAATCTGCGTCGCGGCTTTTCGCGGCGCGCGCTACGATGAGACCGATTTTTGGTCGATTTCGCCCGAACGACTTTTGATTTATGATCAATTGGTCGTTTTAGGTTGTTTAGTATTGACCGACAACATTATTAGGTTCATTGGACCCAAAATCGGACGACTTCGGGTTTGATTGGAAACCGGATGCTACACACCGCCTCTTTCGATCTCTTCTCTCTCTCTCTCTCTCCGTTAGAATGTTTTCGAAGCCCGAAAACTTTGGGGAGATGGTCTCTTCATCGCAGAGGGTCCCCTTGTCAATCTATTTGAGTATGATGTGTGTCGGAGGGGGGGGGGCATCCGGACCTTTGGGTGCTCCACGCAAGGTGGGGGAAGGTGGTGCCATGAATGTCAGGATGACCAATAAATGCTCTTAGATTTGGGGGATGGTGGAACTGGAGGAGTTGATGGTGGGGGGATTATGTGGAGGGACCTGGGGTTGGTGCCTAGTGCTTTTTGGGTAGCCATCTCAGTTGAGGAGGGGATGGTTGGCATTCCATTCTATCTAGTGAAAGGCATGCTCCTTAGGAATGTGGTAGGACTCCATGGGGCGATACGAGGCGTGGCATGGATTGTCGTCCATTGGAGATTGTTGGCAAGTGCTTGTTCTTGAAGTTGGTTCATGAAAGGAGGTCTCTTTCGCAATGGACATCATTTTCTAAAGAACAGAGAAGATGAAGACGAGAGAAAAACGAAGAAGAAAACGATGTGGAGGGTTGAAGCTTTGGATTTTTGAAGGAAAGAGAATCCTTGTAAATTTGCTTTGGCCCTATTTTCTATCACCGAGCTTTGCTCTCTCTCCATGTGGCTGCTCCATCACTGGCATCCCTCCGCTCCACGTAGTCTTGCGCTGCCTCAAGCTTCGCCGCACAAAGGATCACTGCTAAAAGTGGTGCTTCACCACCGAGTCCACCTTTACCACGTTTGAGAAGTAGAAAAGGGCCCAAGGATCCTTTTACATAATTCCCTTTTGTTTCCGGTTATAACTGCATTTTTATTAATATTCATAATTGTTCCTGCAACTTTCTCAAATGGGGTGCATTTCCGTCCTAGGTTTGAAAGATAACGGCGTTAAGGTGTTTCCATTAGGTAAGGTCCTTCTTGTTACAAATTTAATAGATACTTCACCTTACTTTTTAAAGTTTGAGTATGACATTGAAATTGGTTATATAGATCAGGGACTTTTGTGTAATTTACTCAAAAATATTTGTTTGAATTTCGATGATTATTGGTCTACACAATGAATTCCAATACTGTCTATCGACTTATTGACCGTTCAAACTTTTTAAGTGGTCATTAGAAGTTATTTGTTGGTTGAAAATTTATCCATGGTGGTTGGCATGGCAAACTGAGCGTCACAACAATATTTACCTTTCCAAGTTCAGGAAATTTTGTTAAAATGAAAATTAATAGTTATTTTTTAAAATTTGGGTTTTAAAACTTTATCTTTGAAGCTGCTTACATGGTTATATAATATGGAGGCTGTTTTGTTTTGAGATATTTTAAAAAAATTTCTACATTCATAGTGCTTCTGAATGGTATTTATTGCCGCTATAAGATTTAGTACTTGAGCTTCTACATTTGATATAGGCATAAGCTGTGACCATTGCTTAAGATTTTCACTTAGCAGGCTCTTGTATCTTAAGGAGACAGTCAAAGTGCAGATCATTAGGGTGGTATTCGGTTGGGGGGTTACCCCCCACTTTGGGTGGGTAACCCCCTAAAACCCACACTTTTAACCCACTAGTGGGGCCCACTCCCTTCACATCAAAAAAATATATATTATACCATCATATCATCTAAAAATCATAAAATACTCAACTTCTACTCACTATTCCAAACTTCAATACAATCACATCACAACAACTACCCACTTTTTCAAATTTCAATACAATCATACCATAATAACTACCAACTTTTTCAAATTTCAATACAATCACATCACACAAACCCTCCCAACCCTTAACCCACCAACCAAACACACAACCACAAAAACGGGTTATCCACCTCTGGATAACCCACCAGCCGAACATACCCTAGGAGTCCAGGGTGGTTTGGATGTGGGTGGTGGCGGCAGTTGCAGTCATGCGAGGAAGGGTTCTATTGGTTGAGAAGGCTAACATAGAAGCAGTGAGCGTCATTTTTTTAGTCCACCAAGGGTGGTTATTGCCAAAACATTCACCAAAGGTGGTTTGAATGTGGGTGGTGGATGCAGTTGCAAACATGATACAGAGGATTCTATTGGTTGAAAAGGCTGACTTGGAAGCAGCAAGTGACATTTCTTTAGGCAACTAGGGACAGTTATTGCCAAAACATTCACCCAAGTTTGCGATGTTTATGAAGGTTTCCTGCAAATATTGTGATGTTGATGAAATGAAGGTAGTGGCTGTATCATTGGTGGTTACATAGTGGAAATAATGGAGTCGGTGGTGCTGGTAACTTGGTATTGGTGTGCAGATCTTGCGGTGATAGCATTGCCATTGATGGTGGTTGAGGAAATATACCATATTGGGATGTAGGTCAGAAGAGCAGGCGGAAGTGGGTTTCAATCCTAGTGCTGATCGAGAGGGAAAATGTATATCAGGGGGATGCTTAGAATAAAAGGTATTGTGTGATGGTATCTGATAGGTTTTTTCAACAAGGAATACACATTTTTTTGAAAGTAAGAATGGGTATAATCTCGAGGTGAGTTACACCCCGAGCAATTAAAAGAATATTGAAGTTATGTTACACTTTACAATCTGGGGCAGACACCATCGTGTGTTTCCCCCTTTTTTTGACTTCAAAAAAGTTACACTTTACGCTATATAGCCAAGAGCATGCCATACTTGTAACTCATATTTGCCGGGTATTATAATTTTGCAAATAGTATTCTTGATGCATAACAAAAATCCTTGATATATAACAAATGTTGGATTTTAAAACTTTACAAACGATATTGCCCCTTTATGTCACAACTCTATGTCAGATATCTTTTTTTCACTGACAAATGGCAGATCCTTGGCAGAAATTTAAGGTTGACGTGTATGGCCAAGAGGCCTCAGGTTTAAGTTGAGGGAATAGCCTTTTGCTAATAAAGGTGTATACAATGCATCTCACCTTTATGTCGACCCTCAGGAGCTTATCTTTTTTACTTGGTGGGGGATCCCTCTTTAACATTGTAGTTTTCCCTGTGAACCTGTGACGACTTATTGAGGGTAATATATTTAAATTATGACTACATATATTGCTCAGTTGTTTAACTGTAAACAAAACCTATGCTGAAAGAAAGTAGATGCCAACTAGCTGAAAAAATAGAGCATGAAACTTTTTACCTCCTTATGGGAATGATATCTACATGGTTTTGTTTACTCCAAACATGTCTAATTTGTGTATACCCAACCTAGATCTGAAAATGCCATAATGTTCACTTATTGGAAGAAATATTCACGTGTATATGATTTTGAGTAAATATAAATGAATATCTAATTTGTTCTCATTTTTCATGCATATGGTTGTCTTTGGCTTCATATATTGGTCCATGGAACATGCATAGTTCTCTGGTCTTAGTTTGGTTTAACTGGCCTTGTCATTTGTTTTCCAGTCTTTGGCAGAGAAAGGAGGCTCTACCTTAGACAGGTTGACAGCACATCCAAATTTTTTAATACTAGCAACAATGAATCCTGGTGGTGATTTTGGGAAAAAGGAGCTTTCTCCTGCTCTCCGCAATCGGTTTACCGAAATATGGGTCCCTCCCATAAGTGATCCAGACGAGCTAAGAAGTATAGCTCTGGAGAGGTTGCTTCTTGAATTTGACTTTGATCTTATTTTTTTTGAACTTAGTTTGCTATATCTGTTTCATATTCGTGAAATTGTAAATTATCCTTTCAGGTCTGCTGCACCGGAACTGCATCATCTGGTGGATCCTTTGTTGAGTTTTTGGGAAGTATGTGCTGTCATACCTTTCTTGTATTTGTATGAAATTTCTTTTCGTTCTTTTAGCCCACAATTACCATGATAATATGTGCTTTGGAAGTTGGTTATCACATCATTTTCACAAGTCTAGGTTGGATCTTCAATCATGACCCCGAGTTATATATTGCTTGAATATTGCTATGCTGACATTGTCCAGAGGTGTTGGTTTGTACTTTTCTTCATTTTATTACCTTTGATATGATTATAGGGTTGCACAAGTTACAGCGTCAGCTTGTTGCAAATAGGCCTACAGACTGAAAATATCAAAAAAGTGTTTGGATGCAAACAAAAAAAGAAACACTTAACCATAATTTCCTGCACCTCGTGTCCTCCCTCTAGCTGTGCTGTGATGATCGCTAATCCCTAGTGACCATTTTCTTATTTGAAAAAACAAAATATTGTAATTAATTAGCTATAGTGCTCTTCACCCTGATATTGACATCTCTGAAAAGACAGGGTGAGTAATTGGAAATAGTATAGGTAAAAGTATCTATGGAAAGAAGCCCATCTAGTTTAAAGACTGCTACCTTTCTTGTCTGTGCAGTGTTGCCTTTTGACTTCAATATATGTTACCACGATCTCATACAACTTTATAATTTTCAGTTTCGGATTCTATCTGCTTAATAGTCAAACTTTCAGTGAGAAGCTGGTTTAAAGTTTGCAGTATGATTTGTTGGAGAAAAATAAGAGAGTTGTTTATTTCTGAGAGCCCTAGGCTCTCTTATATAGTACAGAGGCTTATGGGTAAATTATGTAAAGTGGAAAACAGAACTAAAACTAAGAAAGAGATACATATGAAATATATGAAAACATAAATATCTCCACACTCCCCCTCAAGATGGAGCATAGATATCGATCATGCTCAGCTTGGATGAATACTTCTGGAATGATCCTCTGAGCAATGGCTTGGTGAAGATATCTGCTGTTTGCTCTCCAGAGCTGACATGGGAAGTAGAAATCGGGCCCTTCTGAATCATATCTCTGGTGTAGTGACACTCTACCTCAATATGTTTTGTTCTCTCATGGAACGCAGGGTTGTTTGCAATGAACAGGGCAACCTGGTTATCACAGTGTAACTCCATGGGTAGAGGAACCTCTATATGCACATCACCGAATACTGCTCGAACCCACATCATTTCTGTACTTGCTTGAGCCATAGCCCTGTATCCGGATTCGGCACTTGATCTTGCTACAACTGTTTGTTTCTTGCTTTTCCAAGAAACGAGAGAACTGCCAATGAATACCGCAAATCCCGAAGTCGATTTTCTGTCCTTAGGACAACCTGCATAGTCTGCGTCAGCGTATGCGTATACAGAGAGTGTTTCTCCTTTCTTGAATAGTAATCCTGAACCTGGAGATGATTTTAGATATCTCAATATCATATATATAGCATCCATATGTAGTTGTCGAGGTTGCTCCATGAATTGACTCACTGCAAATGCAATATCTGGTCTGGTGATTAAAACATAAAGGAGTTTTCCAACCATCTCTCTGCATCTTCTCTTATCGACTTCATTTGTATCATCATCATATAGCTTCATGCTAAGATCCATAGGAGTAGTAGAAGGTCGACATCCAATCATGCCCGTCTCTGCAAGCATATCTGTAACATACTTTCTTTGGGTCATCAAAAGTTGGTGGCTTGGGCTTGGCTTCAATTGAAGCTCCGATCGTCGTTGGACTCCTTTAGTCGGTGGAAGCAACTCATACGACTGCCTTTAAAGCCATAAACATGGCTGAAGGCCATGTGTCAAAATTGGGGCCAGAGTCGTCATGGTCCCTTGATCCCCTGCTCCCTTATTATAGGAGGGAGAAGGGCTGGGTTGCTATCCGCGTGAAGGTGGACCCGACGTGCGAGCGCCTGTGAGGGGGTATTTGTAGAGGGTCTCAGTGGTTCCCAAGTTGCTGATCGTCAATGTTTCAACCGTCAAGAATGACCAATGGTGTTTTAGTCTTTATGGGTTGATGGAATGACGTGAAAGAGGGAAATTAGTCAATGACGTGGGGGTATTAGTTTTTTTTTTTGAAAACGGAAAACGTTTCGGGGGAAGCACATCATAGTGTTCGCCCCAAAATTTATTAAAAAGCAACGAAGAAAAGGAGGAGGAGGAGAAGGAATACAAACATCAAGGATCGAGAGGATCCCAACCCCAAACCAAAAGACTAACATCACACGGCCGAAGCACTACAAGAGGAGCCAGTCAATCAAAAGCATATCCACATGTGCTAAGACATTCTCCTTGTAGAACCTCTGACCTTTGAAAATCTTCGCGTTCCTGGCGAGCCAAAGCGCCCAAATGCAAGCGAATGGGCGAAGCAACTCCCTTCTTGGTCGATCCGCATTTGAGCGCAAGGAATCCCAAAACAAGTCAGCCGAGGAAGCGTTAACCCAAGCCACACCGACGTCCTCCCAGATCGAGGCAGAACACGGACAACAGAAGAAGAGGTGCTGCAGAGTCTCCCCCTCGCCATCACACAGAACACAGACCAGGGAGTCAACCACCGGGAGAAATCTCGCACATCTATCGCACGTGAGGATCCTCCCACGCCTCAGAAGCCAAAGGAAGAAGATCACCTTCTCCGGCAACTTTAAGCGCCACAGCCAGCCAAGATCTTTGCAAAGGATGTCCCGGACAGGGGTGTGCTGTTGAGAGAGCAACTTGAATGCCCGTCTCGAAGAGAAGGCGCCGTCGCGCCATACCCAGTGGTCCCTGCCCGTGGATGGCTTCGGCGCCTCCCTAAGGCGCCGCCAAAGGTTCAACAGATCTTCAAAACGCTCGTCAGAAAGATTTCCAGCAAAGGAAGGGAACCAGTCCTCCCCGCTCCAAGCCGAAGCCACCGACGCACCAGAATCTGAAGCCAACGCACAGAGCCGAGGAAAAGAGCTACCGAGGGTGGTATCTCCCGCCCATGCGTCGCGCCAAAACAGAAAGGAGGTGCCATCCCCCAAAGTCGGCTGGAACAGATGAGAGAAACGCCTAACCGCCGATGCAACCCCCTTCCAAAAAGGGGTTCCATAGCGCAGAGAGATAGCGTCCCGCATCATGTCCACCCCAATCGAAAGAACCTCCCGCAGCATGGAGGGAAAGAACCCGGCGTCGTTACCCCAAAGCTTGTTGACCCATTTAAGCATCAGTGCGTCGTTGACAAGATCCAGCCTCCGAATGCCGAGCCCCCCATCGCACTTCCTTTTCGCCACCTCCTTCCAAGCCACAAGATGAAGGCCCCGCGACTCGGGACCCCTCTTCCCCCAAAGAAACCTCCGCATAAGGCCCTCCAGCCTCGTCTTGATCCCCACCGGCAAAGCCCAGTTTGAGAGAAAATAGATGGGAATAGAGGCCAGGACCGACCTAATAAGCACGAGTCGGCCACCACGGGAAAGCATGGCCGCGCTCCAACCAGCAAGCCTTCTCTCCGCCTTGTCCATCACCCCTTTCCAATGCGTCAATCTCGACCTTCTCGCACCCAGCGGCAGACCCAGATAATCAATTGGGAGAGAAGACGGGGGGCATCCCAGAAGCACGCTGCACGCCGCCGTAGACCGATCATCCCACGCGAAAGGGATCATCTTTGATTTGGATTGGTTAATCCGGAGCCCCGAGAGCTCCGAAAAGATGGACATAGTCACCGCCATCCCTCTGACCTCATCCAAACCCCCCTCGATGAATGCAATGGTGTCGTCCGCATATTGTAGGGTTGGAGTATTATTGAAGTTGCAGTAGAACCCCGAGGATAGGCCACGCGAGATCACCCTATCAGCCATCCTTGGCAGAACATCAGCGGCAATCACGAATAACATGGGTGCCAAGGGGCACCCCTGCCTAACACCCCTCCTGGGCTGAAAGCGACCTCCGACGAAGCGGCCATTAAGCAGGATAGAGAAGGATGTCGTGGTAACACAGCGGCGCATCCAAGAGATCCAGATATTAGGAAAACCACGAGCCCGCAGCACAGACCAGAGGAACCCCCAGTCCAAGGAGTCGTATGCCTTCGCGAAGTCTACCTTCCAAAGAACGCCCCGCTTCCCGCGCCGCACCCAGCTGGCGACCATCTCAGATGCGAGCGCCGTGACATCAGAGATCTGGCGACCAGGGATGAACGCCACCTGCGAGGGATGAATGAGATCATCCAGCACCACCGCAAGTCTTCTCGCCATCACTTTCGCAACAATCAGATATAAAGCATTTGAAATAGCAATTGGACGATATTCTTCAATGGAATGGGGAGAACAAGATTTAGGGATAAGAACAATAAGGGCCCTATTGATTCCATCGAAGCCCGCGTTCCCAGCACAGAACTCCGCCACCACCTCACAGACCTCGGTCCCCACCACCTCCCAGAAATCTTTGTAAAACGCAATCGGGAAGCCGTCGGGGCCGGGCGAGGCATCCGCATTAAGGTCCCAGACAGCACCCTTGACCTCGGCAGGGGAGATCGCCTTAATCAGCTCCTCACAACGCGCGGACGAGAGCCTTGAGACATCCTCCCCCAGCCAGCTCCAACGACGAGGCGAAAGAGCCGAAGAGAAATCCCTGAAGTAGTTTGCCACCGCATTCCCAATCGCCTCCTCGCCCTCCACCTCGCGACCCCCGATCGACATGGAATGAATGAAGCTTGATCTTCTCCTGTTAGAAGCAATCCTGTGGAAGAAGGAAGAATTTACGTCTCCTTCCTTGAGCCATTTCAACTTCGCCCGCTGGCGCCACTCCACCACCCTTTTCCTTTCCTCTCTTTCGACCGCAGCCACCGCCGCCTTCCTGGAGGTCAACTCCTCCGCGCAGAGCTCCCTCAGCCCCTCCAAGGCATCCAGCTCGGCAACGACGGCCTCCGCCTCCTTCTTAGCCGAAAACCTAGCTTCCCGCGATCTTTTCTTGAACCGGGAAAGAACGCCTCTTAGACGCTCAAGCTTCTTCCGAAACCGCACCACCGCCGACCGACCCTCGCAAGGCATCTCCCAAGAGGAGGACACGATCTCACGGAATTCCTCCTCAATCAGCCAGCACCTTTCGTATTTGAAGAACCCTCCCACCGAAGGCGACAGATGAGATTCCCACATGATTGGGGTGTGGTCGGAGAAAGCGCGCGGACGAGAGAGGACCAACGCCAAAGGGAAGAGCTCCATAAAAGCCATCGACGCGAGAAACCTGTCAATGCAAGATTTCGATGAAGAATTCCTCCAAGTGAACCTTATGTCCGAAGCCGTTAAGTCTTGCAAGGCCAGATCGCTCACGAAATCCGCGAAATCCGCCGAGCCCGGGTCAGAACCGCCCCTGGACCGAGGCCTATCCGACAATCGCAACGTGACATTAAAATCTCCCCCAATAAGCCAAGGCACACCCACGTTGTCCAACGAGAAGCTATGAAGCTCCTCCCAAAGATCCTTCCTGCTAGCAGCATCACAAGGGCCGTAGGCGCATGATAAAATGAACGACCGAGAGTCCTCCTTCCTGGTGAGCAGGACGGAGAGAGAGTGGCTCCCCTTCACAACGGAGACAAGGGAGAACCGAGCTGACTTCCAAGCGATAAGCAAACCGCCAGCAGACCCAGAAGCGGGAAGATCGGAGAACCCATCAAGGTCCCCCGCCGCAAGAGAGCGCCAAACATCACAGTCCAGAGAGTTCAACTTGGTTTCCTGCAGGAGAACCGCGTCGCACCCCCATTCTCTGAATCTGGACCCCAAGATTTTCCTCTTAGCCGCATCCCCCAACCCCCTAACATTCCAGGAGAGAATCTTCATTTAGAAACCATCTTGAAGCCCCGTACAGGCACCACTCCCGCTGCTTCCGCCACCGCCTCCTCGAAGGACTGGCAAGAGTGGTGTTCCCTTGATCGCAAGCGAGCGCCTCGTCTTCTTCTGTACCGCTTGAAAGATCTCCTCGAGGAGTCGATATCTGAAGCCATATCATCAAGCGACTCCTCAGCGGACGGATCATGCCCTTGAGATGCCTCCCCTCGAGACGAAGATTCGGGCAGCGGAGAGAGAGGTACCGCCTGCTGAAGGAGAATGAGAGGGTCCGACTGTGGGGCGATGAGCGTCGCAGAGGAGACCGCGAAGGCACCTGGGTCCACCGACATAGGAGGGTCCGCATGTCTCCCCATACCCGAAAAAACATCAAGTCGACCCGGATCCACAAAAAGGTCCGCCTTTGGAGGGGTGATCGGGCCAACCGTTGCAACCCGATAACCGGAATGGCGCCCCTGACCGAATGATGGAGAGGCGTTGCGCCCAAGGACAGAAAAGCCAGGGGAGAAGATCCGAAGCTCAGAGCGCTGCGACCCCACCGAGAATGTCAAATCTCCACCGAAAGACGTGCACCTACCCTCCACGTCATTCGAACCTCCCGCCACGTCCCCCCGCATATTCCCAAGGGCGGCCACCATGCACCGATTCCATGCGGAGGGATGGGATTCACGTACCATAGCGGGAGAAGGCCTTACGTAAACATCATAGCAAGG
The DNA here is from genome assembly GCA_037367405.1 of Ottelia alismoides. NCBI lineage: Eukaryota > Viridiplantae > Streptophyta > Magnoliopsida > Alismatales > Hydrocharitaceae > Ottelia > Ottelia alismoides. The sequence continues at coordinate 90,429 of JAZKJV010005978.1, forward strand.
CGCACTCCCCAAAGAACCATCGAGCTTAGGCGAGAACATCGAGGCGAAATCCCAGAGCGGCTGCCTCTCCTCGAACAACGGAACGACGTCGGTGCCGGTCTCCCCCCCAATCGCCCGCCGGCCCGGCAAGGAGGGAGGCGGCGGAGGCAGCACCACAGAAAGCTCTATTCTACAAAAGAATCTCCCCAAATCAAGCACCTCGAAGAAGACCTGGCCAACCGCCCGGTCGAGGAAATTCTTGGTGCATTCCATTAGAATCTTCGTGATTGAAGGATCTTCCCCCGGTGCTAATCCGTCATTGGTAACTGCCAGCACCTCACCCCACCTTCTCAGCGGACGACGAAGGCGATGAACGGATCTGGACAAGAAAGGGACCCCCCTGACCTCAGCCACACAAACCTCCAGGTCGGAGCAGGCACCGTCAGCAAAGCGTAAATCCCTCCAAACGATGCCTCCATGAGGCCCCGCACGAATCAAACGGGACCGCTGGACGAAACTAAGGCCCCGAACGCCGCATCTTTTCGAACCCAGCAAGAACAGGTCCCCCGAGAAGGTCGGCCCGAGAAGCTCGACGAGAATGCTCTTCACCTCCTCAAACGATAAGCACTCGTTCAGGAAGACCCCTACCAACACCCGGCCATGAACCTCGCCACGTGCTTCAACCGCCCCCCCTTCCGAGAAACCTGCACCTCCCGCCACCCAGGACCCCTTCGACGGAGAACCCCCAGCAACATGCACCTCCCTGGACGTGGACGCTGCATGGGAGTTATACTCCTGCTTCCCACCCCTCCCACCAAGCACCGGAGAGGAGCGCGCCCCCCCTGCGACCACCTGCGCGTAAGACCTGGTTGCACCAGCCGAGCAAAACCGTTTTGCATGCGACCCCTTCGAACCACCATCAATCCCTCTTACAAGCTGATCACCAAGAGAGAAACCACCGACAGTCCCCCTGGAACCTGCATCACAGCTCGCTTGCTTGTGCCCCAGGCCACCGCAGCCAAAACACCGAGGCCTCGCAGCGCAAACCGAAGCTAGGTGACCCCTCACCCCGCACCTCCAGCACACACGACCCTGCTTCTTGCGAGAGACCGTCACCCAACCTGCATCATGATGGAGCTTCTCCTCCCCTTCAGCAGCAACGAACTGGGGGCTGGAGTCCTGCCGACTTGACACGCATCCCCTCTCCTTCAACCGCTCGGGTGGAGTGAACCTCCGCGAGTCATGCGCGATCGCCTTTCCAGTCGCCTTCCGAGTCGCCTTCCGAGTCGCCTCCATCCCTCCCTTGTTTGCAAACCTCGTGGGGGTATTAGTTGTTGGGGAGGTTGACTAGAGGAGTTGGAAAAATGGGTGAAGTGGTAGTTACAAGTCGCGTCGTGCGGAAGGAGGTGGTCGGAGGTAGCTGGTGATACAGTTGCCCTTGGATCTTGCGATCCAATGATAGGGAAGGAGGCATGATTGAGAGGCTCAGATCACTCTAATCAAAGTAGATCGGAGGGCTATGGATGGAGGGGGCGTGGATGGACCATCATCGTCTGACTGAGTGGATCAGACGATTGGGAAGAGGTGCGGGTGGTAATGGAAGGTCGGGCCAAGTGGCTAGAGGTGGAGATGCCGCGTGACCCAACGAGGATTAAGAGCAATCAAAAAAATGGTAGTAAAAAATGTAAATAAAATAGTTAGAGGACTCCAATTTAAAAGTGTTTAATGCTAAAGTTATAGATCTTTTCAAATTCAACATGTTTCATGTAGTATCCTAAGTTAAAATGCATCATATTTATGTAGATATATTTTTGGCAAGTATTTCTAAGTAAATAAAAATACTTATTTTAATTTGTTTTATGATTTTTTTGTATTTTTATTTATGAATAATGTTAAGTTAACATATTTACATTATTAATTTATTCTATGGGTTTTTAATATAAGAAAAAGGAGGGCTAGAAGGATATATTCAGGTTGGCCAAAGCAAGAGAAAGAAAGACCAAAGACCTTTCTCAAGTGAGATGCATTAAGGAGGAGGAAGGTCGCGTGCTTGTTACTCAGAATGATATAGAGACTAGATGGGAGCAATACTTTCATAAACTTTCATTGGGGAAGGAAATAGAGAGATCGCTTTGGGTGATCTGGCTAGTAGTGAAAGTTACTTGAATCGTGCAAGCTATAGACGGATTGAAAGAAAGGAAGTAGAGGAGGCTTTGAAGGTTATGAGACCTTGGAAAGGTGTAGGATCGGATGACATCCCTGTAGAAGTATGGAGAGTTTTAGGTTAGCGCGGTTTGACTTGGCTTACGAATCTATTCAATGTTATTTGGCGAAGCAAGAAAATGCCTGAAGATTGGAGGAGTATCGTGGTGCCTCTTTATAAGAATAAAGGAGACATTCAAAATTGTTATAATTACAGAGGTATCAAGCTGATGAGTCACACTATGAAAATTTGGGAACATGTGATCGAAAGAAGGTTGAGGTAACTTTCTAATGTAAAAGAAAACCAGATTCATGCCAGGTCGCTCAACTATTGAAGCCTTCCATTTGCCAAGGAGAACAATGGAGATTTATAGAGCTAAAAGGAAGAACCTCTATATGATCTTTATTGATTTGGAGAATGCTCATGATTCTGTCTCACGAGAGATATTGTGGAGAGTTTTGGAGAAGAGACAAGTACCTGTCCTATACATTAACCTCATAAAGGACATATATGATAGGGCTTTATCTTGTGTAAGTATCCCGTCTGGGAAGACTGGCTATTTTGACATCAACATTTGTTTACATCAAGGTTCAACTTTGAATCCATTTCTTTTTACTTTGATTATGGACGAGTTGACAAGTCACATTCAAGATGAGTTACCTTGGTGTATGTTATTTGCTGATGATATTGTGTTGATTGACGAGAATATAGATGGAGTAAATGAGAAGCTTGAGGTGTTACTTTTAGATATCTGGGATCTATTTTGCAACATGATGGGGAAATTAATGGAGATGTTACTAATAGAATAAATGCAGGGTGGCTAAAGTTGAGAGGAGCCTCTGCTGTTCTCTGTGTTAAGAAAATTCTTTTAAAAATTAAAGGAAAGTTTTACAAAGCAGCCGTGAGACCTGCTATGCTCTATGGATCTGAATGTTGGCCTGTGAACCATAGACATATGCAGAGAATGGCTTTATCAGAAACGAAAATGCTAAGGTGGATGTGTTGACACACACGTAAAGATTGGATTCAGAATGATGCAATCAGAAAGATAGTTGGTGTAGCTCCGATCGAGGATAAGATGCGAGAAAACCACTTAAGATGGTTTGGTCATTTGCAAAGAAGATCAACTAATGCATCAGTTAGGAGATGCGAGTGTTGGGATGTTGAGTCGGTAAAGAGAGGGTGATGACGGCCCAAGAAGTGTTGGAAAGAAACTATATGAAGGGATCTTAGTTTTATGGATATAAGCTCGGGATTGACCCAAGATAGATCTGAATGGAGGCGAAGAATCCATGTAGCCGACCCTACTTAATTGTGGGAAAAGGCTTTGTTGTTGTTGTTTGTTTGTTTTTAATATTAGAAAAACACAGAAAATAAAAGGCACAAAAATAAAAAATCCTGGTGATTGTCTCAATCTGTAGCTGGTCATCCCATGCGTCGAGTCTTCCCGTGACCCCTAATTGACCGATTATTAGAATAGGCCTAAAAATAAAAAATCTTCGTGCAAAAATCGATTGATTATTTAGTCGAATAGGCCGACTAGTTGGCCCGAGTAGTTGAGCTGATCGACTTTTGACCATCCAGGCCTAATCAAGTTGGGTACCTCCGACTTGACTAGTCATCCGATTTTTACAACACTGCCAGTTTCTTTATACTGTGACAACAAGTCTGCTACATATATTGCCATCAATCCAGTTTCCATGAGAGGACTAAGCATGTTAAAGTTGACTATCACTTCATTCGTGATGTTGTATGGAAAGGGAAAATCATTACCACTCATATCTCCATGGATCTTCAGCTTGCAGATATATTCACGAAATCTTCATGCAAAAATCGATCGATTATTTAGTCGTATAGGCCGACTAGTCGGCCAAAGTAGTTGAGCTGGCCGACTTTTGACCATCCAGGTATTCAAGTTGGGTACCTCCGACTCGACTAGTCATCCAATTTTTACAACACTACTTGTTTCTTTATACCGTGACAACAAGTCTGCTACATATATTGCCACCAATCCAGTTTCCATGAGCGGACTAAGCATGTTGAAGTTGACTATCACTTCATTCGTGATGTTGTATGGAAAGGGAAAATCACCGCTACTCATATCTCCATGGATCTTCAGCTTGCAGATATATTCACGAAGGTGCTATTGAAGAAACGCCTCTCATTGATGATTTCCAAGTTGGGCATGATCGATAGATATGCGCCAATTTGAGGGGGTGATGTTGGAGTTATTGGGTTATATCCATTTGTTCTTATTTCAGTCCTGTAACCCCCCCTTCAGGGTATCAGATATCTATGTAATTTTTCCTTTTTCCTCTAGAGTTTCACACTATATAAGAAACCTTAAACCCATGAAATATGACAAGTCATTCACTCTCTCATCTTTCTCCATAGATAGGATTTTTCCATTCATTATTGAGTTTTTTGAGAGATATTTATTCTGTTTTTTTACATCATAACTCCTTATCTAAGGCCATTTCTCAAAGTCTAGATGTTTCTCAGATTTATGATAGATAACTAAATGGAAAGATCTTTTTGTTATCATCAGCTGCCAGCCTGAGCATGCAGGTTGCATATTTTTGGGTCTAATTTAATGTGGCGCCCCAATTACTGCATTGGTTTCATTGTGAAATTATTGTAGGACTTTTTGGGACCGATGCATCTTTTGAGCTTCATTAAGAGGCCAACTGCCGGTTGAAATCATTTAGTGCGGAGACTTCTTTGTTAAGGAGAGTTCTCACAAGATCAATGGTGATGAGAAATGTGCAGGTCCTCTGTACCAAGGGCCAAGGGGTTCTACTTTTCCTGTGTCTCTGCCATATAGATGTGGTAAGATACAGAGCTCGAACAGTTGGATTTCATATGTGCAGAGGGCTTGTTTCATTCTTTTAGGGATTGTGTGAGAACCTTTGGCTTTTCTTTAGGTCTTTTGTTGACTGGAAATAAGTGACTTTTCGTTAGGAGAGATTATATGCAAAATATGTGGTTTGCTCATGCCAATGTTTTTTATGCATCGTTGATATATATTTGGTCGTGTGATTCATATACTCCGGTGTACACTATTATGGGTGTCCATCACTTTAATCTACGAATAAAAATACGATATTTATGATCTAGAATTGTTGTGTATAATTTATCTTACTGCTATATTATAACTGAAAGTCAATTTTGAATAAATTGATTTGTAAATGAATGAAACCAACGATGAGGGTGTGTGGACGGTGGTTGATCCACAAGAGGAAGTTAGTGTTGGGTTTCTTAGATTAGGTTAAGAAAGTAACTGGAATCTCTTGAGGTGATTTGTGTAGTTTGGGACACCTTATAAGCCCTCAATTTCTTAGATCTGAAAGTAAGTTCTTTTATTTTAACAAGGAAGGTTTTAAAAAGCGCGAGGCGTATCAAGGTGTTTCTCTGTCATTGAGTTGAGGCCTTAAGACGGCTGAGGCGTAAGCTCACTTACCAAAAAAGACGTTCATAAACATTAGATTATGAATATACTCGACTAACTTTAGGTTTTTATTTTCTTCATTATTAATCTAAAACTTGTATTGATTAGAATAGGAAGAGAAACATTGTGTGGAGGTCTAACATATCATATGTTATTACTATACACAAATAAACAATCGATACAGCGAACAATTCCAAAAATCTGGTGCTGAAAATATGGACAATATCTACTTTTTTTTAAAAAATTCGTGATTGATTTAAAAAATCATGGTTTAATATAAATCTTAAAAGAATATACCTAGTTTACTATGATAATATCCATGGCTCAATATAGTGTATTGATTTGTTGGTTCATGTTGATTTATAATAGCAAAATCCGTACAATTACAAATACTGTTCATGATATATATCTTAATATATTAAATTCAAGGTTTAATATCCTGCATCATTTTTTTTTCATGTTGATTCATAAATAACATACATAACTGAATACAAATATGCCTAATATGTTATTAGACTGCAGAACAAATGCATTAAGTCAACTAGCTAGCATGTGGAGTTTTACCAACATGCATTCTGTGAGCTTGTGAGGTCAAGGAATTGAAACTACTTATTCATGGATGAATAATAGCTCACAATTACAACAACAGAGCCTTTTCCCACATTAAACAAGGTCAGCTACATGTATTTTTTGCCTCCATTCAGATCTATCTTGGGTAATTATCTGTCTTAGATCCAAATAACTAAGATCCCTTCGGATAGTCTCATTCCAACACTTCTTGGGCCTTCCACACCATCTCTTAGCCGGTTCAACATCACAAATCTCGGATCTTCTAACTGGTGCTAACTGACCTCCTTCACAAATGACCAAACCATCTTTAGCAGTTTTTTCTCGTCTTATCTTTTGTAGGAGCTACACCAACCTTCCTGAATACGAAAGAGAAGAAGAATATATAACTTAAAAAAAATGAAAATTCAGAACACATGAGGTGGCGCCTCAATACCGCCTCATACCTCAATGCCTCAAGGCTAACCTCACATCTATGAGGTGCACACCTCACTGATTGTGTTCTGGCTACATTGTAGCCTTGAGGCTCCTTTCGAAATGTCTCATGGCGTAAGTGCACCGACATACATTTTTAAAAACAACGTTAACGGCCATCCCTGAACTCAGTCTAGAAGTAGATTCTACTGGACTTTTTAGTAAAAATGCCAGTGAATATGATGAGTAACTTCATTCAGTCTTGGCATGGAATTTAATAGAAAGTTCATCCTAGTCATTCTGCTGGTGGCGACCAATATAAATCTGTGCTTGAGTTTTTGAAAAACGGGGTTTAACCAAATTTAATTCTCAGATTTCATATGAACGAAGTAGGTTTTTCCTGTTAGGTTCAGTTAGTCAGTCTATCTGAACTGTGTGGGCCCCACCCATTATGTTTGTATGATGTGTGCATATGCGTGTTTCCATATTTTTTTAATGAAATATGTGTTTCATAATGATAATTAATCACGGCATGACTGCAGATATATTTGTGACAATTTGCATGGACCCTCAATCACACCAAGTAGGTCATATGCATATTGTTCTCTTGAATCTTGATGCAATCTTCCACATCCGCGACCTTCTGTTAATGTCGGATCTGATCATTCAATGTGATTGCATATCATGAATATAATTTGAATAAATATTATCCAAATTTCCAAACAAGTTTATCACATTTATGCTTTTTTTGTTTGAGTTAAAAATTTCATATAATAATATCCATTAAATGAGATTGAGTTCTTGTAATTTTTGCAGTGGTTCAACAAAATAGAAACAGGGAGAATGCTGACTATAAGGGACTTGTTGTCTTGGGTTAATTTCATAAATGCCACTGCGAGTATTCTCGGAAGCAGCTATGCATTCATTCATGGAGCTTTCCTTGTTTTGCTTGATGGATTGAGCTTAGGTACAACTTTTATGGCTTTCTTGGATTATGCTTTTAGTTGACACTTGATCTTGTTATTTTTGTTACTCTGATTTTATATCTAGTTACTTAGAAAAGTCTTAAGTAATTTGTCTTGTACATATATTATCTGTTCTGCTTCCAATAGCTCAATCAAAATCTTCAATTTGATGGCTTGTTCAATATCCTCTCTGCATAATGCCATTTTTGGATTACACATAATATCTGATGAGCGTCCAATTGCTTATATGAATTTTGAATTATTTTGAGGGTTTACATCCGTGATACTATGAAGAATTCCGCAATTTGCTATCTTCTGACCTTTTTTTTTCAATGAATTGATTTTTGAGTCGTAGGGTTACAACATAAATAGTAAGGATTTAGTTGATTCTCAAAGACTCGTGACTTCTATGCTGGTCACCTTCAGAAAAGGAGTGATCATTAATAGCAACAGTTGTGTAGTAATATTAGTGGTGGTGTGACTGCACATAAAAGTAGAGAAGCTGTTGCGAATTTATCTAACCGTGTATAGTTCGAAGAGTCCCTATTTGTATGGGTGTTTTGCAAATATCAATATAACAAGTAACAAATAAAATTACTACTACATTTATACTATAACTTTACAACTGCGCCATTTCATAAAATGGCCGGTGCCAATATGTCTAGGGTCAAAAGGTCATTCTGTTGCTACCACCCTATTGTGTGAATCTCCTGAGAAACTTCAGAATTTTATAAAATTTGCGTCTTCAAGTATTTAAATCATGTTTTGAGGGAGGAAAACAGGGACGATAGTGGCACAAAGTGGATAGGAGGAAAGCAGGGGCAACAATTGCGATTGGTTGTGTGCACGTTAATGAAGATGAGCTGAAGGCAAAATGAGGGTTCCATCATCCGCCCGAGATTGAGAGACCATCCTCAGAGCCATTAAATTCTACCTCTGAAGGCCTTTCCTGTGGAGGGAATATCGACCTTGTTCTCTGACATATCGGCTTGAGAAGACTGGGTTGAATACTAGACAGTATTATGTCTACACCAACATAAGGAGATTTGATTGCATGTGTAGGCTCATGCAACCAATCTCAGTATTGAATAGGGCTGAACGACGGTGAAGACTCACACACAGGGGCACGCGTGAAGACACAGTCTGGGCGACGCGCAGGCACACACACTGGATTGCGCACAGGCACACGGGACTGGGTACTCAGGCGCACAAGTGGCTGGGCGCACAGGCGCACGAGGGTAGGTGCGCTGTGGCGCACGGGGCTGGGTGCACAGGCGCATGCGCACGGGGGAGGAGGCGACGTTGGTGGAGGATACCACCGAGATGAGGCGGCATCAAGATGAGAAGAGAGAGAAGGGGTTGACGGGTGGGGATTTAGTTTATGGTATTCGAGCTTCTATGTAGGACCGCAGTTCTGATACCACGTTGGAAGAAATGAGTGCGTTGTTTATTCCACAATTCCTAGGCTCTCTTATATAGGAGAGGAGCTTATGGGTAATTTCATAAAGCGTTCATAAGAAGAAAAAAAATAAGAAACAATACAAAATAACATAATAGCGTAGCGTAATGTATATCTCTATAGGAACCATATGCATATGATGGAGGTACGTATGCTTGAGGAGGAGGAGGTCCTGGGAGGAGAAGCATGAAAGTATTCCGAGAAGATGCCGAATGATCTCTCATCGTGTGACGAACCATATCCGCTTAAGGGACTTGGTGTTCCTCCACGAGCTGGGCTGCCAATTTCGGAATTACTCTATTTTAATATTTTGGTTACTAAAAAAATATGTAACGTGTTTTCTACGTCTAAAACGTAAGATCCGAGTTTATCCGTGAAGAACTCATCATGATTCCACATTAAAACATAAAAGTCCCAATTTTCTCTTACATAGATCTCACAAATTATTTTCAAAGTACGCTTTACTACATGTAATACATGGGATCCAAGTAAATATCATAACGCATCATTATTGTGCATCAAAACACAAAATCCTTAATTTTGGTGTCCAAAAATCAAGCTATATATCCAAAATCTCTAAAATAAACACCACACCAAGACACCAAGAGAGAACAACATCTTAGGAACAAAAACCCTAAAACATTTGAAGAAATTTATGAAGATTTGATCAATTTTGGTTTACCTTGATGAAAAGGGTGAAACAAGGGCTTGGAGAAGCTCAGAGAACCAAAGGAGCCAACTATCTGTCGAAATGGGGAAATTTCGACTGACATATCGGTCCATCTCGACAGCTTGCGTATTTTTCAATACAAGATTCTCGTTTTTGGGCGAGATGGCGAGATGGCCTGAAATATCAGTGATATTTCGTGAGATTTCTGTCGAATTCCGAGAAATCGACATATATATGGATTTTGATATACCGAGTCCATCGAAATCGAAATTTTGCTGAAATTTTACGAGATTTAGTACCCTGATCTTTTGGGTGGTAGGCCCACTACACTACCACCAGACCATTTTAGTGAGTATAACTTAATTTTATTTACTATTTTTCAAAATTCAAAAACCATAAATATAAAAAATAGGTTTTAAAATTCATTGAATATAAAAACCGCTTGAATAATTCTAAGGAGAGGTATATTGTGTCTTTTTTATCTCTCTCTATATATATATCACATATCTAGAATCCCCCAATAAATTCTGTATGTGACTTAAAAACTCATAAACATAAAAAATATCTCCCGAATCCTATAAAAACAACAAAAACCAGAAAAATATAAAAAATTTACATTTGCAAATAATTAAATAAATTTAGATGATTATACATTTTTTCTCAATCTAGCTTCCTTCTGATGAGAGGAAAGAGAACATATTTTCCTCGGCAAGTTGTATATGATTTGAATTTCGAGATTGTGCTAAAAAAGTTCAGAACGCTGTAAGGCTTTTTGTTTGGCCAAGTGTATTGTAATGTAACATTTAATTAATGAACTTTGGTGGTGGATCCCATATCAGGTTCATATAAAAAAATTATGAGAGTGTGTGCAAACAAGTGGTGGAATGTTTCACTATTTTTCAACGAGATGAAAAGGACTGGGAAGTTGAATTGTTGACTATGACACATCCTTTCTCGATTGTGAACTCAAATCAATTCAGAAATTAACTTTGAATGTACAACTCAGACTCGAGAATGATTCACTATTAAAAAGAATGATTAATTTTGGGTAGGAGAGGATTGTAAGAAGGTCATCTTGACATGTGATTCAAAGAAAGAGAAGGGCATCAAGCATAGAAGCTGGGCAGAGGAGGGGCATGATATTGATGGATATGGCGAGATCCTTAAGCGCATTATGGAAGCGTGAGGATCGTTGTATGTAATCGGGAGCAATAAGTCGCACTAGTTGCTTGAAGCAGCAGAATTTAAAAATTTTTCATGCAATGAAATCACATGATCCAAGAACTCTTCTCGGATCGTTTCATCCAAACCACAAACAAATATTAGGGTTACCTCTTGAATCGTGGTTGCGATCGAGTCTCTGAACGAAAAGACCTCCTATCTCAAGTTCGATCCGATGGAGGAGACGCTTGCGAGCGCATTAATGAAATGCGTGCTTCTCGCAATCCATGTTGATGATCCAAGCAACGAATCTCTTGATCTCGTCCCACGAGATTCTATGTGTTATTCACGAGCGAGGCGCACAGAAGGAGACGAAGATTCACGAAAAAACAATCCGGTAGCATAACGGCGACTCTACGGCGATGACGACTCTCTAGAGCTCCGTGGTGAACGACCACAATGAGAGAGAGATGGCATGTAGAGAATGAGAGAGAGAATTATATTCTTAATGTTGTCGCTTGAAGAGCAAGGGGTGCCTCTTCTTATATAGTATTTTGGGAGTCCATGGATCACAATCCATGGACTATACAAATCAATGGATGAGATTGATCTGTGCTTCTTTTAATGGCCAAGATTTTGTTGTAAAAACACAACAACAATAAATTTAATTTAGATTAAATATATATTGATAAATCAATATAAATTAATCTCAAATTAAGTCAATCAAGCATGGAGATTTTGAAGTGGAGATTACCTCACCCTTTCCTAATGGGAGTTGGTGGGAATCTTATGTAATCTCACGAGATTACATTATTCCATGGAAATCTCCAATAATTTACAACACTTGTTGTAGATTATTCTACAAAATAATTCATAATTATTTTGTGAGTATTGCAATCTTGTCATTGAAAAAATGTGAATCACATTCACAACTCAAAATAAAATGTGAATTACGTTTTCAATTAATAATACAATGTGAATCCAATTCACATCAACATTTAATTAATAATCTCTCTTATATATTATAAATCGCATTTATAATATATATATGATAAATATGGATACTGCTATCCATATTATTTATATCCATGATAATTACATCACATTTAATCATCTTGAATCTCTATTCTCATGTGCCCAAATAATATAAATTACAATTACATTATTCACATCTTTGATAACTAAATCACATTTAATTATCTAAGATAACTCTCCTTATAATATGAATCAAATTCATATTATTCATGACAATTAAATCACATTTAATTATCAATTTTCTCAATGCTCGGATATTTATATCAATAATGAAATTATCGTAGAACTCTTTCAAAGATAATGCGCTTTCTCTGTGGATACTTGGAGATAAGGACAGGGTGATTGTACGTTCCACGTATAGTGACTTGGATATTGAGATCAAATCTCAAATCCAGATCTTGCGGACCTCTCATAGATGCTTGATTAAATCAAGACTGCAAATCTAATCTTCTCATTACATCTAAATCGCATTCAGATCAATGTCCAATATTTGGACCAAGATTAGATTACTTCTCTACTGGGAGGAGTCACTAAAATCCAGACCTGTTTCATTACTCCCTCGGAATGGAAGCGTCATGTTTAACAATCGTTTATGATCACATCACCCTCAGGTATTCCTAATACCTGTACATCTTGCATACTGGAATACCTAGAACAAATCCGAAGTATAATATCTATTTTAACTGTCTACTTCAAGTTTTTATTATTAAGTATCTCATTTGATCATTGGGAGTCAGTATCGATCACATGCTTTCCAAAAAACATATATCATACTTAGGTGTTGATCATATACTTTCCAAAAGCATTTATCAAACCTAAAAATTCAGTCAAGCTTCCAATGCGAGACGTCCATGCATGGAATTTGATTCTTTCCAATATCTAATGAGTGAGCTCATGTCTTCCGGTTCATTAAATGAACCTGTATGATCCCTTTGAGAGATTGTATTACTCATATGTCCTTACATGCACACCAGCGCGCCGATGTATAGACTTTGGTTATGTCATCAATCTATTGTCCTGCCAAATGTGCATACTTAGACATATAGTAACACATCTGTCTTCGGTCAAAGGATGCGTGCCTATATCGTGACAACATACTACATAGGACTTTGGTTATCTCGATCTCATTAAGTCAACTCTTTGACCTAACTTATCTAACACCTCCAAATCTCTATTCTTATGCAGAGGACCTGTATTAAGAGGTCGGTTAGATATCAACCTTTAGAGAAAGGATTGCTATCTCCTTCTCAGGTTGTAGATCCTCTCTTAACAATCATTTGATGGTGCTTGATGAGTCATCAATCTAGCTCTTTAGATATTCATCCAAGGACCAACATCTATGATTCAATAATTGAATCAATCGTTGTATGGTCATTAAGATGGCCATGGTACATACCCTAATTGTACTAAGAGACCTATTATGAAAATTCGTTATTCTTCATTTCAGATCAGGGAATGATATTTGCAATTAGTATTTATCGCATAATGCCTCGTTGTGGGCCCGCATGTCCAACAATCTTCCACTAGCCCAAAGAGCCATTAATGGGTTAAACTTTAAACCCACACTCATGTGACAATCATATGCTATTTAGAAAAATAGCTTGGTAAGCTGATCAGTCGCTATGTTCCCAAGAGACTAAGCCAAGTTCTTTTACAACACTTGCATATCCCCCATACCAGTGCTCGCATCCAATGCGAATGTTGCATCTTATGCAACCAATACTCAATTTTGTTAGTTATAGTGTCCTTGACACTACAGCTTAATAATTATTATAATCAATTTTTCCATAATCTTTATCCAAATACCCTTATTCCTGGAGATCTCTATCTCTTAAGGTATCTGCAATTAAGACCTTTTTGGATCATTATCTATAAAGCCTTAAGTTCTTGAAAATAAGACTTGGAGATCACTATCTCAAAAGTCTTGTCCTCTTTGAAGATATTGTTACTGCAATCAAGTGTTTTATTTCTATAGTAGGATTTGCAGCAGTTTACTACTCCCACTGCATGGTAGACATCTGGCACTTATACACATCTAGCATATGCTCGGCTTCTTGTAACTAATGCATAAGAGCAAGCAGTTCTAGCATTCACTTCCTTAAGTCTTTGAGGTGCTATCCCTTTAGATAGGACAATACCATATCTTTAGGGAAGGAAGCCTTCATTTAGGTTTTTCAAGAATGGAATATGTCCAAGGTCAACTACAAATGTGACGGTCCCAATACCCTGTTCTCTTTTCTTCTGAACACTTTCAGAACTCAGATTTAAGAGGTATCCTTGAGATCATATCTCAAGCTATGTAATAATCAGATTATAAAACACTTATTATTATCTTTATATCATTCTAAATGATTAGGATATCATTTACATTTAACATGATGAATACAATGACACTCCCACTAAGCTTCACATGGTTCATCAAGATTTTATTTGAAACCATAACATTTATAATTTCATCAAATCTATTGTTCCAACTACAAGAAGCTTATTTGAGTGCATAGATGGAATTCCTTTAGCTTGTATACCATGCTTTCCTCAGCTATGAAGTCCTGGGGCTACTTCACATAAATATCCTCAGAGAGGTATTTATATAGGAATGCAATCTTGTCTTCCATTTTGAAGATGCCAAAGTCCAATTGTGTAGCTATAATTAGCAATAATCTGATGAGTTTAAGCATGGTCACTAGAAAGCAAGTCTCATCTCAAGTGATGCCTTCTTTCTTCGTGTGTATCTTGTGGATATGGGCCGTACTTTGAAGGTCTCTACCTTCTCATTAGATTCCCTCTTTCTCTTGAAGATCCATTTACACCTTAATAGGTCCTATCCATATAGGTGGATCCTCGAGGGTTCATATACTACACTTGTATATGAAGTCTACTTTAGACTTTATTGCTAAAATCCATCTTTCCATGTCATGATCCTCAGGAGCTTCATCACATGACGTCAGATCATTCTTCATCTTAATTGACACATGGAATCCATCCTCAAACTCATTTGAAGAGGTATTAGTGTTTCATCTTTAATTGTCCTTTTAGTTTCCGATTTTAGGAGCCTCATTATCTTCTCAAGATTCAATAAGTTCCTTTACTTCATTTTTATCTCGATTCTTAAAAGAGTCATTCTCTAAGAACCACATTCTCAGAGATGAGATCTTTTAAGAATCTCAAGGCCATAAAGTAGGTATCCAATACCATCCTTTATTTTCCTAATGAAGTAGCACTCTCTGGTGCCAGATTCCAGCTTGCATGGAACCTTATTAAGGATATATATTGTAGTATCTACTACATACATACCTGGTAACTAAGAGGTAATTATGCTAAAATTCATCATTGATAAAATCATGTCATACTTGATCCATTTGCATCTCCCTATAACTCTATTGAGTTTAGGTTTATTAGGGGGAGTGAGATAGGAATGATATTAGTATCCCCATAAGGCATTCCTTTAATTCATCTAATAGGTTTTGCTACTTAGGTTAGATCAAATTCATTTCATCTTCCTTCAAACTTTGGTCCTAAATCGAAATTGTGAAATCTTTAAATATTTCAAAGCTTTCCAAGGTGTAGGGAAGAGATCTCATATCACAAACAATCATTGAATGATATCACATATCATTAATGTTATTATGATATATATGATCTATATACATCAATATGTATGAGATCCTGAATACCTTGACATCTTACTCCATTCTAGAGAAGGGTACATTGGACAATTTCTACTTTTGAATTCAATATTCACAAGTATGTAAGATTTGAAATTTTAGACGTTCTAAAGCTTCATATCTTACTAGTCTGTTGATCAAATCAACAGACGAATGTCCAAGGCTTGATACTAGATCATTGTCAAATGATCTTCATCCTTCTATTGATCTTTTAAAGGTTTAATTTTCAGTATTAGAAATATTAATGAACTATTTATTAATTTTTTATTTAGCAGAGTCCTCCAGATGTCAGATTACTATCTGAACTATATCCGTCATAACTCTTTATGATATGTCTATTTTAGAATTCATGTTTATTTCCAATTTGGAAATAAACAATGAATGTATTCTAATATCTAGGTCATAAAGACATTCTCTCAGACTAAAGGGCTCTCCCACTGAAATTATGAAGTCTATCCATCCAACATAGATTGTTGCAACAATTGCATCAACATCCATGTGGATGACTATTAAACCTTAAGATCAAATTTTCTAATCCTTTAAAACATATACAACCAATTGCAAGTGTTATTAGAAGAATGAGATACAATTATCAGACTTTGATCTTAATAAATAAGAAAGTCTTCAATGATTACATGTAAATATAGATGATTCTGATGCACTATCTGAGTTCTCTAAGGATCCGAAATAGTCTAGGTAGTCACACTATCAGTGCATTTGCTTATTGAGGTATTGACATTTATACAACTCTGTGGATGTCATATGGAAATTACAGAAGTACAGTCAACTCCTTGACTTTCCTTCTTGCGTGGGTCAGACATATGATTCCACTGCGCTCTCTTCATTTATAAACAACCGTTGCTTAAGACAAAGGATCTCTTATGTTGAACTAAAAAGAATTCATTGTAAGAGCATTTCAACATTTATGCATGCTTCATTCAATTCATACAATATGAATATTATGAAGCTTCATGAATGACTTCAGTATAGATGGTAGAATGATGACACTCATCATATCTACATGCATCTTAACTCTTAAAGACTTAGGTACTCAAACATTTTGAATAGATTATCTCTTATAGAGCCGCCATTCTGCATACTGCAGTGAACCATGTCGTTCATGATTAAATGTCAAGAGCACATATGTATGCCAAAACATCTTCTTAGAGTTTTATAAGGATTATTTGACAATTACGATCATCATCGACATGTTACTTTTAAAGTACATTCGATGAGAGATCAAGACTATATAGACATATAAACCCCAGGGTTGTAGTTCTATTGTCTATTTGATTGTCACTCATTATTATGAGAAAGCTTGCACATTGCAACCGGATACATTACATGTCCAATTGCAAGTGCAATATCTTGATCATGGATCCAGTCCATGATGAATTTACTGGTTATTATTGAGTATAGTATTGAGTGGTATGAAGTTTTATCCAAAATAAGAAATTTGCATAAATATATATTTTACTTTGATTTAGGATTTTTTTATCAAAGTTGTCTTGTCTTGTCAACACTAAAAGTTTATTCCCTTAATCACTTTCAATGTATGAGAAATACTTACCATTATATCTCAGTAAGATCTGGGATCTCCTTCCTTATCTTTGTCACATCCCAACAATATGAGAACCTGTAACTCGGATAAAAAGAAGTGGGAATACATTCCGCCTTACAAGTCCAACTTGCACTCCCAATTCGGTCTTTAACGCCTGGAAGCTACTACTCTGACTCTGAATACTGGGAAAGGTAGACCGATGGTGCTTTCCCAACTGACAAGCCTCACATTAGATGGACGTGTGAGGTGAAACTTGGGGTAAAACACGACATAATTTCTGAAGAGGTAGATGTCCAAAGCGCAAGTGCCACAGGATAGGAGAGACAGATCCAATAGGAAGAGAGGAGACCCCGTCATTTGGGGTCCGATTGAGACGATAGAGGCCGCCCTGCTTATAGCCACACCCAATCACATTGCCCATAAGGATGTCCTGAAAAATGAGAGAAGATGGATAAAAAATTGCTCGACAATGTAAATCATTTGTAAGTTGGCTAATGGACAACAAATTCATAGAAAAATCAGGTGCGTGCATCACGTTCTTGAGGTCCATAGAGGGTGTCAGGCTAATCTCCCCATGACCAGTAATCGGGGAGTGCGTCCCATTAGCAATAACCACAGTATGGACTGGAGGAACCTGTCGGTATGTTGTAAGTAGACCTTGATCACCACACAGATGATGTGTGGCACCAGAGTCCATAATCCACTCTAAAGTATTAGATCCACTACTGCTAGTGAATGCATAAGTGCTACCTGAGGTACTGGTGGATGCAGAAGCAGCAATGTCGGAATGACTCTCAAAGGCAGGTGCTGATGCAACGGAACCGGAAGGAGGACTAATGCCCCTCAGACGAGCTACAAGATCATCAAAGCGCTGATCCAAAGATGAAGCAGGAGGAGGTTCAATCTATTCAGCTACTTGTGTAGAAGCAGGAAATCCATGTTTGGAATAGCATGTCTTCGGTATGTCTAGAACGGTGGCAAAAAGTGCATGATGGCCGAACACGACCTCCTCTACGTCGAGGTCCACGATCACGAAACTGATGATGACCCCCATGACCTTGATTCGCTGCCATAGCCGAGGCGGTCTGATTTACAGTAGATGAAGGAACAGTAATACGACTCAGTCTGTGAAAGGCTTCCTCCATCGGAGGAATGGTGGAATCTGCCAAGATCTCGGAACGTGCTGCCTCGTACTCTGGATCAAGGGCTGCCAGAAATACACCAACCATAGTTGCATTCTGGTAGGTCTTCTGTTGCTTAGGATGAGAGGCATGAAGCTATAGAGCTTCTCAAACATTCCACGTAAAGACGTGTATAATGAGTGTAGAGGCCGTCCATTCTGCTAGATTGTAAAGATGTCATGCTGGAGTTGCAGAATCTTTGTCTCATTCTTGGCTTGTGAATAGGTGGCAGTCAGAATATCTCACATTGCTTTTGCCGTGGGCTGATGGAGAATATCATTGGCAATCTCAATTGCTAATGTTCCTGATAGCCAAACCTTGGCATATGCATCATTGGCCTCCCATGAGGCGTTGACACCAGTCTTCTCAGCATGCTCTTCCTCAGTAAGAATGTGCTTCTTACCGGTCGACTTCATCATACTCATGAACTCCATTGCCCACAGTTCGTAGTTTGACCGTCCATCTTCACAATAGGCGCAGGACCTCTGAAGGCGCCTGTAGATGGGATACCTGCCTTGCTTTCTGACTTGATGATAATAGAAAACTGGGGTTGTAGACTTAAGATGTGATTGTCTACACTGACATTCACAGGTTCGGTTGCATGTGTAAACTCAAGCAACCAAACCCATCAATGTGGGGAAGCGAACGAAGGTCTCCTTGTTGACGGAGATACTCTAGGGTTGGCCGAACCCTAGAGAGAGGCGGTGTGTACTAGGCAATATGCTGTCAAATCATAGCGCACGCGGTGCAGACGAGCACGCGGAGAGATGGAGCGTCGAGGATCACGCGAGAGACTTGGCATGTGGAGCCAGGACACGCGAGAGAATTCGTAGGAGACCGAGGGTCTGGCAACGCACGGAGGAGCACGCGAGATCCTGGCGGCGCGCGGAAGGGTGCAAAGGAGCAGGCAGGGCCTGGCGGCGCGCGAAGAAGTGCGCAAGGCCTGGCGGCACACGAGAGGGCATGCAAGCAAGGCCTGACGGCGCACGGGAGGGCACGCGGGGCCTGGCGGCATGCGGGAGAGCGCGTAAGGCCTGGGCAACTTGGGCGGTGTGCGGAGGGCTTGGAGGCGGGGCTAGGGTTAGGGTTTAGTTCGAGAAATCCGGTCTAGGATCGTTGCTCTGATACCATGTTGGGAAAAATAAGAGACTTGTTTATTCCATACGTCCTAGGCTCTCTTATATAGGGGAGAAGCCTATGGGTAAATTACATCAATAGTCCAGAGGAAAAGAAAAAATATGAAACAATACAAAATAATATAACATATATCTCTACAGGGACAATGTAAGAAGCCCCACACCACCCGTAAAATTTGAGAGATAGAGCAATACAAAATTCTCGGCCCTTGAATGGTCTTCTGCCGTGGTTTGATCCCGCTTCTTGTGGAGTAGGGTTCCATGTTAAAATCTCGTAGTTCTTTCTGCTGGTCATATTTATTCCGGACAATCGTTTTCTACAACATTCAAAGAGCTCTACCCATGATAGGTCTTTAGGATCTTCAATTTTGTCCAGATTGCTAGCACCCTCCCGGGCCATATCATGGAGTAGGGAGCAGTTGTCTTGCAACTCCCTTAAACACACATAAAATAATTCATGGGGTAACGACCTTTTGAACGATGAAACACTAACATCTTCTTTATGCGTTTCATCTTTGGGATGCGTTGTAGATCGCTGAACCGTGAAACCCTAAAATCTTCTTGAGAACATTGGTAGGCAGATGTAGAAGACCTAAAGTATTGTAATGAGAACATTAATACTGTTATGCTTCTATGGAAATGATTTCAAGTAAGACATGCAATAATTCATTATTGAGTCAATGAATTCGGAGCAGTCAACTGTCTATGTGGGTAAGGGTTTTGTTTTGGTTTGTGTTATATGTCTTTTATGGAATAGATTTTCTTGAAGGATACCAATTACGAAGCAGTATAGTTGTTTTGTCCACTTTGGCATCACAGTTAGCTGGATGGCTATTGTGTGCGCATTTGTTTCTTGATGTGACAAATTGATATATATTCGTTTCAACTTCATTTAATTATGTCTTCTATTGTTATTTTATTCTGTGCATTTTTTTGAAATTGATTAGTATTTGCTGCTGTCAACAGGATTGGGCATTTCTAGGGATGATGCAACGAAGTTGCGAACTAATTGTTTTTCATTTTTGCTGGAATGCTTGAAGGTAATTCATGTTCAATGCTGTTGATGGAACCTGGTAGTTTTTTCATTAAAAATTTGTTTATCTCTCATATTTTATTCTGTTTAGTGTTCCTGACTAATTTTAAAGTAACTTGCTTGCACCATCAATAAATGCTTTTCACATATATGCCATAATATTTTTTCATAACATTTGACTCCTGGAAGAGGACCAAGAAGTGTTAGTGGGAGACTATTCGAAGGTATCTTAGTTATCTGGATCTAGAATGACTTAAAATAGATCTGAATTGAGACTAAGAATACATGTAGTCGACTCTACTTAATGTGAGAGCAGGAGTTGTTGTTATTATTGTTGTTGATTTGACTCCTAGAAGAAGTGCTGGCTTACTGTGTTTTAAATTCTATAATCCATCGAAGTTTCCACTCCAATTTAATTTTCTGAAGTCCCTTCTCAGAAAAATTCACCTTTGTTTTTCTTATCATAACCGGACTTTTCTGCATTGTACTTTGATTTGACGAGTATACTTGTCTGAAGACTGCTGTACTTTTTATGGAAACCTTTGGTTTAACGATCATCTTTCAGCATTATACTCCTGTTCCCTGCAATATGGTTTCAGATGTGGAGTCTGCTTTCATGGAGATCTTGGACATGTTGTATACGTCTCTGCCTTGTGTACCTCCTGTTGCTTTTGGTGGTACGTCTGTGAGGAGTGTATACTGGAGCTCATTTTCGGAGAGAGTTGAGAGTGCACCTTCTCGGTTGGGTTTCCGTCGTATTGTCTGTCTGTAGGCACTGTTTGATTTTGCCGATGTTGGCGTTGACTTCTGTGTCCCCACATTAGATATCTATTTTAGGATTCTTGATGGAGGTGGAAAATGTTATACTGAGGATGGATAGGAGATTCCCGATTAGATGAAATAGTAATTCTAAAGTGATTTTTTAGAAGGACAAGGGTGGCAACCCATGTAAGTTACAAACAAGATGATCTATAGTTACATGGAAAGCCCGAACGAAGTCAATGAACTAACCAATTCTCCACATAGAAATGGTCAGATATGCACACCGTTGCATCTTTGGCAGCCATATTGCTTACAGGAACGCAAGCTGTCACACCATCTAAACTTTCGAGAACATGCTATACCCTTCAAAGCAAGATCCATCATCTTCGATTCGATTGCGAACTCTTATTTACTAGATGTCAGGGTCGAAGCATATCCATTTTGTACCACTACGTTGCCTTCTCATAGCTACTCTAAGAGCTCTCTAGGCTCGATGCATTCATCCAAATAATGTTTACATTTTTTCACATCTTTCTCACGCTTTACATCTAAAAAGGAGGTGTGAGATACTTTCTTCGTCTATTTAGTGGATCATGCATGCCATATTCGAGGATGTTAGGCATGCCGTTTGAAGGACATGATAACATAAGTTCATATTTTTCTATAATTTTAAGGGTTTTTATCGATTGTACCCCTATGAGATTTTTCAATATCAGTTATGCCCCTCCCTTTTTTTGGAATATCTGCTGTGCTCCCCGACTTCTTACCGTTCTATCACTTGTGTTGCTCATGTTAGTTGTCATCCATCCCCTACACAAACAAACGTTAACCTTGGGGATACTAGGGTAATTAAATTGAAAAAGAGGGAACGAAAGGTCTTTCGTCTCCTCCTCACCATCTCCCTCCGCCTCCACCTCCTCCCCCTCCCTCCTCCTCCTCCTCCTCCTCCGCCTCTGTCTCCTCCTCCTCCTCCTCCTCCGCCTCTATCTCCTCCTCCTCCTTCTCCTCCTCCCCTCCTCTCCTCTTCCCCAACCTCCTCCATCAGAGCTCTCCTTTCTCCGTCTCTTCCTCTCCTTCTTCCTAACCTCTTTCTCATCATCAGAGCTCTTGCTAGATCTCCCGCTAATCCCCTTCTTGATTTCTTCTTTTTCTCCATGGCCCCATGATCCCCTCTCTTCTTCCTCAGCTTCTTCTCGTTCCTTGCGGCAATTATCCTCTCGATCTCGGAATCCACATATGAATCGGAGCTCTCATTCATTATCGTGTGATATTTGATGAGTCTTGTTATTTTCAGGACATTCGGACGAGGCAGATTTTTGGTGGGGGTCATGAGAAGAACAACCTATATTACCTTGATACACCTCAGACTCCAATTTTGTTTGTAGAGACTTATATATGTTACGTTTCATTGTTCCGTAATTTCTATTTATATTTTGTAAGACTCTGTAATTTACCCAAGGGTTTTCTCCCTATATAAGAGACCCGAGGGCTCTATGGAATAACACATCAGAGTATTGTTTACTCTAACATGGTATCAGAGCCAAAACCCTAACCCTAGGGTTTTTGTCTCTCCACCCGTCCCCCTCTCTCCAGCCGCCGCCGCCGCCCGCCAGGGCTCCCAGCCCTTCGCCAGCCCTCCAGCCCTCCGCTGGGCCCCTCCCTGCCGCCCACGGTGCTGCCAGCCCTCTGCCGAGCAGCCCCCAGCCATTCTCCGCGCCGCCAGCCCTCCGCTGGATCTCTCTCGGCCGCCCCAGGTGCTGCCAACCAACCGCCGGGCATCTCCTAGCCGCTAGCGGTGCCCAGCCTCGCCGTCGGGTATCTCTAGTAGCCGCCTCTCCCTTCCGCCAAGGCGTCCACAGTTTCTCTTCGTCCCCGGGGAGGGTGTGCACTTGAATCCTCACATGTCAAGGTAGACACCAGTTTCTTGGTCTATTATTCCTAGTTGTTCTTCTCCGGCAGTATGTCAGATCAAAAGGTCGATATGCCCGCCATCGGTGCCTTCAAAGGTTCGGCACCTATCGTCAAAATGGACGGGACGAATTACGAACTGTGGGCTATGCAGTTCCTCAGTCTCATGAAGTCGTGCGGTAAGAAGCATATTCTTACCGAAGATGAACCGCCGGAGAAGACGGGAATATATGCCTCATGGGAGGCCGATGACGCGTACACAAAAGTCTGGTTGTCAGGTACGCTCACAACGGAGATAGCAAATGATGTCCTTCATCAACCCACCGCCAAGGCGATGTGGGATATTCTGGCGACAACGTACTCCCAGGTACGGAACGAGACCAAGATGCTGCAGTTGCAGCATGATATCTTTACCACAAAGCAAAATGGGAGGCCTCTTCACTCTCTGTACACTTCTCTTCGTGGAATGTTCGAGAAACTTCATAGCACAATTCCACTCACAGCCACGCCGGAACAGCAGAAGACGTTCCGCAACGCTACTATGGTAGGCGTCTTACTTGCTGCCCTTGATCCTGAATATGAGGCAGCACGCTCTCAGATCCTTGCTGATGCCACCATTCCACCAATGGAAGAAGTCTACAGACGGCTCAGTCGTGTCCCTGTTCCATCGAACACCACGACTACACCTCCCTCGGCAATGGCTGTTTCCAGAGGATGAGGTAGTTTCTCCTCATTTCGTGGCAGAGGAAGTGGTGGACGTGGCCGTGGAGGTCGCATACGTTCTACGTGCTCATTCTGTCGTCGTACTGGTCATTTGGAGGATACATGCTATTCCAAGCATGGCTTCCCTCCTTCTGCACGTGTCGCTGATCATGTTCAGGGTCCACCAACATCTACTCCAGATCACAGGTTCGAGGAGCTAGTGGCACGGCTTCGTGATATCATGCCACAGTCATCATCAGAGGGTGCTGATGCGTCTGATGTTGCGGCTTCAGCATCAGCGAGTACATCTGCCTCAGCCAGTGCCTCAGGTAGTCCCTCCGGCTCATATCATAACCATGATCTCACAGGATGGATTGTTGATTCTGGAGCCACCCATCATCTCTGTCGTGAGAAAGAGATTCTGCAGTCCTATAGACCTGTCCAGCCTGGTCGTTCAGTACTCATTGCTGATGGCACTCATTCCCTATCATCGGTCAGGGGGAGACGGCGTTGCTGCCATCTATGCACTTACAGAGTGTTTTACATGCACCAGAATTCTCGATGAATCTTTTATCCATTAGTCAGATTACACGAGATTTGCACTGTCGTGCTATTTTTGACCCATCTTCTGTTATTTTTCAGGACATACTAACGGGCAAGGTGATTGGCTGTGGTTCTGAGCACAATGGCCTCTATCGTCTTGTACGGAACTCTTATGCTGGCGTCTCACTACATTCCCAGGGCTCCGTGTCTCCGTATACCTGGCATCTTCGATTTGGTCACCTACCACTACAGAAAATGCGTCACCTGCTGCCTCAGATTTCTCCGAGTTCATCATTTCGTTGTGAAGCTTGTCAGTTAGGGAAGCATCATCGGTCCAGCTTCCCCAGTCGTCAGAGTCGGAGCAGTCGCTCCCCATTTGAGTTATTTCACATAGACATATGGGGTCCCAGTCGTGTCCCAGATCATCAGGGGCACAGGTTTTATTTAGTTGTGGTCGATGATTTTTCTAGAGTATCCTGGACTTTTCTTCTCAAAAATAAATCCGAAGCAGGGAGTGTTATTCAAAATCTTATCAATGAAGTTCAAAATATTTTTTCGTCTACTGTTAAGTATGTGCGTACTGACAATGCCTTAGAGTTTTGCACTCGTTCCCTTGCTAGTTTTCTTTCTTTAAAGGCATTATCCACCAAACAACATGTGCATACACATCTCAACAAAATGGGGTTGCAGAACGGAAACATCGCCATTTCCTTGATATTGCTCGCACATTACTTATTCAGAGTTGTGCCCCATTATCTTTTTGGGGGGATGCTATTCTTACAGCATGCTATCTGGTCAACCGCATGCCTACAACTGTTCTTGGGGAGAAGTTTCCTATCTCTGTTCTCTTTCCTGACAGAGATTTGTTTACTCTTACACCTCGGGTCTTTGGCACTGTTGCTTTTGTCCACCGCTTGTCTCCAGGACTTGATAAGCTTTCTCCTAGGGCTATCAAGTGTGTTTTTGTGGGCTACTCCAGGACACAGAAAGGATATCGGTGCTATGACCCCGTTCATGACAAATACTATGTGAGCGCTAATGTTACATTTTTCGAACCCGTCATGTACTTTTCTCCTACAGGTGACAGATTGGTCCCCTCCACATCCACCGATTCTAGTGTCTATGTACCTCCACCTCCAAGCCTGGGTCAATCCTCTAGTCCACCACCACCACCACCACCACCACCTCCAATTGAACCTTTTCCTAAGTTCTATACAAGGCGTACAGGACCAGCTCAAGCTACATGTCAACCATCCAATACGCCTCAGGTATGTTCTGACGTTATCACTAATGATGGGTTAGAAAATGCACCAGTGCAGGAGCCTCTACAACAGGACGAGGATCATCCGGTCGACATAATGATAGATGATCTGGATCAGCCCATTGCTCACAGGAAGCAACGAAGACAATGTGCTTCATATCCTCTTGCCTCGCAAGTCTCATTTCATCATCTCAATGGGGACTTCCAGAAGTTTGTAGCTGCTGTCTCGTCTGTTGAGATTCCACGGACCTATCAAGATGCCATGAAGATTGATTGCTGGCGTCTAGCTATGGAAGAGGAGATGCGTGCTCTGCAGTCTCGAAGGACTTGGTCTCTTGTTCCCATTCCTCCAGGTGCCCCCGTGGTAAGTTGCAAGTGGATCTTTACAGTGAAATATCATGCGGATGGACGTCTTGATAGGTACAAGGCAAGACTTGTAGCACGGGGATTTACCCAGACATATGGGGTAGATTATTTGGATACTTTTTCACCAGTGGCTAGACACTCCATTCTTCGCATCCTCTTATCTGTTGCTGTGGTACGTAACTGGACCATTTTTCAGCTTGACGTCAAGAATGCTTTCTTGTATGGAGACCTGCAGGAGGAAGTCTACATGAAGCAGCCACCAGGATTTGCTGCTGAGGTGGAGACTCAGATGGTGTGCAGACTTCATAAGGCTATCTATGGCCTCAAACAAAGTCCCCGAGCATGGTTCCAGAAGCTTTCTCAGCTAATTGAACAACAGGGATTCAGGAGATCAAATGCGGACCATTCATTGTTCATCCAGAAGACCCCTAGAGGTACAGTTGTTGTTATGATATATGTTGATGACATCTTGGTCACAGGAGATGATGCTCAGGGGATTGAGATAACCAAGTCCCTGTTGGGAAACCAGTTCATTACGAAGGATCTGGGCACGATACGATATTTTCTGGGGATAGAGTTTGCACGAAATGCACAAGGAATGGTGATGACTCAAAGAAAATATGTCACGGACTTGCTAGCTGAAGCAGGAATGACTGGATGCAGACCTTCAAGTACACCTATGGACCCAAGCATGAAGCTGTACGATGATGATACCGAGGAGGTGGACAAAAGAAGGTACAGAGAGATGGTGGGTAAGCTCTTATATATTACTATAACTCGACCGGATATTGCCTTTGCAAGTCAATTTGTGGAGCAGCCAAGGCAAGTTCATATGGATGCCTTGTATATGATATTGAGATATCTGAAGTCTTCCCCAGGCACAGGGTTGCTATTTAGGAAAGATACAGATCTGTCTATTTCAGCTTGTGCAGATGCAGATTATGCAGGATGTCCAAGGGATCGTAAATCCACTTCTGGATTTGCTATCTTCATAGGAAGCTCTTTAGTTTCTTGGAAAAGCAAGAAACAGACTGTTGTGGCGAGGTCCAGTGCGGAATCCGAGTACAGAGCCATGGCACAAGCAACTGCAGAAATGATGTGGGTTAGAGCAGTCTTAGAAGATTTGACTGTAGATGTCCCCTTGCCTATGAATCTCCAATGTGACAATCATGCATCATTGTTTATTGCCAATAATCCGGCATTTCACGAGAGAACAAAGCACATCGAGGTGGATTGTCATTTTACTAGAGACATGATTCAGAAGGGCTTCATTTCCACCTCTCTTGTCAGTTCAGAGGATCAGACTGCTGACATATTCACCAAGCCACTGCTCAGAGGACCTTTCCAGAGATGTTCTTCCAAGCTGAGCATGATAGATATCTATGCTCCATCTTGAGGGGGAGTGTAGAGACTTATATATGTTACGTTTTATTGTTCCGTAATTTCTATTTATATTTTGTAAGATTCTGTAATTTACCCAAGGGTTTTCTCCCTATATAAGAGACCCGAGGGCTCTATGGAATAACACATCAGAGTATTGTTTACTCTAACATTGTTGGTGCTGCATCTATCTTCGAAGATCCGCTTCTATGGCATCTGCGCCTTGGGCATCCCTCTGCTAAGGCCATCTCCATGATGTTTCCCGAACTCTCTGCTCTAAAGCCTTTTCAGTGCGAGGCATGTGAGTTCGGGAAACGCCATCGAACTTCGTTTCCTGTTCGTACTGAGTCTCGTAGTACTGCTACTTTTCATCTTGTTCATTGTGATATTTTGGGGACCTTGTCCGATCCACACATTAAGTGGTCATCGCTATTTTATAGTTTTCGTTGATGATTATAGTCGATTTTCTTGGGTATACCTAATAAAGGAGCGTTCGAAGATTAATAAAATTGTCAGAAATTTCTTTCAATATGTTAAAACTTACTTAATGGTCTAGTGGTAGTACAGTGTGTCTACCATACAAAAGATCAGGGTTCAAATTCCACTCTTGGAGTGGTTGCGTTAGGTAGTCGACGGCCAGCGTAAAAAATAGTCGAATCTTTCAACATGGATTTGAGCAAGAATCCATGCAGTCGACCCTACTTGTAGTGGGAGAAGGCTTAATACATTTTTTTATGTTAAAACTTACTGTTCTAGCATTGTTAAGATCATTCATCCCGACAATGCTCTTGAGTTAACCCAACATGACTTGACCTCTTTCTTTGCATCCCGTGGAACTGTTCACCAAATATGATGTCCATATACCTCACAACAGAATGGTATAGCTGAGAGGAAACTCCGATACTTGCTAAATGTTGCCATATCTCTTGTTAGTCAAATGAGTGTTCCTAAATAGTATTAGGGAGATGCTATTCTTACTGTAGTGCATCTCATCAACCGTTTTCCTTCATCAGTTCTCAAATGGGCAACTCTATTTTCCTTATTTATCCTAATGAGTCTCATTTTCCCACACCTCTGCAAATTTTTGTTGTATTGCCTTTGTTCATAACTTTTATGCAGCTGAAAAATTATTCTCTCGTGCCATCAAATGCGTCTTTCTTGGGTACTCTCGTACCCAGAAAAACTGTCGCTGCTATGATCCTGTTGGACGTCGATATTATGTGTCTGTTGTTGTCACCTTATTTGAGCAAACAAGCTATTTCACACAGACTGTGAGCGGCATTCCTCTGGACCTCCCTCCTCCACCAATCGTCTATGCTCTCCAGCGTACCTTTATACCTTCTACACCAGTGTCTGTATCTTTGCCTGTCCCTTTTATGCTGGATGATATGACCACTTCGAGTGCTCCCACCACTATTGTCCCGGATGTACGTGAGGAGCTTCCTATAGCTCTACGCACGCAAAAAAGGAAATGTATGTATCACCTCATGTCACATTTTACTTCTACAGATGGTTTATCCAGCTGTGACAAGAGATTTGCAGATGCTCTGAATGCTATTACCGTTCCAAGAGCTCATTTCAGTGCAATGCATAATCATGGTTGGCGACATGCCATGGATGAGAAAATGGATGCACTTACCTCTCGGGGTACGTGGGATCTTGTGCCGTGCCCCCCTGGGAGTTCGCCCTGTGGCTTGTCGATGGGTCTTCACGATGAAACCGTTGCCTGATGGTTCTATTGACAGGTTGAAAGCCAGACTTGTTGCCAAAGGTTTTACACAAACCTTTGGAGTTGATTATTTTGAGACCTTCTTGCCTGTTGCCAGAATGGGATCTATATGTACCATTCTCTCTGTTGCTGCCAACAAGGCTTGGCCCATTTATCAACTTGATGTGAAGAGCACCTTTCTTTATGGTGATCTTGAGGAGGAGGTCTACATGATGCAACCGTCGGGATATGTAGTCGAGAGGGAGCACGCATGTCGACTACGCAAGGCCATTTATGGCCTGAAGCAGAGCCTACGAGCATGGTTTGACGGGCTCACTATGGAGATCAACACACTTGGTTTTTAGAGGACAACATCTGACTACGCGATCTTTGTTAGACGACGATCTACTGGCACGATCATCCTTGCTGTCTATGTATATGGTTAGCAGAGGAGATGATGTAGATGGTATTCAGGAGACCAAGGCTTTCCTCCAGAAGGTCTTTGTCACGAAAGATCTCGATCAACTTCGTTATTTTCTTGGCATTGAAGTAATATGCACTACAGAGGGGCTCTATCTTTCACAGAGAAAGTATTGCCTCGATATTCTGATTGAGGCAGGACTTCTTGGATGCAAGCCATCTGGCATCGAAATTATTCAACCATTACTGATCCAGCTTTTGAGGATGCAACACGATACAAAGGTTTAGTGGGAAAATTACTCTATCTCACTGTTACTAGGCCAGATATATCATATGCTGTGAGCAGTGACAGTCAACATATGGAGAAGCTCTTTACAGTCACTGGCAGGATGTTCTTTTGATTTTTCGATATTTGAAGGAATCTCCCGGACGTGGCTTTTCTATGGGGTGAATGAACATACTAATATCTTCGCTTATACAGATTCTGACTATGCTGGCTCTCCTGAGGACCGCCGATCCACTACAAGATACGCCATGTTTTTTGGGGATAACCTTGTCACTTGGCGAAGCAAGAAGCAAACAGTGGTATGCGGAAGCAGAATACAGGGCAATGGCTCATGCCACATATGAGATCACATGGCTTGTTTCTTCCCTAACAAAACTTGGCATGTTAGTCGCCACTCCGGTACCCTTATACTGCGACAACAAGTCTGCCACATACATCGTCACTAATCCAATTTTCCGTGAGCGGACAAAACATATTGAAGTTTTTTTGAAATCCTGAAATGAGGAGGATACACTCGTTGGTGTTCGCCCCAACTTTTATTCAAAAAGCGAAAATAGAAGCAAGGAGGAAAATACAAATACTACGCCCTAAAGAGAGAGCAGTTACAAGACCCATTCCTCCACCAAACTCTTGGCATGAATCCCCACGTTTTCCTTATAGAAGCGCTGACCCGAGAAAAGCAAATCATTCCTACCCAACCAAACAGCCCACAGTACGACCAGAGGATAAAGCATCTCCCTCCTAGGTCTATTTTTATTGGCCAGAAGCGCGTCGCAGAACGACTGGATATCCTCAATGCAGCACCAGGCCAAACCGGTCCCCTGCCATATCTGAATCATCATGGGGCACTTGAAAAACATATTGAAGTTGATTGCCATTTTATTCGTGATGCAGTACGAGAAGGACGAATCAACACTCCACACATCTCCACTGAACTTCATCTTGTAGACATTCTCACAAAGGCTATCATACTGAAATCAATTGGTTAGTAATAAATTAAAGTAGATAATTTATATATTCTCATAGATTTAGATAATTCATACCCCATCTACACCCATTTGGATCCCCGCAGGTATTCGCAGAAACCTAATTGGATAACTTACGGATTATGGATGGTCTTCGATTGGGTAACTGTCCTGTATAATTTGAATGGGTATCGAAAACTCCGTGGTCGTTTTCGCTGGGTTGGAGCAGGTACCTGTTCAACCTCTTAATCATGCACACCCCTAATCTTGCCCTATTTTTGTCACTCTGCATCGTGGTTTGTCTGAGCCTCTTGCTGATGATTTGTGTGCTTTTCTTTCGATATTGAAGAATTCGGCATTAGTTTAAAAGCTGTTTATATGCATATGTCCGTTATTAAGACAGCTGTTGAAAACTTATTTATATGCATATATGTGTGCATCTGTGTACCAATTATAATCTTTGGGAAATTACACAAACCGTTTCCAGCTAAGGGTTTTAAATATATAGCTTTCTATTTTTGGGAACTTTAAATTTCCAGTTATTGTGAGTTTGCTGGTGACATTAAAAGTTCATGTTAATACTTTTGTGCCCGACCTTTTTCTGTTCATCTATTATCCAGGGAGCTGACAACTGTTTTAAGGAATCAGAATTATCTGTTATCGAGAACTATGGCTGGGGAGGCCATGAAATCTTTGTTGAGAATTTATGTGCTGATACTTCATCTCCTCTATTTGGTATCAATCCCTTCTACATCTGCAAAGGTATGCCTGCTAGTATTGTCTTATCGATTTGCTTGCATGCCTTCATGGTATGATTATGTATCTTTTTCTTATGAATCTTTAGGTTACAGATTTGTGCATGCCATAGGAACTAATTATTATGAGTCAGTGGATCAGGATGAAACCACGGGAGAATAGTCATGGCATCTTAATATTCTATTGTATTTCTCACTAAGTACAATGTTGTGGGGATCTTCATAAACTCCCACTTAAACAACCAAGTCTCACCACTCAACCATGTGAGACCAAACAACTTCCCACACATTTGGTGTAATTACACAATTTTTCAACATAAATAAATAATAAATAAATAGGATTTCCTTCCAATAGGACGCGGTCCTTCCTGTGTTCATTAAGGCCACCTTTTTTTTGAAAAAAACACACGATGATTTTAGTAGAATATGTATACAATTTGTACTATAATGTGTGGTTTTAACGTTTGTATTATGATGTGCAGTTTTGTTTACGGTTTTGTATTTATAATGTCCAGTTATAATACAAACTGTATACGTATTCTACTAAAGTACTTGTGTTTTTTACAAAAAGAGGGCAACCTTCTGAACTCTGAACTTAGGAAGGATGTATCTTATTGGAAGATCCCCTAAATAAATATATAACTTTGAAATAGTAGTTTTATTTGAGACGACGTAATTGAGACTGCAGCTATTAAGTAGCTTCTTCCATGGATTAGAATAGATCTCCGCAATTGCGTACTGTAGTACTGTAATCGTTTTAACAATTAACATTATGTTTCTCTTGGATTTTTCTTTTTTATATTGTACTTTGTTTTAGATTCTGACATTCTTTAGGTATGTTTATTTTGATCAGTATCTAATCTCGAACCAAAGAAACAAGTACCAATACTTGGACAATTTCTTATATATATGTATATATTTTTTTTGATAAGTCACCCATCACTGAAAATGACAGGCTTGTTTTTTCTTCCAAATTCCTGCTATTGCCGTTTTCTATTATCCAGTACGTGGAATAATAAAATCCTATTTATTTTATGCTTATTTGTCAGGCCATTTGGTTTGTGAACAAGAGGGTTTTGAATTCATGGCACCTACAACACGCAAGAATGCATTACGAATCTTGCGTGCATTGCAACTATCAAAACCTGGTTAGCCCATGTATTTTTGATTCTAGGAGGAGTTGTGGACAGTTTCTTGTCGTACAGTGTTCAACTGCAAGTCTTTTTTTGCTTTCTAAATCAATATTTGTCTTCAGTATTGCTGGAAGGCAGTCCTGGAGTTGGGAAAACTAGCCTGGTTGTTGCACTTGCAAAATATTCTGGTCATAGAGTTGTGAGAATTAACCTTTCGGAGCAGGTAGACATTTTTTTCTATTTTATTTAACCCCATGCAGAATAGCTTTGTAACCTTCGTTTCTCTTAATGTTGCCAGACTGACATGATGGATTTATTGGGATCAGACCTTCCCGTTGATAATGATAGTCAAATAGAATTTGCATGGTCTGATGGAATTCTTCTGCAGGTGTTTCTTCGTCTTCTTCTATGTGACAATAGCTAATCCATTCTTTGTGCTCATATACTTAGATATTTATACTTTTTAGGCAATTAAAGATGGTAGCTGGGTTCTTCTTGATGAACTTAATCTTGCTCCTCAATCTGTCTTAGAGGTAATTTCAGTTCTGTTTTTTTCTTTATTCACCTGCCTTCTTTTTATGAAGTTTTGAATCTTCTGATTCTATTGGCATTTCTTTTGATTTCCATTCAGGGTCTGAATGCAATTTTGGATCACCGTGCTGAAGTTTATATTCCAGAAATTAATTTCACATTCAAGTGTCCACCTTCATTTCGAGTCTTTGCATGTCAGAATCCTTCTTATCAAGGTGGCGGCAGGAAAGGTCTCCCCAAGTCATTTCTCAATCGTTTCACAAAGGTAGGACTGTGGATGTGCTTGATGGTGCTAGGAAAATTGTGAAATTTTATTTTATTCACACAAGTTTCATTGATGCTTTTTGCAGGTTTATGTTGATGAGCTTGGATCAGATGATTATCTTCATATCTGCCATTCACTTCATCCTTCACTTTCCATTGATTTTCTCATGAAACTAATTGCATTCAACAACCGTATTCATGATGATACAATGGTGCTTCATAAATATGGTCAGGATGGATCTCCTTGGGAGTTCAATCTACGTGATATTTTGCGGTCTTGTCAGATCATTGAAGGTTTCATAACTTCATTTGTTTATCATTTTCTTTTTTCCATGCTTAGTGCGTGGATAGAACCTTCTGGATTTTATCATTTAATTCTAACAAATATTTTATATGATTGAAGGTTTATCTGATAAAACAAAATTTGAGAACTTTCTCAATGTTGTCTATATTCAGAGAATGCGCACAGTATCTGATCGCACCGAAGTTTTGAAATGTTATGAGGAGATTTTTGGAGGAAATCCCAATCTAAATTTATTTCCAAAGATAAATATAAGTCCCGACCTTCTGAGCGTGGGTGATGTGAAGATTGAAAGGCGTCAATTTCAGCCCTCAAAGGCTGCTAATGTTCAGCTTTGTATGCTGCCACAGATTTCTTGTTCCCTGGAAGCTGTCTTGCACTGCATAAGGCAGCAGTGGTTGTGCATTTTGGTCGGTCCTACTTCATCTGGGAAGACATCTATCCTCCGATTACTTGCTCAAATGACTGGTAATCGGTTGGAGGAGATAAATCTTTCATCGGGCACTGAGGTTTCTGAGTTGCTTGGTAGCTTTGAGCAGTATAGTACATCTGATAGTTTGAAGTCTATTGTTCGCCGAGTTAAGCACTATGTTTACGAGTATTGCTCCTTGCGCCTGGATTCTCTGTGGGAAAAACATTTGGTTGAAAGGACAGATTTGATTAGTCGTTGGTTAGCTTTCTTGGCTTCAAGCTCCAGTTCTGCTTTGTCTTTGGAACTGGGGGGTGCATGCAGCATATCATTAGACCTATTACTTGAGGTTATTGAATGGTTAATACTTGACTTGGAAAAATACCATTTGCCTTTAGCTTGGTCTCTTGATGATCTAAA
This sequence comes from Ottelia alismoides, assembly GCA_037367405.1. Classification (NCBI taxonomy): domain Eukaryota; kingdom Viridiplantae; phylum Streptophyta; class Magnoliopsida; order Alismatales; family Hydrocharitaceae; genus Ottelia; species Ottelia alismoides. The sequence continues at coordinate 125,020 of JAZKJV010005978.1, forward strand.
TAAATTACTCAAGACCGTTTTGGATCTGCAAAGAAATGCTGGAAGGATGCAGTCGGGTAAGTTCAGATGGGTGTCCGGGGAACTTATTAATGCAATAGAGCAGGGGAATTGGGTTGTTCTTGAAAATGCAAACCTGTGCAATCCTTCGGTATGCTCATTCCCTTCTCCTCCTTAGAAAATATTATATTTTGATGCCATTTTGCTCATTTCAGTATATATTCTTGTTCTCATCTAATTGATGCATTCAGGTACTTGACAGAATTAATTCTTTAGTGGAGCCTGGTCGATCAATTACAGTAAATGAATGCGGTCTTGTCGATGGCAAACCTTTGGTACTCACAGCACATCCAAATTTTCGGATGTTTCTTACTGTTGATCCTAGATACGGGGAAGTGTCTAGAGCAATGAGAAACAGAGGGGTTGAAATTTTTCTGTTGGAAACGAGTAAGCTAATTTCAGGAGAATGTGGTTATCCTGCTCGGGAAAATGAGTATGATGTGAAATTTTTCCTGTTCCGGTCTGGTATCCCTGCAGTTAAGTTAGTAAATGCGATGGCAGATGCACACAGTCATGTGAAAGATTTAGCACAGAAACATGGCTCATCTGTCACATTCTTACATCTTTCATGTTGGGTAAAATTATTCCAGAAACTCTTAGGGAGTGGAAATCGGCTCTTGTGGAGCCTACACGTAAGTTTTGAGCACACATATTTGTCCTCGTTGAGTGAGGTTACAGGAGCGGGTATCATTGCACAAGTAAAATGCTCCTTTTTATCTGATCCAGGGTGGATAACTTCGGAAGGAGGTTTCTTGCCCATGTTTATTGAATGGCCATTATCAGTATCTCTCAGGGAAATTCTGTGGTTCTCTCATGAAACATCTATAATTAGAAATTGCATGTATTTAGCCTCTTTGGGAGCACAATCTGCTTCTTCTAAATTTTATGAGAGCAGTCAGGATATACCAGTAATGGATATAAGGAAGTTAAAGTCTTGTGTTATTCCTGTTCATTTATTAGAACATTCATTTTCTGCGGCCCCTGGTAAAAAGATCCAAAAAATTGATGTACTTCCAACACTCAATTTGGAAATTGTAAATTCTATGCTATATGTTTCTGCTAATTGGGCTATTGAGCAGGCTTCAATGTCTGATTTTGAGTTGTATATCCAGTGGTTTAGATGGTATGATTTGCAATTGCAACCTTATTGCAAATTTTTTGACACATTTTCAAGTTTACTTGAGCGCGAACGCAGTCATCCTGTTTGGAAATGCATTTTTGATTTCTGGGGCACTAATGCTCCTCAGCTCTCTTTGCTTTCATACGAATTGGTAGAGGCAGACAATTCTAAAGGTAACTTTGGAATAGCCAACAAACACTTCCGTAATGCAATCAGCTGTGTAAGCGTGCTGCGGAGAAGTCTTCTACAGTGGAGAATAGAAATAGAGTGTAAACCCCAAGTAGAAGTGTATGCACCATCAGTTCTCTCTTTTCTCAGAGCCTTGAGGCAGTTTGAAGAGAAGGTCCTCCACGAAATAATAGAGGCTTGTGATTTTGATGAACTGATAGACACATACTCTATTCTTCTTGACAATCATATTGCTTTTTGGAAGAGCGTAAATGCTAAGCATTATGGCAGTGTATTTGCTTGGGATTATCTAATGAAAAAGATCTTAAAATTGCGGAAAGCTTTTCCTGAAGCTGTGGATTTATTGCTGGTAAGTTATGCCAATAATTAAATTTCTTTATTCTCTGCTTGATGTAAGGTGATGGAATTTTTTGATGCAGGTTGAAAGCTCAAATTTGGGCAATATTTTCGGTTTGAATCTCGGCGCTCCGAAACCCTTGCTTTGGCTGTATGGGGGTCACCCGGTTGTTCCCTCATCAAGGGAGCTATATCTTAAGATGCAAGAACTTTTTGCATTCTGCTATTCTATTTGGCCTACTCATGGCTATAGGTCGTGGGAGCAAGCATATACTGGTATGAGGTCATTTTATGTGAATCTATGTTTTAAGCTTCATTTGAGCTTTATATTAATATAATGATATTTGTTCTTAGACAATAATACAAGGCTGGATGTTACTTTATCGTGTAGCATGGATCTCCGACAGCTAGCACTGCAAGGTGATTAGCATTTCCTTCATTTCCTGAATTTTTTTCTTTAGTTCCTATGTTGCCTGTTTGGGTTTTTGTTGGAGTCATTTGTATGTAGTTATTGATATCTTGGCATTTCTTCATCCCTTGGTAAATTTATTTATCATCGTTCTTGTTTTGTGTATGTATTTATTCATCGTTTTGGCATTTCTTCACCACTTGGTAAATTTATTTATCGTCGTTTTTGTTTTGTGTATGTATTCATTCATTTTTTTGGCATTTCTTCACCGCTTAGTTATTTATTTATCATTCTTCTTGATAGCAACAATCATTGATCCCAATATTGGTTATTTATATAGTAAATAGGTGCCTCATAAAATTGTATTATCGATAACAGTGATTGATGTCCATATCGGATATGCCCATGGAATCAAGTTGCTGGTCCAACATTGATTTTCTTTTATCTATCGTGAGTTAATGGCGGGGTATCTTGGTTTACCCCCAGCTCTATCCCAACATTCTTCAGTTGGAATCAGTTGTATGAAACCCTACAATTTCTTTGTTATAATAATTTTTAATCATGTTTAAATTTAAATGATAACAAAAACATATTATTATAAAAAAATTAATATAACACATAATCAATGTGACATTACATCACATTTATCATTCCAATCCTCTCCATCCCTCCTAACCATCCAAACAACTACCGTTCAAAGGAGGCTAGTCCAACCCAACCCAACTCGGTTAATGTTAGAAAATAGGAATGCGGAAGCAAATATCAGAGAAATAGATAAAACATTAAGAACTCGAGAATTTAACGTGGAACCTAAGGAGTGGGATGAAACCACGGGAGAATGCCTCGAAGGACTGATTTATGCATTGCACTTTTCGCACAGGATACAAAGGGTGAGGGGCTTCTTATATAGCCCTCGCTTAGTCTCCACATCCTATAAGTGGTAGATGCGGGACTAAACACAACTGGATGTCATAAATGAATCCTGGACACATCTATTACAAGAGTGACACATAACCAAATACTCCAACACTCCCCCTCAAGCAGGAGCATGCAATGCTCAGCTCTGACAAAAAGAAAAAAATCTCAAACTCACGCTACAAGTTACTACGGACAATATCAACTCAACGCGCACAATTGTCGGTTGCTGTCGAGGACATTACGTCTCATGTCGTGCAGGTGAGGAGGACGAATGGGCTGAAGTGTGAGTGAAACTGAATCTCCTCATCGGAGAGTATGTGCTCTGTATTGCACCTGTCAGAGTCACTGTAACTGAAATGAGTCTACACCTTTAGAACTCTATCGCACGCCGAATAAAGAGCGTCACTAATTATCCATACATAGATCTCTGAAGATGTGTCTCTCTCATAGGGACCTGAAAGTGGGTTCTCTCTCATCTGGCTCAGAGAATGGGATCTCTACTCTGGAGTCCCTATGAAACCACATGAAAACCCTAGCCCACATGGCATAGGGAATAAGATCTCTACTCTGGAGTCCCTATGAAACCACATGAAAACCCTAGCCTACATGGCATATGGAATGTGATCTCTACCCTGGAGTCCCTATGGAACACATGAAAACTCTGGCCGACAAAACAAGAATGATGGGGACCACAAGCAATGATGGCAAACATGTTCTTATCTGAAAAAAGACCGCATACATGTGCGTATCTGAAATTGAAGACTCGGAACCAATCTGACGTCGGGTATGAAACTGACAAACTGTAGAGTCTGAGAATCTGTTTGGCCTCTGAAGAATCTGAATCTAGAGAATCTGACAACTGAGTGGACCTGTGACTCTACGCAATACTCCCCCTTTCTCTCATTTCCAAGGGAACCCCTAAATAAAGCGTCAAGAGTTGATTCAATTTTAAAAAAAACAAAAAAATCAGGAGAAGGTTTCCTAAATGAGCCTAGCCGTATAATTTTTTTTTCAAGGGCCCAAATGGGCCAAAGGGAAAAAAATAAATAGAGAGGGAAAGAGAGAGAGCAAGCGGTTGCCTACTGTTTGGGCCATTATCTTTGGGCTCAAGTGGGCCAAGTTTCATTGTTTAAAAAAAAAGAGCTGCATACAAAAGAAAAACTGTATGCGAGAAAAAATATTTTGCAAAGAAAAGGAAAGAGAGAGAGAAGCCGTAAAAAAGGGTGAACGGTTTATTTTAAAAAATGATTTTTAAAAAATGGAAAAGAAAAGTTGAAAAAAATGAATTGAGATCGGCCACGTATTTCATTGATTCATGTTTTCCCCATTCTCTTGTCTTCTCCCAACATGGTCAACATCATTATTTTCTAACCATTTACCTGATCTTGAGAGCACACCCCCTGATGGGGCCTCTCTTGTCGCTCTCGCCTGCGCGCTTCGTTGGAGGGCGCGACTGATGTCGCTTTGGAGGATATGCGACATCACGTCTGGAGGTGCGTGCATGAAGATGGGGCTGTGAGTGTGCGGCAGGATGTCGCCACCTTGATCACGTGAGGAGTTGGGACTGTGGGGCTTTGGAGATAGGGTTGGAGTTGCCATCACCGTGAGGTCGATGTCTCCGCTTGAGGCGCGCAAGGCCGTTGTAGGAGATGCAACCGCCCGTGTTGCAGCTTGGAGATAGATGCGACCTAGAGGGAGAGGCCTATCGATCTGGAGGTGGTGCGCTGGAGATGTGCCTACTCCAAGATCTCTGCCTGGGGTGCTGAGCCATGGAGAGAAGGCTCGCACGTTGTCTGAAGATGTTGGTTCACACAGGAAGTGTACACGGGGGAGAGGAGCTACCGCCTTGCTCTACGCCATGGAATAGGATAAGGATGAGTCACCTGGAAATTGCGTCATCGGCATCAAGATGAGATTGCGGGTGGAGCTGCGTGGATGTTGTTTAGTCCCGCTAAAGATGCGTCTATGCCATCGAGATGGGATGGATATGCGAGGGCTTCATGGAGATGTGCACAGATCGACTGAGGGCTGGTGTCCTTGCACGCTTGCGTGCCTGGAGTGATGGGGCACCGCATGGGGCTTCGGCTAGGGCTAGGTCTGCAGTTGGAGTAGCGACGCGAGGCCTGGATGCATGGGCAGATCGCCTGGGCTGCTCTTGCTGGTTGGATCACGTGCTTCCTGCACGAGATGCATCTCGTCTCATGCTGCCTGAGGAGTGGCTCCGCATGGATTATAGGGTTTCGATGAAACCCTACAATTCTTGGACTTGATGAATCCACAAATAATCAAAACAAACAAGAATAATCTTGACTAATCTCTGACATGAACTTGAATAGAACCATAGATCTTTAGAATATTCTTCAAGAATATAATTAGGGTTTCAATAGAAACCCTAGATTTGTATCTCGAATCTCGAAAACAAAAAAATAAAGAACATAACAAAAATCCTCGAGAATTGACTAGCTTTGATACCATGTTAGAAAATAGGAATGCTGAAGCAAATATCAGAGAAATAGATAAAGCATTAAGAACTCGGGAATTTAACGCGTAACCCTACTTACTAAGTAGCGGGATGAAACCACGAGAGAGCGCATCAGAGGGTTGATTTATGCATTGCACTTTTTTCACATGATACAGAAGGTGAGGGGCTTCTTATATAGCCCTCACCGAGTCTCCACATCCCACAAGTGGTAAATGTGGGATAAACAACTAGATGTGGTAAATGAATCATGGAGTGACCCATTTACCTATCTAATACAAGAATGACACATAACTAAATACTCCAACAATTACCATTGTGTGCAGTGTTAGTTTAGTAATCCGACCCTTTATCTTCTTGTAAGGATGGATCCTTGAGCTAATAAAATAAAAGTTTCAGAATCAAAAGAACAAGATATTGTATGAACATGATCAACAATGTGATTGGTGGAGACCATGTGTGTGTCATAGATTTTCAATTATTTCATTGTCTTAAGCTCACATTTGAAGTCTAGTAAACGTGGATTTTTCTGTATTAAAGGGTCAATTATTTTCCCAGTGGTTGGTCAACATTTTAAATTGTCCAAAGGTATGTTAACGGAGTGCTGTTATCTATATAATGCAATTAGATGCTTCATTTTGGGCGGATTTTAATATCCGCTTGATTTGTAGTTTTTTTGTATAAGCATCTATGTCTTTCTCGTTCGAATGTTAACCCCTTCATTTTTCCAGCTGTCTGCTTTATACCCCACATTTTGATCAAGGGTGGTTCAGATACAACAGATAATGCTGACCAGATTGAGGAGATTTATCAGGTCAGATCATCACGAAGTTGTTAATTTTGACTGAAGTATGTATGGCCTACTCTTCTAAATCCCCCCCCCCCTCCCTATTGCAGAGACTTGTTCAGAAAATAGAACATGAAAGGAATAATCTTCAACTCATTGTACTTTCTATGAGGGAAAAAAGGAGCATTCTTGCTACCACTCCTACTGTTTGTTGTGTATTACCTCCTCAGGTTCTTTGCGAAAAGTCTGCCATTGATAGTTGGTTAACTACCCGATGCTTGTTTGACATAGTGAGCATTTTTCTGGATATAGACCTCCTGTGTGAGTTATCCAAATGCAGCATGATGAATCCTGGTGAAACATACAAGGTAATGCTTAAGAAAACTTGTGTCTGTTTGGGACCTTAATGATTTAGAGGTAGTAATTTCATGGCATTATGCTTTGTCATCTTTGTATAATTCAGAATTTTTTACAGGAGATGTTTTTGATACTGGTCTTCCCTAGATGGATTACAGGGGATGTTTTGATAGTGGTCTTCCCTAGATGGGTTATAGGAGATGTTTTTGATACTGGTGTTGCCTAGACGGATTATAGGAGACTTTTCTGGTTTGTTTCTCTTACAATTGTATTTCTGTGTCACTTTACATAGTTATCTAATTATTAGTTGCTACTAACACTGATCCATGCACACATACTTATTTTTCTCCTAGGTGTCACCGATGATGTCAATAGCCGTCCGTGCACTCGCTTACATTCCTAGGCGATGCGAGGCCCTAGAGCTTTACCTCCCTTTAGTCGAGGCGAGGCCCTATACATATTAGTTCGAAGTACTATACATACATATACATATAATAAATTAAACACCACATTTGTATAAATAAAAAAAAATACAGGCAAAACACATGTATACATATGCATTCATGTATACATACATACGTGTGTGTATATAGATATAGACATACACATGTATACAAATAAGTACACATACAAGCATCACACATGTGAATAAACACATGTAGAGACAAATATTTAATACATATACATGTGTACACTCATACACATACGCATATACACATACGTATGCATGTACACTCAGATGCATACACATACACCAACACATACACATATAGAGATAGATATGTATGCATGTACACTCATACACATACGCATATACATATTAGTAAATGTGGATTGATCGTAAATTATAATTAGGTGATAGGTTGATGGCATATACATACACATACACACATACACCCTCGCACGCACGCACACACGCACACGTGCATGTACACTCATACACATACGCATATACATAATAAATGTGGATTGATCGTAAACTATAATAAGGTGATAAGTTGATGGCATATACATACACATACATACATGCATCCATGATTCCATATGCATGCATTCATGCATGGATATGCATGCATGCATGTTTTTTTATACACGTATACATTTATATACACACATGTACATACCCACAAATATGTTGGATTGATCTTTGATTCAATTTACGTTATACACACCCACACACATATTTGCCTATGCATGCATACATATGTGTATGTGCACTTATATATAAATCTCTCATAATTTATTTATTTTCTATGTGCTGCCTTGCTTTTCTCAAGCGAGCGCCTAGTGCCTTAGGCGGTTTGGACCCCTAGCGCCTTGGGTCGCTTCTCGACTTTAAGAACACTGCGTGTTAGAGATGCTTTGCACGTGTTTGGTCACTAATTTGTCCGTGGTTGCTGAAATATGATAGAATGAGATAATGCATCCTTGTTTCGGAATAAGCTCCATAATGATTTCCAGTTATAAATAGAGATTCTGCTGAAAATTTCATTGAAGTGCTTGAGCCTTAGGGTAATTTCTCGTTGTTTCTCTTTATATTTGTCCCAACTCCCCTTAAGGGACCATGCAGTACTTTCTTTGGACTCATAATTTGAACTGTATCTTCTACATGTTACCCGATAAACTGTCCTAAACTGTGGTTCTGTGTCGTCTTGAAACGTTGACCCTATCTCTAAACCTCACACTGCTTTCGGTCTGTGTACTAGCATCACCTGTGCACCTGTGCTTCTAATGTCGCACTAAACCTCACACTACTATTCTTCATGAGTCGACCAAGCATACTGTTGCACACCGCATATTAAATCGATTAAAGCATTTTCAAAGATGCGACTCTTTAGTCTCTTTCAATCGATATATTCACTCCAACTTGATGGGAAGAATTAGTGTTAGCTTATTTTTTTGATTGTTTGCTATTCTCACGGTCATTATTTATCATTAGAATTATTATGTATTTTTTGTCCTTTTTTCCATCTAGTGTAATTTTCCATCTTTTCATTTGCATCTAGGGTTTGTTTCTCTATATAAAAAAACCCTAGGCTCGGTTATCAAACACGTGATTTCATCCTTCACAGTTACCAATCTCTTGGAAATATACTTGGACTGGTTTTAAACATGGAAAAGCCTGAAGATGTAACTCCTTTTTTGTGAGAATATTAATATTTACTTGTTCTTTTCATGTAATCTCTGTGTCATCTTCTAGTTAATTGTATTTCAGATTTGTCTGATGCATATTTTAAAGTCATGTTTGATGAATATTTTGAAGCTATTCCTCTCAATGAGTTTGTCTCTTCCTGAATATGGATAATTGGCTGTGGTTTTCTTGTACTGCAACTTTGTTATAATCTCGAGGGAAGCTAAAAAGTCGATCCATCCCAGAATCTGGTGGTGTGAAAAAGATTGGATAATATAGTACTGTATAACAGATTCAAACAACAACAACAATGCCTTTCCCACATTAAGTAGGGCTGATTACATGGATTCTTTGCCCCCATTCTGATCTATCTTGGGTCCAAGGCCTCAAATGTCGGATTTCGGTTTCGTTTCGGTAAGCCCAGAAAAGGAATTTCGGTGGAATTTCGGTGGAATTTCGGTGAAATGGCCGGAAATTGGGAAAACGACTTGAAAACTCATTTTTTCAAAATTTAAGATTTGTAATGTTGTTTAATCAATAAAAGAGGCATAAATACAAGTTTTTTTGCTTATAATAAGATGTTATAATGTTCAGTACCTTAAAATAATGATTTCGGTCATCATATCAATGACCGTCCAGAGTGAAATTTCATATCTCAGTACACGATTAAATTTTAGCATTCAATTTTTCTATCAATTCTCAGAAGAATAATAATACTTTTATTTAAAAATAAAACAAGACACACACACAAACACGAATATTTTAACATGTATGCCAAAATAAATGCATAGTAGAGTTTGTGATCGTAAAATGTATGTTATACGAGACTTGGAATTTGGAAACTTGGCTCTCTAAGACTTAAGTTAGGTTGTGAATTGTGACTTGTGAAGTTGTGAGATGGAATGAGAACATATACATTATATTTATTGGGTTTAAATAGGACCCTTAATGGCCTTATTTATTACAATGGTGGTTGGAATAGTGGCTTATATTGCAATGGTGGTTGAAATAGTGACCTATAAATTTCATTTAGTGACCAAATAGTACCTATGAATATCAATAAGTGGCATAGGCATGACATATGGTGACCTAGAACAATTTCAGTCGAAATGGACCGAAATGAACCGAAATTCCACCGAAATTCCACCGAAATCCGAGAAATCTGTGAACAATTTCCACCGAAATGGACCGAAATGGACCGAAATGACCGAAATGACCGAAATTCGGCCGAAATTTCGGCCGAAATCCTGGAAACAGATATTATACATGGTTTCGATGTCGGTATCGCCACGAAACCGAATTTCGACCGAATTTCGGTCGAAATTCGCTGAAATTTAAGGCCATGCTTGGGTCATTCTTGGGCTTAATTCAAAAAACCAAGATCCCTTCGTATGGTCTCATTCTAACACTTCTTGGTCCTTCCTCGCCTTCTCTTAGCCGGTTCAACATCCCAAAACTCGCATCTCCTCACTCGGGCATCGGCTAGCCTCTTTGTAAATAGCCTAAACGCCGTAAGTGATTTTCTCGCATCTTATCCTCGATCGGAGTTACACCTACTTTCATTCTGATTGCATCATTTCGAATCCGATCATTATGTGTGTGTCCACACATCCACGTTAGCATTTTCATTTCTACCACTACCGTTCTCTGTACATGTCTATGTTCACAAGCTGATATTCAGATCCATAGAGTATAACATGTCTCTCGATTGTTTTGTAAAACTTTCCTTTGATTTTCGAAGGAATTTTATTATCACAACGAGCAGTAGAGGCTCCTCTCCACTTTAGCCAACCTGCTTTTACTCTATTAATAACATATTCATCAATTTACCCATCGTGTTGCAAAGTATATCCCAAGTATCTTGTTGAGATATTTCTACATCCCGTGTATCTTTCCAGTTATTTTATTTCTTTATGTCTATCTTATGTAATTTACCCATAGGCCTCTCCCTTATATAAGAGAGCCTAGGGTTACAAGAGTAAACAACTCTTCTTTTTCTCCCAACATGGTATTAGAGCGGCGGTCCTAGACCGGAGCTCTCGTATCCAAAACCCTAACCCCCTTCCCCTCCACGCCTCCAAGCCCTGCGCGCAGCCCTACACGCCTCGACATGCGCCACCCTGCATGCCTCCACGCGCACTGTCCTGTATGTCTCCACGCGCATCGCCTAACGCGTTCTCGTGCTGCCTTGTGTGTTCCTGCGCCTCCATCTTTGTGCGACGTTCTTCGCGCGCGTCTCCTCCGCGTGCTACTCCTCCAAGCGCTGGCGTCGTTCACTTCATTTCATTGATGGATTTGGGATCATAAGTTTATATATGCAGTAAAATCCACGTATGTTTGTGTAGACATTCACCTTTTGATTTATTAAACTCTAGTCTCCTACATCCGGCAAGATGTCTGAGAACAAAGTTGATGTACCTGCCACATGCGCATTCAGAGGTCCAGCGCCTATCGTTAAAATGGATGGGACAATTTATGAGCTCTGGATTATGCAATTCATGACCCTTATGAAATCAAATGGTAAGAAGCACATTCTTACCGAGGAGGAGTTGGTGGAGAAGACTGGGGTAACTGCCTCATGGGAGGCGGACGACGTATATGTCAAAGTTTGTCTTTCAGGAACATTGATGATTGAGATCCGCCAATGATGTTTTACATCAGCCTACTGCTAATGCAATGTGGGATATCCTTGCAGCAACATATTCTCAAGCGAGGAACGAGACGAAGATCCTTCAACTCCTGCATGACATATTCACTATCAAGCAGAACGAACATCCTCTGCATTCGCTATATACATCATTGCGTGGGATGTTTGAGGAGCTTCACAATTTCATGCCTCTGACAGCAACTCCAGAGCAACAGAAGGCATCTCAGAATGCTACCATGACCCTGAATATTATGCTGCTCGCTCTCAAATTCTCATCGATGCCACTATTCCCCCATGAGGAAGCGTTCCATAGGCTCAACCGAATTACTATTCCTTCTACAGCATCTAGTCAGACTTCCTCGGCCATGGCAGCCTCTTAAGGAAGAGGAGGTTATTCTACCTTTTGTGGACACAAACCTCATGATAGAGGAGGTCGTACTCGTCAGCCCTTTACTTCTACCGCGTTGGCCATACCGAGGAGACATGCTATTCCAAGCATGGGTTCCCGGCATCAGCCTGCGCTGCAGAATGGATCTAGTTTCTTACTGCTTCTACTCTAGATCAACGGTTTGATCACCTCCTAGCCAAACTGAGGGATATTATTCCTCCTACTTCACCATGCTCTGGAGATCATTCAGGTATGAGAGCCTCGGCTTCTACCAATACCTATGCTACATCCATCACCTAATGTACTTATGCTTTTACATCCTATCACGGCTCTTACATTACAGAGTGGATTATGGACTTAGGTGTAACACATCATTTATCTGGAGACAAACATCAACTTACATCATATCAAGGCCCTAAATGTCGGTTTCGGTCACCATTTTGGTATCAACCAAAACAGAATTTCGTTGAAATTTGGGTGGAATTTCGACCGGAATTTTGATCATTTTTTGTACTAGGACCCCCGTATTTCGGTCATTTCGGTCGAATTTCGATTTCGACTAGATATCGATATTCGACGGAAATTCGACCGAATTTCCTGAAATTTGAGGCCATGCGTCATATAGACATGGTACGCCAGGGAGAACAGCTGTGATATCTGATGGGAATTATTCCCCGATCACATGACATGTGGAGATCACTTTGACGCTTTCGATGCGTCTGCAGAACGTGCTACATGCTCCATATTTCTCTATGAATTTGCTTTCTATTAGTCGGATTACCAAGGATTTGCACTGCCGAGCCATTTTTGACCCATCGTCTCTTGTTTTTTAGGACATTCTTACACACAAAGTGATTGGGTGTAGTCGTGAGCAGGGTGGCCTCTATCGCCTTGTTCGGACTCCATATGCAGGCATATCTTCTCCTTCGTCTGGATCAGTCTCTCCGTTCACTTGGCACCTTCGGTTTGGTCATCTTCCTTTTCAGAAGATGTCATATGCTGCCGCATATTTCACCTAGTTCTTCTTTTCAGTGCGAAGCTTGTTAGTTGGGAAAACATCATCGGTCTGCCTTTTCCAGTCGTCAGAGTTGGAGCAGTAACTCCCTTTTTGAGTTATTTCATGTTGACATTTGGGGTCCGAGTCGTGTGATTGATCACCAGAGACACAAATTTTATCTTGTACCTGTGGACGATTTTTCGCATTTGTCATGGATGTTTCTTTTGAAAAATAAATATGAAGTAGGGGATGTGATCAAAACCTTTATTACTGAAGTGAAAAATATTTTCTCTACCTTTGTGAAGTTTATGCGAACTGATAATGCGTTGGAATTTTGTACTCGTGATCTATCTCGTTTTCTTTCGTCTAGAGGGATTATTCATCAAACATCTTGTTCTTGCACCGCTCGGCAAAATGGTGTTGTTGAGAGAAAGCATGGTCATCATCTTGATGACATTCGGACTTTTCCAATTCAGAGTCGTGCACCACATTCGTTTTGGGGTGATGTAGTTCTTACAACATGCTACTTGGTGAATCGTATGCCGTCATCTGTCTTGGGTGAGATAATTCCTTTCTCCATAGCTTTTCCTGAGGAGTTATCCTCACTTTTCCTCGTGTGTTCGGATCTGTTGCTTTTATTCACCAGTTGACTCCTTGTCTTGAAAAATTCGCTCCTAGAGCTGTCAAATGTTTCTTTGTTGGGTACTTCAGGACTCAGAAGGGCTATCAATTTTATGATTCTTTGCGAAGAAAATACTATTTCAGTGCTGACGTCACATTTTTTGAGTTTGTAATGTACTTCTCTCCTACAGGTGATATGTTGGCTTCATGAACTCAGATGATGAAGTCTACTTGCCTCCTCCTCCCATGCCTGCTGTACCACCTCCACCAACTCCACTGCCACCACCTCCAACCCCTCCTCCATCCCTCTGCTACCCAGTCACATGTGCCACTTGTTCCATCTCTACCTAAGTTCTACACTTGTTGGTCTGCTTCTGCTCATGGTCATCGTCCATCTTCCATGGAGCCCCAGGGTTGTTTTGATAACATAGCTTCTAATGATGGGTCGAGATGTATTTGTCCAGGAATCGTTGCAAGTAATTAGCATACAAATGGAGGACGTTCCCTTTGACCTACATATTCCTATGGCAGTTCGAAAGCAGAAGCGATCTTGTGCTTCCTACTCCCTGGCTTCTCAGGTCTCCTTTCATTGTTTAACATGTGATTTTTAGAATTTGTAATGGCTCTATCTGCCGTAGAAATTCCACGGAATTATGTGGAGGCATTGAAGGATAGTCGCTGGCGCTTGTCTATGGAGGAGGAGATGGCTGCACTACAGTCACGTGGTACGTGGAGTCTGGTGTCTTCTCCCGTTGACGCGTCCGTTGTGGAATGCAAATGGATGTTCACTATGAAACACCATACAGATGACAGTATGGATCGCTATAAAGCGAGACTTGTGACACGTGGGTTCACCTAGACACATGGTGTGGTTTATGAGGATATTTTCTCTCCAATGGCTAGTTATTCTACTCTGCGTATTCTTCTTTCAGTTGCTGTGACAAGTGATTGGCCACTATATCAGCTTGATGTGAAGAGTCCCTTCCTCTATGGTGATCTATAGGAGGAGGTCTACATGCTGCAACCACCTGGGTTTGCTGCTGAGGGGGAGAGTTGGAAGGTATGCATGCTATACAAGGTTATTAATGGCCCTAAGTAGAGTCCAAGAGCATGGTTCCAGAAACTATCGGACTTGATAGAGTAGCAGGGGTTTATGCGATCGACTATCGATCACTTCTTGTTTGTGCGGAAGACCTAGAAAGGTACTATTATCATTCTTGTGTATGTTGATGGCATTATTGTTACAGGAGATGACAAGCAGGGCATTCAACGTGCCACGAACTTCCTAGGTCAGCAGTTTGTGACCAAGGATCTTGGACATTTATGTTACTTCGGTTGGAGTTTGCACGGAACCAGCGAGGTCTTGTCATGACCCAGAGGAAGTATGTTGCAGATCTTCTTTCAGAGATAGGCATGGCAGATTGCAGACCTGCCACTACTCCTATTGACCCATGCATGAAGCTATATGATGATGACATTGAAAAGGTATAGGGAGCTTGTTGGCAAGCTACTATATGTGACCGTCACCAGACCCGACATATCCTTTGCTGTAAGCAAAGTAAGTTAGTTTATGAAGCAATCCAGACATGCACATATGGATGCGGTCCATATGATTATGAGATACTTGAAGACTTCACCTGGTACCAAACTTCTTTTCAACAATGGCACATCTCTATTAGTTACAACATGTGCAAATGCAGATTATGCTGGATGTCTAAAGGATAGAAAATCTGCCTCGAGCTTTGCTATGTTTATAGGGAATTCCTTGATTTCATGGAAGAGCAAGAAGCAGATTATGGTTGCCAGATCTAGTGATGAGTCAGAATACATGGTTATAACACAAGCTACCACAGAGATGATGTGGGTCAGATCTGTTCTTACTGACCTGACTATAGAGGTGCCATTTCCCATCCACATTCAATGTGACAATGAAGCTGCTCTTTTTATTGCTAACAACCCCACATTCTCTGAGAGAACGGAAACATATTGAGATAGACTGCCGTTATACTAGAGATATGATTCTGAAGGGTGTGATTTCTACTTCTCATGTTAGTTCAGAAGAGCAAACGACATATATCTTTACCAAGACATTACTCATGGGGTAATTTCAGAAGTGTTCGTCCAAGTTGAGCATGATTGACATCTACGCTCCATCTTGAGGGGGAGTGTTGAGATATTTCTACATTCCGTGTATATTTCCAGTTATTTTATTTCTTTATGTCTATCTTATCAAATTTATCCACATGTCTCTCCCCTATATAAGAGAACCTAGGGTTATAAGAATAAATAACTCTTTTTTTCTCCCAACATATCTAAAAGAATCTTTCTTCGAAATGTTATCATCACCCATCTTCACCTCGATTCCTTCACCATTGCTTCCATCAAAAGTGCACTCTATATATTCAGCTTTAGCCGTACTTATATGAAATGCATTAGTGTTCAATGCATGTCCCTGGAGCTCAAGCTTCTCATTTACTCCGTCTTTAGTCTCATTAATCAACACAATATCATCGATGAATAACATACACTAAGGTATCTCATCCTGAATGTGACTTGTCAACTCGTCCATAATCAAAGT
Organism: Ottelia alismoides; assembly: GCA_037367405.1. Lineage (NCBI taxonomy): Eukaryota > Viridiplantae > Streptophyta > Magnoliopsida > Alismatales > Hydrocharitaceae > Ottelia > Ottelia alismoides. The sequence goes on from JAZKJV010005978.1 coordinate 141,034, forward strand.
AAAAAGGAATGGCCTCAACGTTGAACCTTGGTGCAGACTATTGTTGATGTCAAAATAGTCAGTCTTCCAGACTGTATCCTTACACAAGATGAAGCCCTATCATACATATCTTTGATGAGGTTAATGTATAGGACATGTACTTCTCTCTTCTTCAAAGCTCTCCATAATACCTTCTGTGGGATAGAATCTTATGCCTTCTCCAAATCAATAAAAATCATAAGGGAGGTTCTTCTTTTTAGCTCTATAAATCTCCATTGTTCTCCGTAGCAAGTGGATGCTTCAAAGGTCGAGCGACCTGGCATGAATCCGAATTGATTTTCTTCTACCTTAGAAACTTGCCTCAACCTTCCTTCGATTACACGTTTCCAAAATTTTCATAGTATGACTCGTCTGTTTGATACCTCTGTAATTTGAATAATTTTGAATGTCTCATTTGTTCTTATATAGAGGCACCATGATGCTTCTCCTCCAATCTTTAGTCATTTTCCTTCTTTGCCAAATAACATTGAATAAATTTGTAAGACAACTCAAACCACGCTCACCTAAAACTCTCCCTACTTCAATAGGAATTTCATCAAGTCATACTCCTTTCTCAGGTCTCATAATCTTCAAAACCCCCTCTTCTTCTTTCCATTGTGTTGGGAAAAATCCGAGAGTTGTTTATTGTTGGGAATCCTAAGCTCTCTTATATAGAGGAGAGACCTATGGGTTAATTGTAAAAATGAACATAAAGAAATAAAACAACAGAAAGGTACATAGGAACATAGAAATATCTCTACAATCGCCCTCAATATGGAGCATAGATATCAATCATGCTCAGCTTGGACGAGCAATTCTGAAATGGCCCCCTGAGTAATGCATTGGTAAAGATATCTGCCGTTTGTTCTCCTGAACTAACATGAGAGGTAGAAATCAAACGCTTCTGAATCATATGTCTAGTATAATGACAATCTACCTCAATATGCTTCTTTCTTTCATGGAATGCATGATTATTCACAATAAATAAGGCAACCTGATTATCACATTGTAGCTGCATGATTAGATGTATATTTATATGCAAATCTGCTGACATTGCTCGAACCCACGTCATTTCTGCGCTTGCTTAAGCCATAGCCCTATACTCATATTCGATACTTGATCTAGTCACCACCGTTTATTTCTTGCTTTTCCAAGAAACAAGAGAATTGCCAACAAATATAGGAAGCCTGAAGTAGACTTCCTATTCTTAGAACACCATGTATAGTCTGCATCATTACATGTAGAAACAGAAAAAGTTGCACCTTTTCTAAATAGTAATCTTGCATCTGTAGAAGATTTTAGATATCTCAAAATCATGTATATAGCATCCATATGTACCTGTCGGGGCTGCTCCATGAACTGACTCACCCGACTCACTATGAAGGAGATATCAGGTATGGTAAGGGTAATATAGAAAAGCTTTCCCACCATCTCTCTATATCTCCTTCTGTCGACCTCATTTGTATCATCATCATATAACTTCATGCTAGGATTTATAGGAGTAGTAGATAGTCAACACCCAATCATCTCAACAAGCATGTCTGTAACATACTTCCTTTGGGTCATCACAAGACCCTGCACATTCCTAGCAAATTCCAACCCTAAGAATATCTTAGGGTACTAAGATCCTTGGTAACAAACTGTCGATCTGGAAATTCTTTTACCATCTTGATCTCCTGCACATCATCTCCTGTAATAAGTATATCATCAAGATAGTCCATAATGACAACCATACCTCTAGGTGTTCTCTGTACAAAGAGTGAATGGTTTGCATTTGATCTCTTGAACCCCTGTCTTTCAATCAGATCCGAGAGCTTCTGAAACCTCGCCCTTTGACTTTTCTTAAGCACATATATTGCCTTATGGAGTCTACAAACCTGTTGACACTCCCCCTCAGCAGAAAACCCTTAAGGCTGCTGTACGTAAACTTCCTCATGTAAATCTCCATACAAAAATGCATTTTCAACAACTAACTGAAACAAAGGCCAATCATGTACCACTGCCGCCGAAAGTAGGACACACTAAGTAGAGTGACGAGTAACTGGAGAGAATGTGTCCAAATAATCCATGCCGTAGGTTTGAGTAAATTCTCGTGCCATTAATCTTGCCTTGTAACAATCAAGGCTCCCATCTGCATGATGTTTAACAGTAAACACCCATTTGCAACTGACAACAAACACCCCAGGAGGAGCAGACACCAAACTCCAGGTACCACGCGATTACAAAATAACCATCTCTTCCTCCATAGCCAAGCACCATCGACCATCCTTCAAGGCCTCCTGATAATTTCGTGGAATGTCCACGACAGATAGAGCCACTACAAATCTCTGAAATTCCCATGTCAGACGATCAAAGGAGACCTACGATGCAAGAGGGTAGGAAGTACAAAACCGCTTCTGCATTCGAATTACAATGGGTATATCCAGGTGATTGGGAACCTGCTCCATCTGTGTGCTATTCTCCTGCAATGATTCCTGCATAGATATATCTCCAGACCTATCGTTCGAAACCATGTTATCAGAACAAACATGTGGCATGCTGGATGACTGACGATGACCATGAGCAGAAGCAGTCCGACAGGTATAGAATTTTAGTAATGGGGGAACAAAGGGCTCATGCGACTGGGTAGTAGGAGGGTGCGAAGGAGGCAGTGGTGGTGGCGGTAGTGGAACCGTATGCATATGAGGAGGTGACTGAGTCGTAAGAGGGGGTGGCATGTAAACCTCATCATCAGAGTCTAACGAAGCCAATTTGTCTCCTGTAGGAGAGAAATACGTCACAAACTCAAAAAATATGACACCAGCTGTGATAAAGTATTTCCTGCGTAATGGTGGAACCTGTCTGTATGCTGTAAGCTGATCTCTGCCCCCGTATAAATGATGCGTTACTCCAGAATCCATAATTCATTCAATAGTCTCAGATCCGTGACATGATGTAAAAGCAAAAGTACTACCTGAGGTACTAGTCGTAGTAGACATATTGGCAGTTGCAGAGGTTGCTACATCTGAATGGCCTATTGGAGATGGTGAAGAAGTAGGAGGCGTGATATCCCACAATCTAACAACGATATCATCAAACCTTTGATTAGAATTAGGAGCAACTGGAGACTCAATCTGCTCCGCTACATGGGATGATACCGAAAAGCCATGCTTGGAATAGCATGTATCCTCGGTATGTCCTAGACAGTGACAGTATGTGCATGGACTGATAAATGTGGCCTTTCCTACCATGAGGTATGCGTCTGCGAAAAGAAGAAGAGCCTCCTCTTCCTCTGGAGGTTGCCGTTGTCGAAGAAGTCCGGCTAGTGGCTGTGTGCGGAACAGTAATCCTGCTGAGCATGCGGAAAGTTTCCTCTATGTGTGGAATAGTGGCATCCGCTAGAATATGAGAGCGAGCAACATCATATTCAGGGTCAAGGGTTACTAGAAATACACCAACCATGGTAGCATTCCTATATGTCTTCTGTTGTTCTGGAGTCGTCGTTAGAGGAATAAAGCCGTGGAACTTCTCAAACATCCCATGCAAGGATATATACGGTGAACGAAGAGGGCGTCCGTTTTGCTTGATGGTTAATATGTCATACTGGAGTTGGAGGATCTTCATCTCATTCCTTGTTTGAGAATATGTTGCTGCGGGGATGTCTCTTATCGCCTTAGCAGTAGGTTGATGTAACAATCATTGGCGATCTTGATCGTCAATGTACTAGATAGCCAAACTTTGGCATACACATCGTCTGCTTCCCTTGAGATGTTTACCCTAGTTTTCTCCACTGGCTCCTCCTCGATAAGAATGTGTTTTTTACCATTAGATTTCATAAAGCTCATGAACTGCATAACCCATATCTCTTAGTTTGTCCCGTCCATTTTGACAATAGGTGCTAGACCTCTAAAAGCGCATGTGGAAGGTACATCGACTTTGGTCTCAGACATTGTCGGATGTAGTAAACTAGGGTTTTATAGACCAAATAGTGAACGTCTACATATGCATACATGGATTTGAATGCATACTCCCAAATCCATCAACCAAACAAAGGGGGCAACGCTGGTGACGGAGATCGTGCCGCGTAGCGACGGCCTCGGGAGAGGGTCGACAACGATGACAGGGGCGAGGAGGGCTGGTTGGAGAGGCGACAACAGGGGGCTGACGGCGACGGGGAGGCACGACAGCGCTGGGGAGGCGACGGAGGGGAGGATCGACGAGCGTGGTTCTAGGGTTAGGGTTGGAGCTTTGGTGTAGGATCGCGGCTCTGATACCATGTTGGGAAAAATCCTAGAGTTGTTTATTCGTAGGAACCCTAAGTTCTCTTATTAGAGGAGAGACCTATGGGTAAATTATATGAGATGAACGTAAAGAAATAAAATAACAGAAAAGGTACATGGGAACATAGAAATATCCTTCTTCTAAAACCTTTGACTCGGATATAAGATGCTATCGCTACCCACATCTTGTTTGCACTTTTGTTAGAATCCCAAGATATGTCTTCTAAAACCTTCTTCATGAAGCTTGATTGCTTCAATTAAAGATTCCACTACTTGGTTCTAGTGATTTTAGAAACCATCTTTTTCTTTACCAGCTCTTTTAGTTGCCTATACATGACTAACAAGCTATGTTGGGTGGTCAAATTCTCTCCTGGGATTACTTTACAGTCTTTGCAACACCACCGATCTCTTCTCCTCAACGTAAAGTAATGTATCTATGTTCTAGTTGAGCCACTCTTATAAGTAATTAAATGCTCCTTTCCCTTTTTGAAGAGAGTGTTTGATATGAAAAGATCATAAGCTGTTACAAAATTCAGAATGACTTTTCCGTCTTCATTTCTATCCTAGAAGTTATGTCCTCCATGAATACTAGCACACCCTGAAGCATCCTTTCCCACATAAGATCTTCACCTAGGAAAATCATCCCTCTTTGTGAGATTCCTTACATAATCTTATCCAAATCCAAGGTTACAAAAGTCGGTAGTCGGTACTCGGTCGGTTGGGTCACTGACAAAGGATTAATCAGCAGTCGGGGGACTAATAGGATTTAGTCGGACTTTAATCGGTCTTGAATTTTATTATTATTTTAAATATATAACTCATATTTATACATATATTTACATAAATTTTGTACATTTTTATACAACCATAATAAAATAAAAGAAGTAATTGAATTTAAATAAAACATTAAATATATTATAATAAGTTTGCTTATAAAAAAGCAAAACATTAAAAAACATGGTATCTTCAAGCAAAAATTTGTCGATTAGTATATCTAGTCGGAATTGGTCGTTACTCGGTCGGCCACCCCATTGACTAGACTAGTCGGACCTACTAGTCGGGCTAGTCGGGCGACTTTTACAACACTGTCCAATTCCTCTCAAAAAGCTTGTTTAATCCTTTCATCTAAACCAATTTGTGGTGCATAAACTGAGATGATATTCAAAATTTCTTTTTCGAGTACCACTTTTAGCAAAATAATCCAATCCCCGAATCTTTGCATCTCAATCACACAATCCTTCAGATCCTTACGAACAACCACTCCAACACCATTTCTGTCCTTAACTTTACATGAACACCAAAGTTTAAAGCATGTCTTCTCGATCTCCCTTGATTTCTCTCCAACCTATTTTGTTTCTTGGAGACATAGTATCAGAATCTTCCTTTTTTCCAATGGATCTACTATGTCCATCGATTTGCCACTCAAAGTGCTAATATTCCAACTACTTATCCGCAACCGCAACTTCCTTTGCTACCTTTTTTATACTAACTTCTTTATTCGCATGCGTCCATCAATGCGAGAACCCTTGCTAATTTTAGCATGCATCTGGGTGGCGATGCAATGGAACTAACTTATTTACTTGCATGCGTTCCTCATGCGAGAACCTTGCAAATTTTGAACTACATGTGGGCAACGATGTATCGACCCTTGCCAACTTCTCATAGCATTGGGATGATGCAACGCATCGCTAGTATGGAAAGCCCCAACGAAATTTAGATGTTTGCTCAAATCCATGTTGAAAAGATCCGAACTGTTTTGAGACAAAATCTTAAATAATGTTCTTAAAAAGAACACTATTTAGGAATTTATCCCTCTTACACTCTATGTCGGCTACCTAACGTGCAACCCTCAACAGGGGCGGAATTGGCATATAGTTTGGGGGGGCCATGGCCCCTCCTTATTTGTTACATTTCTCTTATATAATGTTATTAAATTTTGATATGGCCCCTGCTTTAGTATTAAATATATAGCAATTAATGTCAAATAGTATCACTAAATGCTGATTGTCTCACTGGCAAAGTCTTGTTTTCTCCAACTAACAAACCAGGGTTCGAATCCCATGCTTGTATATTTTGTTAGAAAATTAGCTTTGCTCACTTTATCTCCCTCTATCCTTTATTTTGTTTAGTTGGCCCCCCTTCATAAAATTTCTGGTTCCGCTCGTGACCCTCAATTTACCCGAGCTTGGATCCAACCATGGCTGAGTTAGGTGCAGTCTGTCCTATCTTTTGTTTTACTGGTTTGCTAATGATCACATTTTGTTGATAGGTTGTCAGCCACATTCACACGCATTAGTTTAATGGATTGGATTGTCAAAATTATCAAGAGAATTGTTAGGTGCAGTCTGGATTATCTTGTGTTTTACTTGTTTGCTAATGATCACGTTTTGTTAATAGGTTGTTAGCCACATTCACAGTCGTTTGCAGCATGCGTTGGAGTATTCTTTGAAGCATTCATCAAGAAGTCCCATGGACTTCTCATCTCATCAAAAAGTCTTATGGTTAATTGATTCTTGGGCCTCTGTCAGCTTTGGTTTGTAGTTTTTCATGCTCTGTCGCTATTATTACAAGTTCTCTTTCTTAAGGTATCCGTTATCAGTTGTTTTTTTAATAGCACAAAGAGAAATGGCTAATCTGGTTCATGAGATGTGGTACAAGTGGCATTCCTCTTTATGGCCTCACTGCATTGAACATTTGAAGGTATGTTTCTAACTAACAAGCTATTAGGGGACTATTTTACCAATGCTAACCATATACCTACTTTGCAGCAATTTTCTTTGTCTTCTCCGGATGATTTGTGCCTTGTCCTTCAACCCGTCCAGATAGCAACAACTGCACAACTAATGCAAGTTCCTTTTACTTGAATATTTCTCTTATTTTTTTCTGTTGTCAATTCCATTTCTAATTGATTTTTTGCAGCATCCTATTTATTGGTTTTAGTCACAGGAACATGTTTTCAACAGCTGCATGCTTTTGGATAGTCTCTTCCACTATTAAATATGTGGATATAAAATAATGGCTTGTTTATTCCGAGCGTCATATGGTTTCTTATATATATAGAGGAGAAATCCTTAAGAACGAATTGCATAATAGAGACATAATAAATAAACAAATACAAAAAATACTCTCAACGCTACCCCTCAAGATGGAGCATTGATGTCAATTGTGTTTAGCTTGGAACAACACCTTTGAAACACTGGTGAACACATCTAATGTTTGTTCCCCTTTGTTGGCCCTTATGTATCTTATCACATGCGTAATGACAATCTACTGCAATGTGTTTGGTCTTTTCATAGAAAGATTGTTGGCAATGAAAATAGCATCTTGTTTGTCGCAAAGCAACTACGTGGGAAGTGGCGCGTCAGAAGCTAAGTCTGTCATAACGGAGCGGTAACTGAAAAAGATGCGCCTCTACTGAAAAGAAGTCTCGTACCAGGTGAAGTCTTCATATATTTCAGGATCATATGGACTGCATCCATATGTACCTGTTTGGGTTGCTTCATAAATTGATTCACTTTGCTCACGACAAAGGATGTGTCGATCCATGTATACCTCCTTAGTGTCATCATCATAGAGCTTCATACTCGGGTCACTAGGAGTAGTGAGGGATCTGCAATCTGCCATGCCTGTCTCTAAAAGAAGATCGGTAACGTACTTCCTTTGGGTCATCAGAAGACATGATGGATTTCTTTTTAAACAACACATGTATCCGTATAGAGAGTCATGTATGGGTATACTATGTTATGTGTACTGTAACGAAGAGAATCCAAGGAATATACATGTGTAAGAGGCTTTATCTTGGTAGTTTGGTATTGGAAGGTATTATGAGAGGTATATGATTTTGAGAGGGCTTTAAATTTTTTGCAAGACTTATAACAAGTACTAAAAATTTAGAACACCTTGACTTTAATCTTCCCTTTTTTGTTACTCGAGTCTTTTTCCTTTTGACTTTGTCTCCTTCTAGCTTTATTTGATCTTGTCTTTGAATTGATTATCCAAATTGACTAGTGTAGTTGTACTCTTCACTCTTCGTAGGTCCTCTTTGAGACTGGCAAACTAATGTAGAATGAAGCTATACTTCAATTTATACTTTTTATAATTTCATTGTTGTGTTTTATCATGGTTTCATTGCAGTTTTGACTTGAAAGATTGGTTCTTTGCATATATCCATTTATTTCAATTTTGAAAATTGATTCCAAGGTTCACTACACCAAAGAGTTACCTATGTATTTTTCCTATTTCCTATGTATTTTTTTCTATTTCCTTTATATCTATTATGTAATTCACCATCTAGGTTTACCCCTTTCTATATAAGAGTGCCCTATGGCCCTCCTTCATAATCAAGTTATCATTTTGTTTCCGCATAGTATCAAAGCAATGCTCCTAGGTCAGGACCTGAGTCTCACACGCCTCACCTAGGGATGCACATCAATTGTGGATTTATCCATATCCGATCCCTCGCTCGACGATTTATAAAATTACTGAATTCAACACTCTCGTATAGCTCGCCTTTGAGCAAACTCCCCGAGGGAGACTAGTTGGTTGCTCTTGCTTATCCGTTTTGTACATATTTAGACATCCGTATCCATTTTAATATGGATACAGATATGGATATCGTTTTGATATCTGCAAACAGCCATATCGGTACCCAAATATTTGTTTTCGTATAAATATAGCCATAGATTTATTTTTAACCATATATAACATAATTCTATACCATCTTTTACCGTATTTATATAATTTTTATGATACAAACACATTTAGTAAATTTATATCATGTGTTTTCCATCCAATTCACATATATTTAAGTTGATTCAATAGAGTATTTCTAGCATTACTTGTATGCGATCAATATTCATTTTACATCCGTATCCGTTTTTTAAGGATATGGTAAGATAGTTTTAATATCAGTTAATACCCGTATCCGCATCCGTATTCGTATTCAAAAACGGATAAGGATTTAATAATACTTATATCTGTACCTGTTCGTTTGCATCCCTAGCCTCACCCCACCAGTCGGATCCTCTATGTTGCACTCAACCTCTTGCCGTCGGCTGTATCACCGTCTACGCATGCCTTGAGACCTCCCCTGTGGAATCCCCCACCCCATCGATAGGGTGATGGTGCCCTCGCAGCTTCAGCCTCGCTGGTTTGTTGCTACTGCAACCTTGCATTAGCATCTCATTTAATCAGGTCTATCGGTATAGGCTTAACCAATCCCTAGGCTATTGTGCAATGGCCCTGCATCTCCCATAGACACATCTCGTGGTCTTGTATCTTCACGCGACATTGCCACATAATATCAGTGCCCCTAAACGGTCTCGTTTTGACGTTATTGGGGTGATTTCAGACCTCTAAATAACCCTTCATTCTGAGAGCACCATTGTTGTTGATGAGATGGTTGCAACATGAGTTTGTACACACAATTAAGTTATGACATGATTGTTTAAACACCTTCAGATTTGTCTACAATCCAGTCACGTACTTTCTCGACTTCTTCCTTATCATGCCAGAGAAAATAGGGTTTTATCTTTGTTCAGTGCCTTCAAAGGCCCAGTACCCATATTCAAAATGAATGGGACCAACTATGCGTTATGGTCCATGCAGTTTGTGTCCATTATGCAGTGCAAGAACAAGGAGCATATTCTGACACAACCAGAGTTGGCCGACAAGATTGGGGTGAATGCTTCATGGAAGCAAGATGACGTGTATCCATGCAACTGGCTATCTGGTTCTCTGACCACAGAGATAGCCAATGACATCCTCCATCGGCCCACTACCAAGGAAATGTGGGACATCCTCACAGTCACTCTCAAGCGAGGAATGAGACAAAACTCTCGTAGGTTCAATACACATTTTCGTAACCAAGCAGGATGATCGTCCTCTTCATATTTTCTACTTATGACATTAGGGTATGTTTAAGAAGCTTCACAACTTCATACTTATGAATGCTTCCACAGAGCAGCAATAAGCATACATGAACGTCATTGTGGTTGGCATATTTATGGAGACACTTGACTCACATTATGATATCAAATGTACCCGACTTATGTTAGAAAATAGAGAATGCGGAAGCGGAAACAGAAATACAAACATGGAACACCTTGATTTTTATGCTTAACCCTACTCCCTAAGGAGCGAGATGAAACCACGGGAGAAGCCCTCATAAGGGCGGATATTCTATTGAACTTTGTCATCTGACTACAGGGTGTGGGGCTCTATATATAGCACCCACGGATTCTCCACATCTCCAAACTGGTAAATGTGGGACTAAACTTTGGATGGGGTAAATGGATCCTAGAGAGATCCATTTACCCATCTCCCATACATGTGACACATATAACGAAAACTCCAACACTCCCCCTCAAGTTGGAGCATGCATTGCTCAACTCGGACAAACATAAAGAAACTCAACTCACGCTACATGATACTACATACAATATCAACTCAACGCGCACAACTGTCGGCTGATGTCGAGGACGTTGCTTCTCATGCGTGCAGGTGAGAAGGATGAACGGGCTGGAATGTGAGTCAATTGAATCTCCTCGTCAGAGAACATGTGCTCTGAATTGCGCCTATTAGAGTCAATGCAACTGGAATTAAGTCTTCTCGTTAGAGTACTCTGTCCCGCCACAACATGTGGATAACTGCTCCATCTCTGATAAGGGCCGAACTGAATGGCCGTGTAGTGCAATCCTCGTCGGAGTCCACGGTCGCTGGAGAATGGAGTCTGAAGAAGTCTCCTCGTCGGAGAACTGGGTCTCTCCCCTATATGGCACAGAGAATGGTCCTCTACTATGGAGTCCCTATAATACTATATGAAAACCCTTGACCATATGGCATAGGGAATGGTCCTCTACTATGGAGTCCCTATAGCTCACATGAAAACTCTGTCCGAAATTACAAGAATGATGGAACCATGACAAAAGATGGTAAACATGTGTGAGTCTGAAACTGAGGACTCGGAATCTGATGTCGAGTCTGAAAATCTGACCAACTGTAGAGTCTGGAATAAGAATGTTTTGCAATATGGAGTTTGGAGAATCTGGAAAATCTGACAAAATGGCATGTGACTCTAAACAATCCCCCCCGTTCTCCCATAATAGTTGGAATACATGACATCGACTATGTTGGGAGAAAACAATAAAAATGGAGAAAACATGAACTTGCAGCTTTGCGCCAATTTTTTTTAAATAGCCGCCTTGATTTTTTGTTTAAGCCATTTCATTTTTATGGCTTTTCAAAACCTCTGTTTTTTTGAACATTTTCGTTGCTTTCTTTCTTTTTTTTGCAAATATTTTATGTATGTTTTTTTGTTGTACGAGCCTCTTTTCTTCCTTCTTTTTCTTCTTTTTTTAACAACAATCTCTCAACCTTGGTTTTGTTTTCTGTAGCCCACATTTGGGCTAAAAACAACAGTTGAGCCCAACATTTGTGTTTATAGATTTTTTTAAATGGACATGGGCTTTATTAGGGTTCCCTAGGGAACCCTTATTTTAGTCCGCTACTGCGATGGGGCTTCCAGCTAGGGTTGCCACCTCCCCTCGATCGGAGCATCAAGATGCCATCGCCGCCATTCGTAGGATGGCGACGCCTCCTAAATGAGTCCTGAAGGTTCTCATGCGAGCGGCAACACTCCGCGCATAGGAGGGACTTCGTCGAACATGAGTTCTCGAGAGCATCGCGTGCTGCCTGCGTGTGGAGCCGTAGCTGGTGTCAGTCTGAATCGGCCTGGAGATGTGGGGAGTGCCTTGTCACCTGCGGCTGCGGAAGAGGTGCGACTAGGTCAGCGAATTGGGGGTGCATCGCTGAGGACTCGCGTCGCCAGGAACATCGCTTGGATCGCTCTACGAGGAGGTTTCTCTTCTTCGACCTGTGCTCGCTGCTTGCACGACTCTGATAGAGATAAAGGGGTCCCATCGGGAGGAAGATCTGATGCCTGGATCGTCGTGCGGTGCCTTGAAGGTGCCCTCTCCTCCGATCTTCGAACTGGAGGCGTTTTCGTGCACTGTGAGGTGTGCTGCGCGAGGAGATGCTTTGCGAAAAAGGTGAGCTGAGCTCCGATTGGAGGAGCCTCCCCTTATCAGAAATGCACCAACTGCCTTTGGGATACTCCCAGATCGGGAGCGCGTGCCTGTATGGGAGGGTCTTGTGCGGGTCTGTATCGCTTGAAGCAGCTCTACGAGATTCTTCGAGCTCCTTCATGGCAGCGCTGTTGTAGTGACTGGAGGTCATCGTCGCTCGCTGAACGAGATGAAGAGTAGCGGATGGGGAGATGCGTGCGCAAGGGGAGATAGGTTGCAACATTTTGGAGTATGCTGCTGGGGGAGTGACAGGAAGAGAAATTGGTGGCGGCATTACAACTTGCTCCAGAAATTAGGGTTTTAAAAGACTAAAAAAATTTGCTGAACTTGAACCATAAATATAATATTCTTCAACTAAATCTTCCGGAATTTAGAACTATTACTATCAAATCTCGAAGACAATATGAAAATAAAACTTTCAAGAACAAATCCGCAAGAATCGAACCCGCTCTGATACCATGTTAGAAAATAGAGAATGCGGAAGCGGAATGATAAACATAGCATAAAAACAAAAAATATAAACATGGAACACCATGATTTTTACGTGAAACCCTACTCCCTAAGGAGCAGGATGAAACAACAGGAGAAGCCCTCAAAGGGGCGGATATTCTATTGAACTTTCTCATCTAACTACAGGGGTGTGGGGATCTATATATGGCACCCACGGAGTCTCCACATCTCCAAACTGGTAGATGTGGGACTAAACTCTGGATGGAGCAAATGGATCATGGAGAGATCCATTTACCCATCTCACATACATGTGATACATATAACGAAAACTCCAACAACTTCTTATGTGTGCATCTATAATCTCCTTTGGAGGAGGCCTACAACTAACTGAGCATGATCACAATGCTACTTGCACCCACTACTCAGACCTCCTCTGCGGCGACCGTAACTTGCAACAGGGGCGGTGTTACTCATTTCAGAGGATGTGATGTTTGTGATCGAGGAGGACGTTGCGCCAACAGTGCACCTACTGTTACCATTTTTGCCACTTCGAGGTACCATTGAAGCATGGTTACTCTGCTTCTGCTTGTGTTGTCTTGTCGCATGCTACTTGTGTTGATTAGAAGTTCGACGACCTTACCTCCGTCTAAGATCATGACTCCTTGATGCCCTACTAGTGACGCTTATGACCCTTTTTGATGTCACTGCCACATTCAAAGCAAGGTTTTAATTCTCGATTTTGATTTTGTTTCGAGATGTTGAAAAAACGAAACAATTTTATAATTTCGACGAAATTTCGCCAATTTCAGCCAAAATTGGCCTAGATTTGTGAAGGAAGGACATATATCCAGATATCGATTTCGGTTTTGGTAGGGTGTCAGAATGGAAATTTTGTCGAAATTTCGTGAAATTTGAAACCCTTATCCAATGTCTATACTAGTTCTCTAGGTATAGATTATGACCTTACTAGTTGTTACATGGTAGACAGGTCAGAGTGGATTATGAATTTTGGTGCATCGCATCATCTCTGCAGAGATAGAGCTAAGTTTACCTCTTATAGATTAGTACCTCGATGCAGATTCATTGTTATTGCAGATGGGACATTATCCTATTACAGTATATTGGGAGCTTTATATGACACCGTCTATGCATATGTGCTTCTTGCACATGGTTTTCATTGAATTTACTATATATTAGTCAGATTACCAAGGATTTACATTGTCGTGCCATATTTTACTTCTCTTCTTTTGTGTTTCAGGATATATTCTCGAATAGTCTGACTGAATGTGTCCATGAGCAAGGGAGTCGCTACAAACTAGTCCAGTCTCCTTATACTTGTGCTTCTTCCGATCCTACTGTGTTTGCCTCTCGATACACATTGCAGATTCCATCTTAGTTTGCATTTCAATGTGAGGCTTGATAGCTTGGGAAGCATCACAACTCTAGTTTTTCTGGTCGGTTGAGTCATAAGGGCATTACTGTATTTGTATTAGTTCATTTTGATATTTGGGGCCGTAGTCATTTCCTTGACTATCAGGGGCACATGTTATGTCTTGTGGTTGATGATCATTATTCTAGTCTTTCTTGTGTTTCTCATTTGAGAAACAAGTTTGATGTTGGGTTTGTCTTTCAAACTTTTATTAATGAAATAAAGATTTTTTGCTAGTATTAATTATGTCTACTCCGAGAATGCCTTGCAGTTTTGTACCATTCATCTTTCTCAGTTCTTGAGTCCCTTGGCGTTATACATCATGCCTCTTGTGCGTATACTTCTCAACAGAATGATGTAGTTGAATGCAAACGCTGTCATGTTCTTGATGTAATTAGGACCCTTCTTATCCAGAGTTGTGCTCCTCTTTCCATGGTGATGTGTTCCTCGCTGCATGCTATCTGGTCAACTGTATGTCGTATTTTGGTATTAGGTGAAAAGGTTCCCTTTTCGATTGCGCCTCCCACCAAGGACCTTTTCTCTATACCACCTTGTGCTTTTGACTCCTAGTTGTGTCAAGCTCTCTTGGAGCTATCAATTGTGTTTTTGTGGGCTACTCCTAGATGCAAAAAGGGTATAGATGCTTTGATCTCGTCAGACGGAAGTACTGTGTTAGTGTTAATATCACATCTTTGAGTCCGTCGTGTATATTTCTCCTAAGGTGATAGAATGATCCCGTCTGAGTTTGGCAAGGAGGTTTACATACTGCCTCCTCCTACACCACCACTGCCTCCTCCCCCCTCCACCTCCCTCAATGTTTCCTCTTCCATCTACCTTGGTTTCTCCACCACCAACACTAGGGCTGCTAATTGAACTGAATCATTCGAATTCGATTATGATTCGTTCGATAAAAATTCAAAAAAAGTTCGATTCGAAACTAAATGAATTGAATTTGAATTTCACTGGTGGATTTGATTCCCAAATGAATCGAATTTGAATTAACCTAAATTCGTTCGATAATAATTCGATTCGATTCGGCATTTATATACATACGTACATATATGTATATGTGTGCCCATGTGTGTACACACACACACATACATAGTACATACATATGCTTGCATATAATACATACATATTTGCATACATACATGTAACAACTACTCTTGGTTGATTATGACCTTTTCTGAATATTCTTTTACAAGAAATTATAGCATACTTACATCAAAAGGTTAACATGTGTAAGTAAATAGATGCAAAAAAGATTATGAATATGTATTAAAAAAGTTACTAAAGTTAGTTTACATTGAAAGATTTAGCATTTGCATTATATCATTAGGCATAACATGTGCAAGCAACTAAAGATACTCTCAAATCAACTTGCTACGGTGACTAAGTGGTTAATTTTAAACTTTTAATCATATCTAGGATTCATCGATGTGATTTATCATGTGAGGCATTTACTGCTATGATTTCCATACTCCCACGCTACACCGATGTGACTTGTGAATGCATGATGTGTATATGCAACATCAGGCCCCCCTAATGAGATCCAATCTCCTTCCTTTCCTCTTTATAACAAAGTTCAAGTGATTTGACTGCAAAAATATATTACGAAATAGAGATGCGTGTCTTTCATGCATCGGTTATAAAAACATTTAAGTTTATGTCTTTACTTCTTATTACTTTGTATAAGTACAATAATCAATCTTAGCACGCTATTAAAAAATTCGAGGAAGGATACAAAGCACTGTAAGCCATATCCAATTTAATATGCATATATGTATGTATAATCCTATTATTTAAAGACTAATTATTGAATATAAAAAATAGTGAAAAATATTAGTTATAAAATCTAATAAGAAAAATCAAATGTCTAATATTGTTATTCTAAATCCCCATCCACACATTTATTTTCATGTTCCCACATTCATTACACTATCTTTTCCATTCCTCCTTTCATTATCTATCAAAGATTCTAAAAACCCATGCCAGATTATGGTGACCTTTCTCCTAGGACGTGAAAATGATGGTTTTGCTACATTGAATTCCTTCTTAACATTTATCGTGATTTAAAATTTATCTAGATATATCTCATTTACTTTTTTTTTGCTTTGATTTTCCTTGCATGACAATCCATGAGGAATATCATTGTCAAGGTGAAATTTATTATCACATGAGTAATATAAAAGTTCTTCTCGCCATAATGTAAGTTGTTCCTTTGTATATCAAAAATTCATATATTTCATTTTCATGGTTTAATTTTTTGATATTGAAGATACTCGCATTCAATGAAGAGGTTTTATTTTTCTATGTTATTTTTTACAATTCCTACTATTTTAAATAATAATATTAATTCGTATCAACTTTCTATATAAAATTTGATCTTATGTTGCTTTAACATATAATGGTAATTATATTATTCAACTTTTTCGTCAATGATATTCTCTTTTTGATAGACTCATATAATTATATTGTTTTCATACATTCCTTCATCGTAGAAAAAGTATATTAGATTGTAAAAATATATAATAATTGTAAAAATTAGATATTTTTATCCAATGTATTTTATTGGTTTGATATTTTCCTTGATTTTATAGTTTTTCAACTTATCTTAGTAACATACTTTCAAAATTAGAACTTTACAATAAAACATTGATATTATATTATTATTCATATAATATTATTTATATAAGCTATAAAACATCAATTAACATTTCAAATTCGAAATAAAATGAATCGAATTTGAATATCCGAAACTGAAAATGAATTGAATTTGAATTTAAGTTAGCAAATTCGTATGAAATTCGATTCGAGTTTGAATTCGAAAATTTTATAATTAAATGAATCTGAATCCTGGTAGTTTCGAATGTATTCGATTCTGTTATAAAATATGAAGCGGAAGCGGAATAACATAATAAAGAAGAATAATCACGAAGAACACAAAGATTTTTATGTGGAACCCTACTCCGTGAGGAGCGGGATGAAACCACAGGAGAAGCCCTCTAAGGGGCGGATATTCTATTGAATTTCTCTCAATGAATACAGGAGGTCTGGGGCTCCTTATATAGCCTTCCCAGAGCCTCCAAGTCCCACCATTGGTCCATGTGGGACTAAACACTGGATGGGGGTAAATGGATCTTCTCCAGGATCCATTTACCCTGCTACAACATATAGGGCGCACAACCAAATACTCTAACACTCCCCCTCAAGCTGGAGCATGCAATGCTCAGCTTGGACAAACAAACAGAAAGAAACTCAACTCAACGCTACAGGACACTACGGACAATATCAACCCAACGCGCACATGCTGCAGTCGAGGACGTTGCTTCTCATGCCGTGCAGGTGAGGAGGACGAACGGGCTGGAGTGTGAGTCGACTGAAGACTCGGAAACTGACCATCGAGTCTGAAACTGCGCCTGAAGTCTCCTTGTCGGAGAACTGGGTCTCTCCCATCTGGCTCAGAGAATGGTGCACTGCTCTAGTGTACCTATGATACCACATGAAAAACCTTGCCTTCAAGGGAATGGTCCTCTGCTCTGGAGTCCCTATGGCTCACATGAAAACTCTGGCCTGACAACAAGAATGATGATGGGGACCTCTGACAATGATGGCAACATATGCTCATCAGACAATGACCGCACACTCGTGCGTGTCTGAAACAAATGATGGCAACTTATGCACATCTGACAATGACCGCACACTCATGCGTGTCTAAAACTGGAGACTCGGAAGACAATCGTCAAGTCTGAACAACTGCGCATCAAACTGGGACTCGGAATCTGAACGTCGAGTCTGGAACTGCGCATGGAAAAATCTTCATCTGAAAACCGTAGAGTCTGAAATCTGAAACATCTGAATAGACCTGTGACTCTACACATATACTCCCCCTTTCTCCCATACTGGTCGGAAAACAGAGAAATCGACAAAGTTGGGAGAAGACAACATAATGGGGAAAACAAACATCACTTGCGGCTTTTCATTTTTTTTAAGCCGTCTCTCTTTTTTTTTTTGCAATTTTTTTTAAGCCGTTCTCATTTTTTTTCGGCTTTTGCTTTGCACATTTTTTTTTTGAAAATGCGTACGGCTTTTTTTTTGTACGCGACCCTTTTTTTTTCTTTTTTTTTCAAGACTGCCTTCACACTTTTTTTTTTGGCAGGCCCATTTGGGCCGGATACAACCATTCTTTTTAAGGCACGATCCACGTGCTTACAGACAAAAGATTTTTTTTTTATAACTCCGTAACCCTATTTAGGGTTCCCCCGTACGGGAACCCTCTTCGTGAAGTACCGCCGCCCCGATGGGGCCTCTGGTTACCCCCGCGCCTGAAGGATCGCGCCTGGGGTTCGTACGCGCCGCCTGCGCTGGGGAGGGGGGGGGGAGGGGGTCTTCCCTGGAGGTTGCGCGGCCTGCGCTCTCCGCCTGGAGCGATCTGGAGGTGTGCGGCAGGGGCTTGCTTGGAGGATGACCGGAGGGTTTCGGTCTGGAGCGTTGGTGCGGGGCTCGAACTGCGTACGCAAGAAGGACTCATCTGATACAGGAGATGCGGCATGGGGTGCCGCTGTTGCTGTTGCGCCGCCAGGGGCTTGGAGGAGTGCGCGCATGAGGAGCGGAGCTTGACTGGGATCGATGCCGACCTGGGGTTCCGCGCGCTGGTGCCGCGCACGCCTGTGTACAGGACTGGAGGGGTGCGCGCCTGGAATGAAGGCGGGGATCTCGGAGCGGCCTCGCATCGACTGGGCGCGGCTGGGAGCGCCACCTGGGGGTGCGCTGCGCAAGAGAGAACGCCGAGAGAAGGGGATATGTGGCCTGGAGAGTGCCCCCGGATACTGCACCATCGTGAAAAATACTGGCGGGCTGGCTTTGATGTTACCGCCAGGGGCTCTGGAGAGACTATATTGCTGGGCTCGACATCGCGGAGATATGCGCCTCCACACGTTGGAGGTTGCCAGGAGATGTGAGCACGATGACCAGAGATTAGGGTTCCTGATTGGAACCCTAGAAAAAAAAAACTCAGAACCCTCTTCACGAACAAAAAAAACTCTTGTATCATAAAAAAAATTGAATCTCGAACAGAGTAATGATCTTCAAGAACAACGAATACTACATCGGACCTCGAATAAAAATAAGAACATAAAAATCCCGAGAACCGAACCCGCTCTGATACCATGTTATAAAATATGAAGCGGAAGCGGAATAACATAATAAAGAAGAATAATCACGAAGAACACAAAGATTTTTATGTGGAACCCTACTCCGTGAGGAGCGGGATGAAACCACAGGAGAAGCCCTCTAAGGGGCGGATATTCTATTGAATTTCTCTCAATGAATACAGGAGGTCTGGGGCTCCTTATATAGCCTTCCCAGAGCCTCCAAGTCCCACCATTGGTCCATGTGGGACTAAACACTGGATGGGGGTAAATAGATCTTCTCCAGGATCCATTTACCCTGCTACAACATATAGGGCGCACAACCAAATACTCTAACAGATTCGATTAGCACCCCTAACCAACACCACTTCCTCCTCTGTGGTTCCATCATCACCTACCATTGTTTCCTCCGTGGGTCCATCACCACCTTCAATGGTTCCTCCTGTGGCTCATATTGTCTTATTTTTACATTCGCAAGATGCCAACTGTACTCCCTACTCATGCATTCCCCATCATCCAACATGCCATAGGTAAATTATGAGCACTTGATTTCTACTTATGGCATTGGTGATTCGTCTGTACTGCATGCCACATTACAAGTTGGACAAGTAGCTCCTCAGGAGGTTACTTTACATGATATAAACAAGTCCTTGATCTGCCCATTGCTTTTAGGAAGTGGAGGCATACTTGTGCTACATATCTTGTTGCTGCCCATATTTTTAAGGCATCTTTTAAACGATTTTAGGAGGTTTGTGGTGTGACTGTTAGCCGTAGAAATCCTTCCTACACATATATATCAAGAAGCTATTCGAGAAAGTTTGTGACTTCATTCTTTGGAAGAGGAGATGGCAACACTCCAATCTCGTGTTACATGGTGCTTGGTTACTGCCTCGCTCGAGGCTTCCGTGGTTGGCTATAAATGGAAGAGGAGATGGCAGTGTTGCTCGCAATAAGGTTCATCTCGTGGCCCATGGATTCACCTAGACGTATGTGGTGGACTGTTAGGACACAATTCTCTCTAATGGCTTGTCACTTGATACTTCGTATCCTTTTCTCAGTTGCTGTGGTATGGGTCTGGTCTTTTTGTCAACTGGATGTGAAGAATGCTTTTCTTTATGACGACCTACATGAGGAAGTCTATATGCAACATCCAAATGGGTTTTGCTGCTAAGGTGGAGAGTATCAAAAGATATCCAGACTTTATAGGGTTATCTATAACCTTAAGTAGAGTCCCAACGCATAATTCCAGAAGCCCTCGGACTTTATAGAGCAACATGGTTTCATGAGATGGACGACATATGTTTCACTTTTTGTACTGAAGACAGATAGAGGTATCATTGTCATTCTAATTTATGTTGATAACATCATTATTACAGGTGATGATGTACATGGCATTAGTGAGGCTAAGGCTCATTGGACAGCAGTTTGTCACCAAGGACTTTGACGAAATACGTTACTTCCTTGAGCTTGAGTTTGACAAGAGTCAGTAGGGTATTATGATGACACGAATGAAGTACCTTACCGATCTCCTTTCAAAGATAGAGATGTCAGAATGCAACCCTACCACTACTCCCATGGATCCTAGTATGAAGCTATACGATGATGATACTAGGGAATTTAATGTGAGGAGATAAATGTTGCTTGTTGGAAAGTTGCGCTATGAGTCTATGTAGACTATTACCATGTCATAGATCTCCTTTACAGTGAGCAAAGTTTACTGATTTATGGAGTAAACATGACAAGCTCACATGGATTCAGTCTACATGATCTTGAGGTATCTAAAGTCTTCTCTGGGTCAATATTGCTATTTAACAGGGGGACATCTCTTGCCATCATATCATATGCGGTTGCTGACTATGGTGGATGTCCTAAGGACAAGAAATCTACCACTAGTTGTACAGTTTTTCATAAGGGAGCTCTTTTGTCTGATGGAAATGCCAGAAGCAGACCATGGTTGCTAGAACGAGTGTTGAGTCTAAGTACAGAGCTATGGCACAAGGGAGCACTGAGTTGATGTGGGTCAGATGCATTCCCATGCAATTGCAATGTGATATCTGGACCGCTCTATTCATTGCCAATAATCCATCTTTCCATGAGACTGAGCACATTGAGATAGATTGCCATTATCTATGAGGAGGGATGATCGTGTCAGAGCCAAGAACTGTTAGAGAATGAGAGCAACGATTCTGGACCACTAGATTATGTCATCTCTCTTCTCGTTGGTTTCAAGAGGAGAGATGAGCAGAATCTAGTGGTCCAGAATCACTGCTCTCATGCTCTCACAATTTTTAGCTCTCACAGGATCAACCCTCTCTACATGAGATATTATTCGAAAGGGCTTTAACTCTACTTCCCATGTTAGTTCCGGGGAACAGATCGCAGATGTTTTCACCAAGGTCCTAGCTAGAGGTTCATTCCAGAGATATTGTTCCAAACAAGCATGATTTACATGTATGCTCCATCTTGAGGGGAATTTTAAGAGTTATCCATGTTTTTTCTTTTTTCTTATGTATTTCTCTGGTTCTCTTATCTCCATTATGTAATTCGTCCTATAAAGTTAGAGAGCCTTATGACACCCTTCCATAGTTAGTATCATTTTCCCTCCACAAAAACTTAGCACTACATTTTGTTGTTATTTACGTGCAATTGCAACTTGAATTTATTCTATTGTATATCTCTTGAACTCAATTGTCTTAACCCATAGCTACTGAGATCCATTTTCGTATTGACATGGTCTCATCTCATGTAGAATGGTCTGCCACCAATGTGTCAGGATACGTTTTTGCCGATCGTTGTATTATCTTAACCTATGGCTATTCTGCACATGCCCTTTTTAGTCTAAATGCCTTCTCTGACGAGGATTCATCTCTGGATTGTGTGTATTTCTATTATAATTCTTCTCTAATTTTTCTCTCGACAAGGAGAATGCCGGCGGGCGTTAGAAAGAAGGTGGAATTTTTAATGAGAACTTTTTTCTGGTCAGATGGAAGGCAGACAACGAGGGGATTGCACATGGTGGCCTGGAAGGATATCATGGTGCCTGTTTCGGAGGGGGGGCTTGGTATAAGGGATGTGGATTCAATGAATAAAGCCTTGTTAGCCAAGTGGGTTGTACGCATTTGGGGTCCATCCAACTCGCCGGTGTTGCGGTTGCTCAGGGAGATTTATGGTGTCACGGGAGAGTTGGTGGCTGGGAGGAAGCGTCACGAGTCCTCGTTGTGGAGTGGGATCCGTGCTGTGATTCCATACCTCAGGTCTTTTCTTCGGCCCCAACTGGGGAATGGTCTTTTGCCAGTTCATCACTAACGTATACGGCCCGTGCCAGCAGGAGGATGGCAGACTGGCTACAGACTTGGACGCTGTTGCGCCTGAGGTGGGAGTTGGAGCTTGGATCATTGGTGGGAATCTAAACGTCACTTTGTTCCCGGAGGACTGGCCGGGGGGGAGGTGGCTTGGATGCTGGGTCTGCAGATCTGAGGCAGGTGGTCTGTTCTTTGGGTTTGTCAGTTGTGGACGCGGCCGGTTGCAGGTTCACTTGGAGGAATGCGAGGTCCAGGTCCAGACTCGACAGGTTCCTGTTGTCGATTGAGGCGGGGGAGGCCTTCCCTTTGGCAAGGGCTTGGGCTCTTCTGAGGACGCTGTCTGACCATATCCTGATTCTTTGGTTTTCTAGGGAGGAGCGCTTGGCTCGGTTCTCTTTTCGGTTTGAGAAGAAGTGGCTATTGGAGGAGGGTTTTTGGGATCTGGTGTGCGAGCATTGGCGGGCGTTCTCGATCTCTGGTTCGGCGGTGTCGCGTTTTGCGGCAAAGCTGGACGTTCTTAGGAGGTTGTTGCTGTCGTATGGGAAGGAGGTCGCCAGGAGGCGGAGGGCCAACATGGCCGAGGCGGAGGCGGGGATAAGCAGGCTAGATGGGCTCGATGATGACCGGGGGTTGACTCCGGAGGAGGTGGAGGTGAGGGCAGCCTGGTTGGAGGTCGTGTTTGAGGAGGACATGAAAGAAGAGGTCCATTGGAGGCAGAGGTCGCGACAGAAGTGGTTGAGGGAGGGCAACGCCAACACTCGCTTTTTCCATTCGGTTGCTTCTGGAAGGAGTAGAAGGAGTTTCCTGCATGAGGTGGAGGTGGGGGGCCGAAGGGTTTCGGGGGAGAGGAGCATTGGGGTTGCCTTGCGGGAGCATTTTGTCAGTGCTTCGAGGAGAGTGAGGGTGGGGGATGGATGGGGGTGGACAGGTCGGGGGTCGGGGTCGTTGACTGGTCAGCCGGCGGACTCGCTGGTGGCAGAATTTTCGGAGGCGGAGGTTCGCCGGGCGGTTTGGGATTTAAATGCAGATGTGGCTCCTGGCACGGATGGTTTCTCTATTTCTTTTTACAGGGAGTTCTGGGAGCTGTTGAAGGGAGAAATTTTGGAGGTTCTGAATGAGTTCAGGGATGGCAACATGGGTTTTGAGAAGGTCAACAGGGCCTTGATCTTTCTTCTGCCTAAGAAATAGGCCCCA
Organism: Ottelia alismoides; assembly: GCA_037367405.1. Classification (NCBI taxonomy): domain Eukaryota; kingdom Viridiplantae; phylum Streptophyta; class Magnoliopsida; order Alismatales; family Hydrocharitaceae; genus Ottelia; species Ottelia alismoides. Next base: position 164,920 of record JAZKJV010005978.1, read on the forward strand.
GTGGGGATTGGAGACTACATGCCTATCTCGATTTCTAATGGCATCTACCTCATTGTGGCTAAGGTTTTGGCGAGCAGGCTTAGAGGTGTTCTATCAGGCATGGTCCTTCCAGCACAGTCCGCGTTCATTCCTGGACGATGTATGGCAGATGGTATCGTTTCCGCATCAGAGGTCAGTCGTGAATGGAAGAGATCTAGGAAGAAAGGTGCGATTTGGAAGATCGACTATGCCAAGGCCTACGATTGTGTCAGTTGGAAATTCTTGTGGACAACATTAGAGAAAAATGGATTCCCACCTCTGTTGGAGTATGTGGTTGTGTGCCTATTGAGTTGTAGCAGGGTAAATGGATCCTGGAGAAGATCCATTTACCCCATCCTGTGTTTAGTCCCATACCGCCTGTGGGTGGGACTTGGAGGCTCTGGGAAGGCTATATAAGGAGCCCCAAACCTCCTGTACTCATTGAGAAAGTGAATAGAAAAACACGCCCCTTTGAGGGCTTCTCCCGTGGTTTCATCCCGCTCCTCACGGAGTAGGGTTCCACGTTTAAATCCCGCGTTCTTATTTTGTTCTTTATCCTTTTCCATGTTTACTTCCGCATTCTTCATATTTTATAACATGGTATCAGAGCGGGTTCGTTCCTCGGGGATTTGTATGTTCATTATCTTTTCTGAGATTCAAGAGTTTTTTTTTTCGGGAGATTTATTTTGCAACCACATTTGCTCCAGTTCAACATCATGTTCTAGGGTTTTCTATTGAAACCCTATTTTTAGAGTTGTGTTCATGATCTCGATGCAAGATCTGGCGAGCAAGGTTCTGCACAGGGTTCAATCTGGAACCCTAATCGCTGATCTCCTATGCCATAAGAAGTGCCGCATCCTTTCCAGTACAGTTTCTGGAATCCTAAAGATAGAGGCGGCACCACCTTATCTCGCTTGTTTTCTCGCTATCTCGCAGCAGACTTCAAGGCAGGAAGCGCACTCCAACACCTATTGAGTGCAAACACCTCTTGAGCGCAGGTGGCGACCTCCAGCCAGCCTCTCTTCCCAGATCCACCAGGCGCCAGACAGCGCTTACTATTCCAGCAAGTGGTCGCCGCCCTCCCGCTCGATCGTCAGGCAGCCTCGTGCGGGCACATCATCCTCCCGTGCAAGCTTCAGCGGCGCCCGAAAGCTTCACCCCTCGGAGCCAGCTCCTTCGCGCACGCCTCCTCCATGTCCAGATCGCGCGCTCCAGGCAGCCCTCCGACTTCATCGCGCAGGAGGCGCGCACCTACGGCGGCGGCAGACCTCTGGCGTACCTTACGGGGGTGCTCAAGGCGGCAGCATTCTTAAAGGGTTCCCACCGTGGAACCCTAATGTCAATGGAGGCCGATGGACCTCTCTGTTATATATATTAAAAAAACAGTGGGGGGATGCGAGTTTATTTTAGGCCCAAGTGGGCCGAAAGGACCTTTCAAAAAAATGGGCCGAAAGGGGCTGCTGTTATTAACGTGGGGGGGAGGGGCTGTAGTATATTAAAAAAAATCAAAGTAGAGGGTCCTGTTTGACTGTATAAAAGAAGAGGAGGGAGGTTGCAAGTTCATCAAAAAAAAGAAGAAAAAAAGGAGGGCGCGTACATATAGCAAAAAAAAAGGCCATACACAATTGCAACAAAAAAAAAAGAAAAAAAAGAAAGAAAAGGCGCGTACACACACAAAAAAAAGGAGCCGTACGCAAAGTTTATCAAAAAAAAGTTGAAAAGCCGTATAAAAAAAGGGTTGAACGGATTATGTTAAAAAAATGCAAAAAAATTGACGGCTTAAAAAAAATGGAAAGCCGCAAGTTTCATGTTCTTGTTGTTTACCCCCTATTTATCTTGTCTTCTCCCAACGTTGTCGATGTTCATGTTCCGACAAGTATGGGAGAAAGGGGGAGTGTATATGTAGAGTTACAGGTCTTGTGCTCCAGATTTAGATACCAGATGCAGATTATCCAAACCGGTCAGATTTTTCAGACTCTACAATTTTCAGATGAAGATTCCTCATGCGCAAGATTTAGACTCGAAGTCCAGATTCCGAGTCCACAGGTGGGATGCACAGTTGTTCAGACTCGACAGATTGGTCAGAGTCCAAGTTCGAGGCACTTCAAGATGAGAGGCCCAGTTTCGAGACCTCTAAAGAGAGACTCCAGTTTCAGGCACGTACAAGTGTGCGGTCATTGTCAGATGAGCATAAGTTGCCATCATTGTCAGAGGTCCCCATCATTCTTCTAGTTATCAGGCCAGAGTTTTCATGTGAGCCATAGGGACTCCAGTGCAGAGGACCATTCCCTTGAGGGCAAGGGTTTTCATGTGGTATCATAGGTACACCAGAGCAGTGCACCATTCTCTGAGCCAGATGGGAGAGACCCAGTTCTCCGACGAGGAGACTTCAGGCGCAGTTCAGACTCGATGGTCAGATTCCGAGTCTTCAGTTGACTCACACTCCAGCCCGTTCGTCTTCCTCACCTGCACGGCATGAGAAGCAACGTCCTCGACTGCAGCAATGTGCGCGTTGGGTTGATATTGTCCGTAGTGTCATGTATCGTTGAGTTAGGTATCTTTCTATTTGTCCAAGCTGAGCATTGTATGCTCCAGCTTGAGGGGGAATGTTGGAGTATGTGGCTGTGCGCCTATTGAGTTGTAGCAGGGTAAATGGATCCTGGAGAAGATACATTTACCCCATCCTGTGTTTAGTCCCATACCGCCTGTGGGTGGGACTTGGAGGCTCTGGGTAGGCTATATAAGGAGCCCCAGACCTCCTGTACTCATTGAGAAAGTGAATAGAAAAACACGCCCCTTTGAGGGCTTCTCCCGTGGTTTCATCCCGCTCCTCACGGAGTAGGGTTCCACGTTAAAATCCCGCGTTCTTATTTTGTTCTTTATCTTTTTCCATGTTTACTTCCGCATTCTTCATATTTTATAACAACCTCTTTGGGTGGATTGGGTTAAGAGGTGTGTCATTACGTGCTCCTGCTCGGTTTTGGTCAACGACAAACATGAGGGTGGCTGGTTCCAACCACAGAGGGGGGTGTGCCAGGGCTGCCCCCTTGCTCCCCTTCTTTTTGTGTTGGTGGTGGATTGTCTTGCGGTCTTATTTCAGCGGGCGGTTGAGGAAAGCTGGTGTGATGGGTTCACAATGGGGGACATCTCCATCCCGGTGTTGCAATATGCGGACGACACACTGATCTTGTTGGGGGGGACGGAGGAGCAGAATCACAATACGGCTGTCCTGGTGGACGTGTTTGGATGTCTTTCTGGCTTGCAGATCAACAGGCAGAAGTCTGTACTGGTTACCCTTGGGATGCAGGAGGACGAGAGTAACCGGTTAGCTGAATGGGCGGGTTGCCCTCTGGGTAGTTTACCCATCACCTACTTGGGATTGTCTTTGGTTGACGACAGACTGAGGATGTCCGATTGAGACTATGTTCTTTGGAGATTGGAGGAGCGGTTGGAGGGGTGGAAGGCTATCACCTTGTCTAAGGGCGGGAAGCTTACCTTGCTCAAGCACGTCCTTTCTGCCATTCCGATTTTTTCTTCTCAACCCGCTTGATTCCTGTTGGGGTCAGAAAGAAGGTGGAAGCATTGATGAGTTTTTTCTTTTGGTCTAGTGGGAGGCAGGATAAGAAGGGGTTGCACTTGGTGGCTTGGAGGGATCTTGTTGTACCCGTTTCAGAGGGTGGTTTGGGAGTCAGGGATTTGGAATGTATGAACAGGGCCTTGCTTGCCAAATGGTTGGTGCGCATCTGGGGTTCATCGGACTTGCTGGTGTTGCGGCTGCTGCGGAAGATTTATGGGGTCTCGGGCGAGTTGGTGGCGGCAAGTCGTCGTCATGAGTCTTCGCTGTGGAGCGGGATCCGTGCGGTGCTACCGGGCATGAGGCCTTTCCTTCGGCCGCAGTTGGGAAATGGTCTTCTTTTCAGATTTTGGCATGATGACTGGACGAGAGAGGGGACGTTGGTGCACCGATTCCCTAGGTTGATGGCGCTGGCCATGGACAAGGGGGCGCGGGTGGCGGAGGTGGTGGACTCTGGGACTTGGGCCCCGAGGTTCATTGCGATTCTCTCGGAGCAGAGGATGCATGAGTTTTTGCGGCTACTTGCGGAGATTCCCCCGATCAGGGAGATGTCGGGGGAGTCGGACCGTTTTGAGTGGGCGGAGGGTAAGTTCTTGGATCAGAAGGCGTATCGAAAGTTGTGTGGTGGTGTGATGGAGCGAGACGAGGACCTTTGCGCGGATCTGAAGATGATTTGGGCGGCAAAGATCCCTACTCGCGTTAAAATGTTCCTGTGGTGCCTGAGGGAGGTCGTCTATGTGACAAGGTCAGAAGGGGTAGATTGTTGGGTGCGACGGACGTTACTTGTGACAGATGCGTCGATGGTGTGGAAGATGCGAATCACATCTTCTTCGGTTGCAGGCTGTCGGTAAACGTGTGGGATTCTTTGGGGCTGCCATGGGTGCAGTCATCCTGTGCAGATCTTTTTTGGGGATCTATTCGTGCGGTGGGAGTCGGGTCCTCCGATGATGTTTCCAGAGTTATTGCGGTGCTTTGGGCTATTTGGCTTGGTAGGAATGATGCCACTTTCAAGGGGCAGCGGTTTTACTATGAAAATGTTGTGGCGCACTGTAACGATTTGTACAATTTCTGGGTATCCAACTGATGTAACTTCTTGCAAATCAATGAAATTTTTGGTGTGGTGACTCCCAACTTGGGAGTGCTCCCCCTCGTTCTTACTCAAAAAAAACCGGGGAATGGTCTCCGTTTCCGTTTCTGGCAGGATGATTGGACGGGGGAGGGGGCGTTGGCCAATCGGTTTCCTAGGTTGATGGCTTTGATCGTTGACAGGGGGGTGCGGGGGGCAGAGGTGGCCGACTCGGGGTCGTGGTCGTCGAGGTTCCTTGCGGTTCTCTCGGATCAGAGGATGTAGGAGTTTTTGAGGTTGTTGTTGGAGATTCCATCGGCCGAGGAGTTGACGGGTGACCCCGATCATTTTGTGTGGGAAGACGACAAGTTCTTGGTGAAGAAAGCATTCAGGAGGCTGGCTGCCGGGCTCGTGGAGCGAGACGAGGATCTTTGTGCAGACTTGAAGGTGATTTGGGCGGCTAAGATCCCTACTCGGGTTAAGGTCTTTCTTTGGTGTCTAAGAAGAGACCGGATCTGTGACAAAGTGAGAAGAGCCAGACTGTTGGGAGCGACGGATACGAGGTGTGACAGATGCGAGGACGGTATGGAGAATGCGGACCACATCTTCTTTGCCTGCAGGTCTTCGGTCAGTGTATGGGAGTCGTTGGGTCTCCCGTGGGTTCAGTCGTCCGATGCGGTGCACTTTTGGAGATCTATGCGGGCGGTCGGGTTTGGGTCTTCTGGCGATGTCTCGAAGCCATTTGCAGCGCTCTGGGCAATTTAGCTTGCCAGGAATGATACAATTTTTAAGGGACATCGGTTTTACTTTGAAAATGCTCTTGCTAAATGTAATGCCTTGTACAACTTCTGGATTTCCATCTGATGTAGCTTTTTGCTTATTAATGAATGCGTTGGTGTGGTGACTCCCGCCTTGGGAGGGCACCCCCATCTTTCCTAGTCAAAAAAAAAATTCTTATCTAATTTCATGTTGAAATCTACCATCTGATGGCTGATCAGAAACTGAGGCTTACATTAAGAATAGGTGGGCTGACGTTGGCATGCCTATGTATTGTAAAGCCATTTTATGAATACTTGCTTTTCCTTGTGCAGCCAAGGTCCATGCTCCATACGAGAGTTTGATGCTCACAGTTTAAAGCTTAGAATTTCCTCTAGAAGCTTCTACCAAGATGCTTCATCTGGTGGGAAATTTTTTGGCAATCTTCGCTTTGCTGCACAGAACCTGTTTGAGCAGGTGTCTTTTGAAATGTCAAACTTTATTGGCGTATTTTTTCTCTTTCTTTAGTTGACATTTTTTTTCTTCGCAGATTATATATGCACACAGGAAATCTTTTCAGGAAGATAAATTCACAGAGCTCATGCATTTGCTTTATCTTTTGAAGAATACTCCAATAACGGTAATATATTTACTGCACACTGTATTTTATCGATTTTTGTCAAAATTAAACTGTCTCCTAGGATCTTTTTCTTTTCTTTTTTGTTGTAGCGAGTGTGGAGGTGAATGATAGAGATTAATATATTGAGTATAAACGTTAATGACGTGAGCATGAAGGGTGGCAAGAGTGGAACATGAGGATGGCTTCGAGATTAAAATATCTAAGCCCCAAGAGTGCGTGGCCAATGAAATTACCCCATGTGGGATAGCTAAGTTAGCTACATCCACCCTTTGTTTTTTTTATTTTTTTTGAATTTTTAATGATAGTCGGGTGAATTTAGATCACATAGTATCATCATATTATCATTCAAAATTCAACTTAATCCAAGACTCTTGTCCCATACATCAAAGGCTATTACAATTTATCAGTCTAAGAATTTCTGAAATTTTGCTTCCTAGATGGACATGTTGGAAATGTCTGTTTTTCGTGAAATTTGATACACATTATTCTTATCAGTTTAACTTAATCCTCCCATATATCAATAGAAAATTTCACAAAAAATTAAACAATAAAGGTGTGAGTAGCTAACTTGGCTACTCCACATGAGGTAGCCCCATTTAACCCTATATATATGAAGAAGTTAGGATTAGGGAATTAGGGAGAGTACATATAAAAAATACAAAATTGCCCTCGAGGGGTTACAACTTTTAAGATCCTCATAGAGAAATGCTTTTCTTCATATAAGCTAATGTAAAGATCGATGTTTGTGTACAACAACTACAAGAGGATCTCCTCTTGGAGACGTTGGGTTTGAGGTGTTTTTACTTTGTCTTTATTTTCATACAATAGATAAAAAAATACATATTTTTCGTTCCCCTAAATTTATTTATATCAAGTAGTTTCTCCTTTCTTACTAATTTAAATATTTAATTATTGTATGCAGCATTGAAATAAATAAGCAAAATCGATAATCAGAATGAGAAACAAAGATAAACATCTTGGGTTTTACGTGGAGCCCTACTCCCCAAGGATCATGATGAAATCATGAGAAGACCGCACAGATCGAGTCCCTTAAATAGTAGATGTGGGACTAAACATGAGTGGGTGGTAATTAGATCTTGGAGAGAGACAAGGATAAATACTCGCTCGAAGTAGTCTTTTACTGATAGAAGACCTCACACGAGAACGAGTCTTCGACGATTAAGTTGTGCTTGTAGAAGAGTCATTGCAACAACCATATCGTGCCTTAAGTAGAGTCGCTATAGAAGAAGGCCAGCACCGAGCAGAAGTTGAGGAAAGACATCCGACGAAGTACTCGATGCTCGGTGAAGATGGCTGATGGCAGTAGTAGTCTAGAGTGCCAATCTGTCAGTCGTGCACATGCAGTAGATGTCTGAGATGATCTCATGTAGAGAAGTCCACTCCGATGCCATAGATAGACACCCGACAATCTGGGATAGATATATGATGCAGTAGTCATCCCCTGTGAAGATCTCGAAGTAGTGGAATGTTAGACACCTCCTATTGGGCTTTTCCTATAATTGCACCCGTGATAGCCTCTTTTAATTTTTATGGCCTCTCCCATTTTTTATGGCGGGCTTGGAGTCGATTCGCTTATATAGAGACTGAATGATCAGGGAAAGACATCCGATGTAGAGATTGCTTTTGTTGAGGAGCCATGAGTAGATGATGATGGACACAATAGAAGTCTTGTAGATGCATCTTAAGTAGAATGTGCTACCTACTCTCACTCTTCCTTGTCCCATATTCGATAGAATAAAGAAAAAGAATCTCAAGTTAGCAGAACCAAAATATAACTTGCATTTTCTTCCTTTTTTTGCTTCCATTTTTTGCACAAATCAACCTTTTCTCTTTTTTGTAACCATCCTTTTTCTCGACTGTTCTCTTTTTTTTTATAAAAAAATCAGGCTCTATTTTTTTAAAATACGCCTTCCACTTTTCTAAATCAGGCTCCTCTTTTTTACTAAACTCACATGCCCCTCTTTTTTTGAAGACACCACTCACACTTGGGGCCAAAAAGTGTACCATCATCACGTGCTTCTTTCATCTCCTTTCTATTTTTTTAAATAAAAGCCGAAGGGGTATCATGCCTTCTTGCCTTCCGCACAAGGGTTCCACGAACCCTAGTTGTCCTCCCCTAGAGCAACAAATGAGATCACCGCCACCTTACTTGGAGAGAATGACAGTGGGAGGGTCGATGATCATCATATTGAGTGGAGATGCAGCCTTGAGGAGTCGCCCGCATGGAGGAGTTGCGTATGTGGAGATAGAGGTCTGCTAGCGGTTGGAGGGATAGGGTTCAATGTATGGAGATGCATAGTGCTGCTATGAGGTATCTTCGCCTCCTTTTCAATTGTTGGCACAAGGGGCTGTTACTCTGATTTGGGTAGGCCTCACACTGCCTTTATCTGAACGGAGCACCACCGCAAAAGGAGGTTATGCGTTGCCTTGAGGTTATGCATTGCCTTCATTGCCATGGTTTCTCTTTCTCATGCACTTTCATCTAGAGGTAGAAGGATTGACGAAGTTGCCTCTTGGAGAATGCTATATGCACATGAGGCGTGAAATAGCCTTCTTCTTATTAGAGGGTTGGAGGGATTTGCGTCGTCGCTGCTTGGCTAGTGCTTTGTGCGCCTTGCACGGAAGGTGGTGGTGGTCATGCGTGCACCTTGTGGGATGCCTTCTGGTTCAGGAACATTAATTTCTTCTTGAACATTCTAAAATTTTTTGTAGCATCTTCTTGAGAACAAATTTAGAAAGAATAAAAAATCTTGAGAACAGTAAATAAGTCTATGATGGAACCACTCTAATTCTAGATTGAAATAAATTAGCGGAAACGAAATTTGAAAGGTAGTTATTTAGTATTCTCCGTTCTGTTTGCACGTGAGGGATAAGGTGGCGTAAGGTTTGGAAGTTAGTTAAATCCTTTTTGTGAGTTATCCACACATGTGCAATAACGGACCGACAATGTAATTGTATCCGTTATATGCAACTCCAACTATTTAGCAGTATACTTGAATGTGTATACTCCATTCAATAAAAAAGTAGAACATTATTGTTGACCATCTATTTCATAGTCATATTCGACAGTTCAACAAGCAAACTGCTTCGAAACAACAATGTGTTACATCATAGCGTATTGACAATATATCGAGACAATTGAACTGACTATCCCAATTTGTTACATGTACGACATGTTAAATGATTTAGGTTAGGTGCAAGATAAATCTAACCTTCTTATGAAGTAGATGGTTCCCGTTCTTCCAACTTCTCTAGATTGTAGTTTTCAGCAAATTCGATAACATGTATCTTGCCAGATAAAAAAAGTACCTGTTGCCAAAGTCTCTATGGTAGGAGCCAACTCCAATGTCTTAACCACGTGCTTGCACGACCTCTGTAACAATCCAACTTTAGATTAATTGACTTCACTAAGGAATTTAGTAAAGTACTTATCATGCAATAACTTACATCGCACGGACATGAAATCCACAATTGCTCCTTGAATCCTCTAAATGACGTGCATCATCGAAAAGGAGGATTGCATTCGTCGGGCAGTAGCATCTACGTCTGTGTGTCCTCGCTTGATCGCACCTTATGAACATGAGTTCTGAATATCTAATTAAGACACACATGTTGTCAATAAATGTTGCGAGTCCATTTATTTCAAAGCCTGGAAGAAATGGGAAACTAATTGGAAAAAAATTGCTAATAGTTGTGCTCAGAAAGCCATAAGATTTAGTCGTAGACATATTCATTCTTCGTCGTTAAATCTCGCCACCTAGGTGGTTGCTCATCCAATTTTGGGGACAAACCCCCCGTCAATGTTACGTAAAGTGGGCTTTCATCATCATAGTACGGATTTCGATCTTTCGTATGTGAAAACTAATAAAAGGACAGGTTGGGAAAACTATGCCTAGAAAGCCAATGTTCGGTCGTGGGATGGTTTCGATTATGGCGGTCAAGCCTCACCAACATAGTGGTTTCTCATCCAAATTCGGTGAAACTCCCCCAGCAGTGTCAGGTTGAATGGAGGCGACACTAGTTCGAAATACGAGAAAACCAAAAAGATAAGTGCTATGGAAGGTTTGGTCCGAAAAAAATATAAAATAAACGAAGAAACTAAGCATGGGAAACGTAGTCCATATCGATCAACACATTAACAACTCTAAAAACAAGACTAGAAATCGGCCATAAGCTTAGCTACGTTGCATTCCACATTCGGGTTGCAGTTGCATTTCGCAGCCTCTCCCCTGCACGAATGTCTTCCTCGGCTATGTGAATATCGTCATCGTTGTCATTAATATTGAACTCGCCATCCTCATTCTCATCGCTACCCGAACCTTCATTGGCAACATGATTCTCCGGTCGGTATGTCCGTGAAATTTGATTTTCTCCCTTGATATGGTAGATGAAACCGTGGATAATATAACACGCATAACCACCATTGATTGTTTTTGGAACATGTAGAATGGTCTCTCGGCTATTACTTTGAATCGAATCTTCACCAGTGTTCACGAAAGCGGCCCGTGCGGCCGCATATGCGTATGCGGTGCCCTCAGCGCACCGCTTTCCTGAAGCCCCGCATTATGCGCCCTGTGCGCTTATGCGGTCCGCATATGCGGGCTATGCGGCCGCATATGCGGTCTGTGCGGCCGCATACACCTTTTTTATTTATTTTTTATTTTTTTAAATTGTGCCATGTTTTGTTGTGTTATTTGGCCATGTTTTCCTTACTTTTGCATGTATGCCAACCAAGCATTCCATGACCATTTATAAACCATCGTCAAAGTAGTTGTACTATGAGATTGGAGTAAACACACAAGGAAGAAAAAGAATAATATACTAATAATTTAGGAAACTAATTTAGTCAACTAATAGTTATTATGAATGTAATATATTATATGTAAAGTTCGATACTTTTGATGGAGTATCAATTATAAATATAACGACATAGATAAATGACATTATATTCAACAATAGAGGCATTTTGTGTGCTAACTTTTTTATTTTGTTGATTGTTGTCAATTATTTTGTGTGCTAACCGTTCTATTGAAGTATTGATATTTGATTGATAAAGATTGTTTCGAACTCTATGAAAGTTATTTTTCTTAGATCTTCTGTTGGACCACAATTATACATAAATTTAGTTCTGCTGTAGCCAATTTTGTATATATTTATTTATTTTTAAATAAAAAATTAGGAAACCGCGTAGAACCGCATATACCCCGCATATGCCCCCGCATACCGCTTAAGCGCTATTCAGTGACCTGTCCGAACGCATACGCATACCGCTTTCCTGAACCTTGATCTTCACAATACCGTACGTCCGCTCCACATAGGATCACAATTACGAGTGATAGTGGTTGTACAGCTCCGGTACGACGTATGCTCGACCCCTCTTTGCTCTGAATTGGAGAATGCTATGTATGTATCTATATTTGCATACCCACAGTCGACAAGGAGCCTCCTCCCATGTGGAACTCTGAATCCAACTTCATCCAACGCCCATTGCAAGACCTTCATGTCCACAACGGAGCCCACTCATCCCACTGCTACATATAGGAAGCAATATTGGAAGTCCACACAAACTATAACGTTTTGAGAAAGGAATTGATGTCGGTTGTGAAATTTTGGAGCCCTATTGGTCATCATATTTATCGGAATGTATGTTACGTCAATAGTGCCTATGACGTCCTGTAAATAAGATGTTACCAATCACAAATTATTGAAAGCCATGTCACGTGTACAAAGTCCACGAGTTACAAGAAATACCTGAAAGTACAGGTAGTAGTCGCGGTTTCTACGAATCACGTTGGGAACTAGGTTTTAGGTTCGAGGGCATATGTATGAAATCATCTCTGAGCGATACAGTGCGTGTTAGCACATTGTTGAGATGTTGTGTAACATCCGGTTTCCAATCAAACTCGAACCCGACCCGTTTAGGATTCGATTAACCCAATAAAGTTGTTGGTCAATGCCAAAAAACCTAAATCCATCAATATATAGCAAATCAAAAGTCGTTCAAGTGAAATTGGCCGAAAATCGATTGCATCGTAATGCGTGCTCGAAAAAGCCGCGACTCGAATTCAGAAATCGCGAAACAAACTGAGACCACCATGAGATCCGATTCGACGAAACAAGACCAACAGAATTGACCGTTCGCCAATCGGAGGTCGTTTGATATTTTTAAAAATTACAAAATTTAACCTTAAACCAAAACCGTATCTCGAAAAGTTTGTGCATGCAAACCCGATTGGAAGTATATCAGTATTATACTCATTTTGATCGTTATTCAGAGATGGTCAAATCGAGACACCACGCGTCTAATTCCGAGATTCAAGGCGCGACTGAGGATTGTTAAGATAAATATAGCTTTCTGTCTCTTTTATGTAATTTCAGTTTCTACTAGTACTTACCATGTAATTAACCCAAGGGCTTTTCTCCTATATAAGAGAGCCCTCGGGTACATCTAATGCAAGTCATTCGTTTCTCCCATCATGGTATCAGAGCAACAGTCCTAGGCCAGGGTCTCGGTATCCCACCCAAAACCCTAACCCTAATCACATGCCCCCGCCCCCCATCGCCGCAGCCCTCTTGCGGGCTGGCGCCCCAGCGACCACTCGCCGCTCCCCAGCGGTACCCCAGCCGCCTCCGAGCGGCCCTTGCTGTTCTGCGCTATCCTTTCGGCCGCCTACGCGCCGCCCCCTTGCGGCCCTGCGCCACCCCCTCAGTCGCTTCCAAGCTGCACCGGCAGCCTTCTATGCCGCTACAGCCGTCCTCCCATGCGAACCTAGCCCTCTCCGCGTGACACCAGCCGCCCCCGACACTGTCTTTGTTTCCTTCGAACTAGGTTCAACACTTTAATGGAGATTAGGGATGGTTGTATTAGTCTACACATACCACCAATCTCTCATATGATACTGTAGACCGACTAGTTTGTTTACCTCTGTCGGTCTGCGGCTCTTCTTCTATCATGTCAGAGAACAAGGGTGACATCTTTACATCTTCGGGTGCCTTCAAAGGCCCGACCCCTATAGTAAAGATGGACATGACCAACTATGAACTCTAGTCCATGCAGTTTTGAACCCTGATGCAGTGCCATAACATGGAGCACATATTGATAGAATCCGAGTCGGAAGACAAGACTGGAGCATATGCGACGTGGAAGCAAGACGATGCATATGCTCGTATATGGCTCTCTGGGATGCTGACTACAGAGATTGCTAATGACGTTGTGAATCAACCCTCAACAAAGGCTATGTGGGATATACTAGCCGCTACAAATGGGCAGTCGAAGAATGAGAGCAAAATCCTTCAGTTACAATTCGACATCTTTTCCATCAAACAGAATGGAAGGCCACTCCATGCACATTTCTCTCATCTGTGGGGCATGTTCAAGAGATTGCATAGCTTCATGCCGATCACGACCAGTGTGGAACAACAACAGTCACATCGAAATGCCACGATGACGGGGGTATTTCTGTCCTCCCTTGATCCTGAGTACGATGCAACCCGTACTCAACTTCTGACTGGAGAGACTATTCCACCCATGGAGGAGGTGTATAAGAGATTGTGTAGGATTACTAGTGCATCAACGTCTACAACACAACCTACTCCTTCAGCTATGGCTGCCACCCGTGGCAGAGGAGGATCATCACATTTTCGAGGTCGTGGCCCTCATGGTAGAGAGGGAGGTAGACATCATGGCCCCTGTACTCACTGTCACCGTCTTGGCCACTTTGAGGAAACATGCTTTCATAAGCATGGATATCCAGCCACTGCACGTGTTATGGAGCAGACTGAGGCTGCAACAGTGCCTCTCCCAGATGCTCGCTTTGACGACTTAGTCTCCAGACTCCGTGAGATGATGGCTACACCTACGTCTCCTTCTCCAGGTTCTACGGAAGCGGCAACCCCTGCCAGAGCGGCATCTAGCTCCTCAGGTATCTACTATGCGCTTACCAGTACTACTTGCTCAGACTTGACGGATTGGATTATAGATTTCGGGGCTTCCCATCATATGTGTGGCAACATAATGCAGTTTACTACCTACAGAGCACTTGCGCCAGGACGTTCTGTAGTCATTGCCAATAGGGTTCGATTACCCATTGTTGGTCAGGGGGAGATTACTCTAACGCCTTCCTTGAGTCTTCAGAATGTCTTACATGCACCTGACTTTAAGATGAACGTGTTGTCTGTTAGCCAACTTACTAAAGATTTACATTGTCATGCCATATTTGACCCTTCTACTTTCGTGTTTCAGGACATATTGACTGGCAGGATGATTGAAGGTGGCCGTGAACAGATAGGCTTGTATAAGCTTGCTATACCACCTTGTGTTGGACATGCTACTATTCCCTCTGGATCTGTTTCTCCATTTCTTTGGCATCTTCGATTTGGCCATCTTCCTCTACAGAAGATGTGTCATGTCTTACCACAGATATCCACCCGCACTGCATTGGATTGTGAAGCCTGTCAGCTTGGGAAGCGCCATCGGTCTTCGTTTCCAGGTCGTCCGAATCGTCATAGTAGTCGGTCTTTTGAGTTGTTTCACTTTGATATTTGGGGTCCAAGTCGTGTCCCTGATCTTCTGGGCCATCGTTATTATATGGTTGCTGTGGATGATTATTCCAGACTATCATGGGTTTTTTTGTTGAAACAAAAGTATGAATCTGGTACTATTATTCGAAAATTTATTCTTAAAGTTAATAATATCTTCTCTACCAATGTCAAAGTGATTCGCACTGATAATGCTTTGGAGTTTTCAACATTACATTTGTCAGACTTTCTCACTTCACAGGGCATTGTTCACCAAACTTCGTGTAGTTACACTTCGCAACAAAATGATGTGGCGGAACGCAAACATAGTCACCTTCTTGATGTCACTTGAACATTGCTGATCCATAGTCGTGCCCCTCATTCTTTTTGGGGGGATGCTGTTCTTACTGCGTGCTACCTGGTGAATCGTATGCCGTCTACTGTTCTTGGAGAAAAGGTTCCCTTCTTGATTGCGTTTCCCGAGAAGGACCTATTCTCCATGACACCTCGAGTCTTTGGATATGTGGAGTTTGTGCATATTTCTACCCTTGGTCGTGATAAGCTCTCTCCAAGAGCTACCAAATGTGTATTTGTTGGGTACTCTCGTACTAAAAAAGGGTATAGTGAAGGATATGGAGAAATCCTCTAGCGCATCACGGAAGCGTGATCGTCGTATCGGATACGACGAAGAACGACTAGTCGTACTAGTTGTTCAGTGCAGCGGAATTTAAAAAATTTTAATCCGATGAAACCACATGATCCGAGAACCATTCTCAAATCGTTTCATCTATAACCACAACAAGTATAATGCAATACCTCTTGAAGCGTGGTTGATCAAGTCTCTACGAAAAGAAACCTCCTGTCTCAAGTCCGTTCGTCGGAGTAACGACTTGCGAGCGCGGAGATGAGTCGCGGTGTCCTCGCAATCCAAGTTGATCCAAGCGCGGTTGCTCCTGATCTCGTCGCACGAGATCGAACGTCTCCTTCGTGAGTGAAGCACTCCAAGAAGACGAAGAACCGCAGAGAGTCGAAGCGGCAGCACGATGGTGCGGGCGTCGACGATTCTCTCCACCAAGGTGGACGGCCACCAAGAAGAGAGGGAGAGAGAGGGCTGTCGAGTATGAGAAAGAGAGAGAGAGAGTTTGTGCTACAATAGCATGTGTAAAGAGAGAGCCAAGTATGCCTCTCTATTTATAGGATTTTGGGATCCATGGATCTCAATCCATGGGACACATAAAATCAATGGGCGAGATTGATTTATGTCTATCCAATGGCTAAGATTGTTGTTGACAAAAACAACAAATTTAGGTTAAAATATATTTGACAAAATCAAATATAATTTAATCCTAAATCAACCCAACAAATAAGGAGAGAAGACACATGGAGATTTCATCTCGATATGCCTTCCAAGTGGGCGGCCACACATTCCATATTGGAATGATGTGCCGCCCATGGAGATTGCATGGAGATTGCAATCTCATGGAAATCCATGAGATTGCATATCTTCTTGAAATTTCTCTTATTTATTTGCAACAAATTTATTGGATTTTATTCTTCAAAAATAATTCACCATTATCTTTGAGAATATTGCATTCTTGCCATGGAAAAATTGTGAATCATATTCACAACCCAAAACAACATATAATTCATATTGTTAATTAATTACACAATGTGTATCCAATACACATAATAATTAATCAACACATATAAGTCATAATTAACTCTCTCTAATACATTATAAATCACATTTATAATATATTATGAATAATTGGATATTTCTATGAGATTAATGGGGCTGCCCCTTGTGGGCAGCCAAGATGGCTGCCCCCGCGCCGTTTCGGCGCGTTTTTTATTTTTTATTTTGAAAAATATCGCCATGTATATTCATCCCTATATCCCTCCTATATGTCATTCGAATTTCGTCAGAAACAGAGGCTCCTACGGCCTCCATCGAGACAGACATTTTTTAACGGTAACAGGATTTTTTAAATCGACACCATCTCGATGGAGGCCGTAGGAGCCTCTGTTTCTGACGAAATTCGAATGACATATAGGAGGGATATAGGGATGAATTTACACGGCGAGATTTTTCAAAAAAAAATAAAAAACACGCCGAAACGGTGCGGGGGCAGCCATTCTTGGCTGCCCGCAAGGGGCAGCCCCATTATTCTCTATTTCTATCCACATTATTCTTATCCAAAATAATTAAATCACATTTAATCATATTGGATAACTTCTCATACATCATGATAATTAAATCACATTTAATTACCAACTTCTCCTTGCTTAGATCTTATGGAATTGTTCTCAAACCATTTAAGAACAATGCTATTTCTCCTCAGATACTTGGAGATAAGGACAGGGCGATTGTATTGTTCCACGTATAGTGACTTGGATGTTGAGATCATATCTCAAATCCAGATCCTGTGGACCTCCCACTGATGCTTGATCAAATCAAGACCGTAGACTTAATCTTCTCATTGCATCTGAATCTTATTCAGATCAATGTCCAGTTCATGGACTAAGATTAGGTTACTTCTCTAATGAGAGGAGTCACTAAAATCCAAACCTGTTTCATCACTCCCTCAGAATGGAAGCGTCATGGTTATACAATCGTATATGATCAAATCACCCTTCAGGTATTCCCAATACCTGTATATCCTACATACTGGAAGACCTATGATCATCCTGAAGATAAAGATCACTTTTACACTGTCATCTTCAGGGTTGGATCATTAAGTTTCTCAATCTTGGTCACTGGGACTTGGTATAGATCATATGCTTTCACAAAGCATATATCTTACCTTTAAATTCATGTCATGCTTCCAAAGCACGACGACCATGCATGGAATTTCTTCAGTCCCAATACCTCATGAATGAGCTCATGTCTCCCGGTTCACAAGTGAACCTGTATGATCCCTTTGAGAGATCGCATTACTCATATGTCCTTACATTCGCATCAGCTCGCCGGTATATAGACCTTGATTAGGTCATCAACCTATTGGTCTGCCAAATGTACATACTCAGACATATAGCAATACATCTGTTTCTAGTCAGAGGATGTATGCCTATGTTGTGATAGTATTCAATGTAGGTCTTTGGTTATCTCGATCTCGTCAAGTCAACCCATTGACTTAACTAACCTGACACCTCTGAATCACTATTCCCATGCAGAGGACCTGCATCAAGAGGTCAGTCAGATATCAGTCATATGAGATAGGATTGCCATCTCCTACTCAGACTGGAGATCATCACTTGATGATCATTTGATGATGCTTGATGAGTCCTCTATCTAACTCCTTAGATATTCATCCAAGCATCAGCCTCTATGATCCATCCAATGAATCAACAGCTGTATGATCATCAAGTTGGCCATGGTACATAACCCTTATTGTACAGAGGGACCCTATAGTGCATTCATTCATTAATCTCAGAAAGGGAGTGAAAAATAATCAATAACTTTCATTGATAATTTATTCATTACAATAACATTTATTGTAGAAATGGTTCGCCCGGGGCTCACATTGCTGACATATAGATGTTATGATCCGGTAAGTCGACGATATTTATGTCAGTGCTGATGTTACTTTCTTTGAGCCCATCTTGTACTTCTCTCCTACAGGTAACAAGCTGTCCAATAATACTGCGGATGACATTGTTGTTCCTCCACCTCCATCTCTTCCAGCATCTGAACCTAAGCAACCATTACCTCTAGATTCACCACCACCACCACCACCACCACCACCTCCACTTGCGCCCAAATTCTTACCCATTGTTTACACTCGCAGGTCTTCTACTAGCTCTTCTATTAATGGGCCGTCCACATCATCCAGCACGCCTCAGGTATGTCTTGATAACGGTATTTCTACTGATGGCACTGGAGTTTTACATCATACACAAGGTGATTCTGCTACAGAAGATAGTGAGGATGCAGATTTGGACGTTCCTATTGCGCTGAGGAAGCTTCGACGCAAATGTGCCACATACCCACTAGATGCACATGTTTCTTTGGATAATCTTTCTGATGAATACAAGAAGTTTGTTGTAGCACTTTCTGCGGCTACTATACCCCGAACATATATGGAGGCTTTACAGGACAACAGGTGGCGTCAAGCCATGGAAGAAGGAATGGCGGCATTAACGTCAAGAGGGACATGGACTATTGTCTCGGCTCCACGAGGTGCATCGATTGTCAGCTGCAAGTGGATATTTTCCATTAAGCAAAATGCAGATGGGAGTGTGGATCGCTACAAGGCTAGGTTGGTGGCCCGTGGCTTTACCTAGACATATGAGGTGGACTACCATGACACTTTTTCTCCAGTAGTGAGACACTCGACGCTTCGGGTCTTACTAGCAGTGACTGTTTCACGTGATTGGCCGTTATTTCATCTTGTTGTGAAGAATGCATTTCTCTATGGAGACCTTCAGGAGGAAGTTTACATGCAGCAACCACCTGGGTTTACTGCTGAGGGGGAGTCCCAAAAGGTATGCAGATTGCATATGGCAATTTATGGCCTGAAGCAAAGTCCTAGAGCTTGGTACCAAAAGCTGTCAGAATTGGTTGAGCAACAGGGGTTTAAGAGGTCCACTGCAGACCACTCGCTTTTCATCCAGAAGACACATAGAGGTACGGTTGCCATTCTTGTGTATGTAGATGATATTATTGTTACATGAGATGATGCTCAGGGCATTCAGATAGCCAAGAAGTTTCTAGGTAAAGAGTTTGTGACCAAGGATCTTGGTACCCTTCGCTACTTTCTGGGGTTGGAGTTTGCCAAGAATCATCATGGTCTAGTGGTGACCCAGAGAAAGTTTGTCATGGATCTTCTTTCTGAGACAGGTATGACCGGGTGTAAGCCTGCTATGATTCCCGTGGATCCAAGTATGAAATTATATGATGAGGATACTGAAGAAGTTGATAGCAGGAGGTACATGGAACTGGTTGGAAAGCTTCTATACATTACTATCACCAGGTCAGATATTATGTTTGCTGTAAGCAAGGTCAGTCAATTCATGGAGCAGCCTAGAAAGGCACATATGGATGCTATCTTTATGATTTTGAGATATCTGAAGAATTCACCTGGTTCGGGACTCTTATTCAGTAGGGATGCTTCCTTGGATGTAATTACTTGTGCAGATGCTGACTATGCAGGATGTCCCACAGACAGAAAGTCCACTTCGGGGTTTGCAGTGTTTGTTGGACACTCGCTTGTCTCATGGAAAAGCAAAAAATAAACTGTGGTGGCTAGATCAAGTGCAGAATCTGAGTGCAGAGCTATGGCTCAAGGGAGTGCATAGATGATGTGGGTTAGATCGGTGTTAACTGATCTTACCATAGAAGTTCCTCTTCCTATGCAACTCTTATGTGATAATCAAGCTGCATTATTCATTGCGAATAATCCTGCATTCCATGAACGTACAAAACATATCGAGGTGGACAGCCATTACCCTCGAGACTTGATACAGAAAGGACTCATATCTACCTCTCATGTGTATATAGGAGATCAGACGGCAGATATCTTCACCAAGGCTCTATCTCGAAGTCCATTTCAGAAGTGTTGTTCCAAGCTGAGCATGATAGATATATATGCCCCAGCTTGAGGGGGAGTGTTAAGATAAATATAGCTTTCTGTCTCTTTTATGTAATTTCAATTTCTCATAGTACTTATCATGTAATTAACCCAAGGGCTTTGGTATCTCAATGAGAGTGATAAGGAAATTGAATATATATATATATATATATTTAACAAATAAAAATTTTTAACGTAATTCTAGCCTAGTATGTAGACTGCAGTTGGCACTTTGTGCCTCTCCATTTGGCAGATACACACACTGTTGCTCTCTTATTATAGATAACAACATTACCCTTTTGTTGCTCTTTCCATTTTCCTCCAATGTTGAAGCCTTTCTCTATTTTCTTCTTTTTCTGCGGCTGGAGATCAATTCCCAGGCAGATAGGAAGCCCAACTGAGAGAGAGGGATTCCCTGACCCTTCCTTCTTGCTACAGCAGGAGCTGCTCCTGTTCCCTCCAATTATGCAACCTCCATAGCTGCTGCACCAATGCTCATCGTCATACATCCAATTTCTGCTGGAGGTGGGGTGGGTGGGCAACAAATACAAGCTGCTGCTACCAAGTTGCAATAACTGCTGTATTGATCCATTCTCCCTTCATTTGTTAATCTAAGGTAGTATCCTCAGCTTATTCTTGCTACCATGCATGATAAATCCAGACCCCCTTTGCTGCTTCTATGCATCTTTCTCTTGTTTGCTGTGAGTAGTGCGCTGCATACTTGTTATTTATGAAATCCAGTTCAGAATTCTATTTCTATGGATTTTAATGATAGATATAAGTTCAATTTAAGAATAAAATACAGAATCTTTTGCATGCAAAATCTCTTTTCTACATTCCTATTCTTCATCACTGTTGGAAGAAATGAGAATAAGAACTCGTTTATTCCAGGGAACCCTAGGCTCTCTTATATAGAGGAAGCCTATGGGTAAATTACATAAGGTGGAACAAGAAAAATAAATATAACAGAAGAGTACATAAATACTAGAAATATCTCTACACTTCCCCTCAAGATGGAGCATAGATGTCAATCATGCTTAGCTTGGAAGAGCATTTCTGAAATGGCCCTCTGAGCAACGACTTAGTAAAGATATCTGCAGTCTGCTCTCCTGAACTGACATGGGAAGTAGAAATCAATCCCTTCTGAATCATATCCCTGGTATAGTGGCAGTCTACATCAATATGCTTCGTTCTTTCATGAAATGCAGGATTATAAGCAATAAATAATGCTGCTTGATTGTCACATTGTAATTGCATGGGTAGAGGTACATTTATCTGCATATCTTCTAATATGGCTCGGACCCACATCATCTCTGTACTCGCCTGTGCCATGGCTCTGTATTCAAATTCAACATTAGATCTAGCCACCACTGTTTATTTCTTGCTTTTCCGAGAAACCAAGGAACTGCCAACAAACACTACAAAACTTGAGGTAGATTTCTAGTCTCTAGGACATCCTGCATAATCTGCATCAACACATGCAGAGATAGAGAAATTCGTTTCTTTCCTGAACAATAATCATGCCCCTGGAGACGACTTTAAATATCTTAGTATCATATATACCGCATCCATGTGCACCTATCTGGGATGTTCCATGAACTGACTCACCCGATTAACCGCAAAGGCAATGTCAAGTCTAGTGATAGTAATATAGGGAAGCTTTCCCACCATTTCTCTATATCTTCTTTTGTCAACTTCCTTTGTATCTTCTCCATATAACTTCATACTAGAATCCATGGGAGTAGTGGAGGGTCGACATCCAGTCATACCTGTCTAAACAAGCACATCTGTATATTTTCTTTGGGTCATCACAAGACCATGCGCATTCCTCACAAATTCCAATCCCAGAAAGTATCGTAGAGTACCAATATCCTTATCACAAATTGATGGCCTAAAAATTCTTTTGCCATCTTTATCCCTTGCATGCCATCTCCCGTAACAAGTATATTATCAACATATACCATAATAGCAATAGTACCTCTGGGAGTCTTCTGGACAAAAAAGAGTGGTCAACGTTTGAACTTATGAACCCTTGCTTCTGGATTAAATTTGAAAGCTTCTGAAACCATGCCCGCGGACTTTGTTTAAGATCATATATGGCCTTGTGAAGTCTACACAACTTCTGATACTCCCCCTCAGCAGCAAACCCTGGAGGCTGCTGCATATAGACTTCTTCCTGCAGATCCCCATATAAAAGGCATTTTTAACATCAAGCTGGAACAAAGGCCAATCACGTACTACAACGACTGACAGAAGAACACGTAGAGTTGAATGACGTGCAATCGGAGAAAAGGTGTCCATCTAATCCACGCCATAAGTCTGAGTGAATCCACGTGCCACTAGCCTTGCTTTGTAGCGATCGAGGCTGCCATCCACCTTATATTTGACAGTAAAGACCCATTTACAACTGACCACAGAAGCTCCTGGGGGAGCATCAACCAAGCTCCATGTACCACGAGACCGTAGGGCAACCATTTCCTCCTCCATGGCTAACCACCAGCTGCTTTCTTTAGGCATCCTGATAATTCCGTGGTATCTCCATGGTAGATAAGGCAACATCAAATCTCTGAAAATCACTAGTGAGGCGATGGAATGAAACCTGTGAAGCAAGTAGATACGACACACACGTCCGCTTAGACTTCCCTAAGGCAATAGGTACATCCAAATCATTAACAGTGTCCACATGTATGTCATTCTCGTGCACTTGTGCATTGTCAGTTCCATCGTTACTAATATCATTTTGACATATCTGGGGCATGGTGGATGATTGACAACCTCCATGAGCAGGATTCAGACGACGGGTATAAAATTTCGGTAAAGGTGGGACTAGTGGTTGCAGAGGTGGTGATGGTCGTGACACAGTAGGAGTTGGTATGTTATCGTACTGACGCAGAGGAGGAGGTGGCACATAAATGTCATCATTAGTGGAAGGAGTCATCCTGTCACTTGTAGGCGAAAAATACATCACATTCTCAAAGAAGGTGACATCGGAACTAATATAATATTTATTGTTCACAAGATCATAGCATCGGTAACCCTTTTGAGTACGAGATTTTTCAAGAAACATGTACTTGACAACGCTAGGTGAGAGCTTGTCAATCTCCGAAGTGAGTTGATGGACAAAAGCAACTGAACCAAAAACACGAGGAGTTAGGGAGAACAATTCTTTGTCAGGAAAGACAACTGAAAGTGGAATTTTCTCACCCAATACAGAGGATGGCATACGATTGACCAGATAACATGCTATAAGAACATCATCATCCCAGAATGAGAGAGGAGCACAACTATGAATGAGTAAAGTCCGAGTTATATCAAGTAGATTACGATGTTTTCATTCTGCAACACCGTTCTGTTGAGACGTGTAGGCATACGTTGTTTGATGATTAATGCCACGAGACAAAAAGAAATGTGATAGAGCATGAGTGCAAAAGGCATTATCTGTGCGCACAATCTTCACATTAGAAGCAAAAACATTTCGAACTTCATTGATAAGATTTTTGATTACATCTCCCGTTTCAGATTTATTTTTCAATAAAAAAACCTAAGAAAATCTAGAGAAATCATCAACGACCACTAGGTAAAACCTGTGTCCCTAGTGATTAAGAACACAACTCAGACCCCAAATGTCGACATGCAATAACTCAAAAGAAGAGCTACTGCTTCGAGACTCACGACGAGGGAAAGTAGATCTGTGATGCTTCCCCAACTGACACGCTTTACACTGAAAGAAGATTTTGATGAAATCTGGGGCAAGATATGTCGCAGTTTCTGAAGAGGGAGATGACCAAAACACAGATGCCAAGTAAAGGGAGAAACAATTCCACTGGACTGAGAGGAGACACCAGCATAGGAGGTGCGAACCAACCGATAGAGACCATCCTGCTCACAGCCACAACTAATCACCCTGCCCGTTAGAATGTCCTATAAGATAAGAGACGATGTGTCAAAAATATCCCGACAATGCAACTCCTTAGTAAGTTGACTAATAGAGAGTAAGTTCATGGAAAAATCGGGAGCATGCAAAACATTATGTAGTCGTATGGAGGGTGTCAAACTGATCTCCCCCTGTCCAATGATGGGGGAATGAGTCCCATCTGCTATTACCACCGATCTCCCTAGTGGAACCTCTCTGTTTGATGTAAACTTATCTTTGTCTCGACAGAGATGATGTGCCGCACCGGAGTCCATAATCCATTTTGAAACTTCAGAACAGTGACAGGATGTAAATGCATAAACGCTACCTGGTGTGCTAGTTGTGGCTGACCTGCTGGCAGAGGCTGAAGCTGCTATGTCTGAGTGACCTCCTGGCGAGTCAGTAGTGGCAGGAGGCATGATATCTTGTAGTATGGCTACAAGATCCTCAAACCGCTGATTTGAAGTAGATGTGGGCATAGGCACAATGTGCTCGGCTACACGGGGTGATGTCGGAAAGCCATGCTTAGAATAGCATGTATCCTCCGCATGATCCGGGTGATGACCGAAGCTGCATGGCTGACGGAATCGGCCACCTCGACCACGAGGTCCACGTCCACGAAAAGCAGAAGATGCACCTCTGCCTCTGGAAGCTGCCATCGCTGAAGGAGATGGAGTACTGGCAGTAGAAGGAACTGTTATTCTACTGAGCCGTCGATATACTTCCTCCACTGGAGGAATAGTAGCATCCGCTAAGATCTACGAGCGAGCCATATCATATTCCAGGTCAAGTGCTGCTAGTAAGACCCCCACCATTGTAGCATTCCGAAACGTCTTCCATTGCTCAGGGGTCGCCGTCAGGGGAATGATACTGCAAGGCTTCTCAAACATCCCTCGTAGGGTTGTATACAACGAATGCAACAGTCGGCCATTCTGTTTCACCGTAAATATGTCATGCTGAAGCTGGAGGATCTTGGTCTTGTTCCGCATCTGCGAGTACGTCGCAGCTGGAATATCCCACATGGCTTTAGTCATGGGCAGATGGAGGACATCATTAGCAATCTCCATCGTCAGGGTGCCTGAAAGCTAGGCCTTGGCATACGAATCATCAGCCGCCCGTGAGGCATAAACCCCAGTCTTCTCAACCGGCTCATTTTCGGTAAGAATGTGCTTCTTACCTTTGGACTTCATGAGACTCTTGAACTGCATCACCCAGAGCTTGTAATTTGTCCCATCCATTTTGACTATGGGCGCTGGACCTTTGAAAGTGCCGATGGAGGGCATATCGACTTTGTTTTTTGACATCGTTGCCGGAGACGAAGAACTAGGGTTTGTAGACCAATGAATATCTGTCTACATAAAAATGTATAGAGTTGAGTGCATATGTAGACTTATGCACTCAAATAGATGAGGATCGAGAAGAAGGGAACGACGCCGAGTTGAGGGGGGGGGCGAGAATAGAAGGGTGGGGGCGATGCGTCGGCAGGCTGGGAGGTACGGTGACGGGCTGTGGTGAGGGGCGGCAGGCTGTGGGAGCGGCGGCGGGCTGGGAGGAGGGTCCGACAGCGGTGGGGGCTAAGGTTAGGGTTTTATGATGGAGGTGCTGATACCTTGTTGGAAGAAATGAGAATAAGAACTTGTTTATTCCAGGGAACCTTGGGCTCTCTTATATAGAGGAAGCCTATGGGTAAATTACATAAAGTGGAATAAGAAAAATAAATATAAAAGTTGAGTACATAAATACTAGAAATATCTCTACTATCACATTTGACTGTCACACATGCACCCTCTCCAATCCTTTTCATTGTCATCAAGGGTATATATATATACCATCTAAGCAGATACTAAATCCTTAACTCCAAACAACCACCTGGAATCGCTGGAACTTTCCCTTTCTGGGGCATTCATCCAGCCACTATAACTTCTAGAGTTGCTTGCAGAAGAAAAAATCTCCAAAATTTGAGATTTCAAGGTACAAACTTTTACCCTCTATTGCTGCCATGTATGTATAATCCAACCTCTCATGTTGCCTTCTTGAATATTTGGTCTTTTGTGTGCGTAAGGGAGATGGAGGTGCTTTTGGTAATATTAGAACTGAAGATCTTAACTTGGTAGTACTGATAGTACTAAAAGTGAAGGTCATGTCAGAAATTTGTATTTGAAACCCATAGTCTTTCGAAGAACAGTTTCAAGCTCTTGCTCATTTTTTAAACTATCCAATTCAGTGTTCCATTTGCTCCCTTTCTGCAAACTATTCTGACGTTGAAGGAAAGTGTTTAGAAATCTATGTTAAAGCAGGGTGAGATCTACAAGTGGGTCACACCTTAATAAAAAAATATAATAAAATAAAATGGGTGATTAGAATGGTCAGGACCCATGTAAAGCATGGTGTGTATCAATATGTTCTCTGTATAACCACTCTCTTGGCATATACACATCCATTTTTAAAATAAATAAATAAATTCAGTAAGACGAAATTAGATTGGTTTAGGGAATAACTGATCATGGAATCTGGGGTGCATTAACATCAAAGATATTACAGCTAATCATTTCATTGATTTTTGGTGAACCTGGCTGTACAGGTATCGGTTAAAAAAATTAATTCATTATCATGAATAACTTTTTTTTTGAAAGTAAGAAGGGTGAACTTCCAAGGTGGGAGCTACCGCTGTATATTGATGAAGAGTTTTACATTTTAGCTCAATGCCCAAGAATTATAAAGGGCGTTACAATGAATCAAAACGTTTTCGGGATAGAATCTAATGCTCCTAAAGATACAATCATTCCTTCCTTGCCAAATCGCCCATAGTGCAGCAAACGCTGTAGAGATATCGTCTGTAGATCCAAGACCGACCATCCTGATGGATTGCCAGAAGAGAGGTGAATTCTCGTGCAGCAGCCAAGACAGATCCAAGGCATGCCAAAAATCCGTAGAGTGGCGGCAAGAGAAGAAAATGTGGTCTGCATCCTCTTGTTGGTCGTTGCATCTATTACAAAGTATATCTTGAGATCCGAAAATGCGAACCCTTCTCAGTTTGTCACAAATCCGATTCCTCCGAAGGCACCAAACGTAAAATTTAACCCTCAGAGGTATTTTCGCGGCCTAGATAAGGCGCAGATCGTGGGTGATCTCCGTTCTTGGGGCGTCCTCGCGGTTACGGAGATGGATGTAAATGTTCTTTATAGAGAGCTTCGCCTCGATCCACGTAAAATGGTCACTGCAATCCGGCTCATTATCATGAACGTGTCCGCAGTTGACGGTAATTCGGAAAGACGGCGCATGAAGTCCTCCAGGCGTTGTGGGGGTAGATCATTGAGGAAGAGAGGGGCCCAAGTGCCCGATTCTCCCGCTTAGAGGACAGAGCAATCCCTATCCGCAGACAGCGCGAACAGCCTCGGAAATCTATCGCAAAGCTTTCCCTCCCCGGACCAATCATCTCTCCAGAAGAGAAATCGCCGACCATCTTTCACTATCGTCGATAGGAACTGCGTCAACTCCGGTAAAACGTTACGGATACCGGTCCAAAGGGGGGATTCCTGACGTAGCTGTCTGGCCACCAGTTCGCCATGCACAACATATATCTTGCAGAGGAGCTGGTGCGCCAGGGACCGCGAAGGGCCCTAGATGTGGGCGGCCCATTTGCCGATTAGCGCCTTATTCTTGCAATTAACATCCTGGATTCCCAAGCCGCCATCTTTCTTGCTTTTTGTAACCTCCTCCCAGGCCACAAGGTGTATGCCCGCCTTCTGTTGTTTGCCGTCCGACCATAAGAAAGATTTCATCATCATTTCCATTCTTTTGCACACGCCAAAGGGAAGGGTACGCCTGCTGAAGAAAAAATTCGAGATCGCGGAAAGAACGTGCTTATTCAGTACCTATTTTCCCCCCTGGACAGGCAAGACGTCTTCAAGCCGGCAGGCTTTCGCTCCATCTTCAAAAGGACCAAGTCCCAGTCCGACTTTTTATGTTTACCATCAGTCAGCGGAAGCCCGAGGTAGTTAAGGGGAAGGGATCCCAGGGCGCACCCCGTGATGTTGGCAAGCGCCTCACGCTCCGCGGGGAGCATCCCAAATGAGACCACCTTTGATTTGTCATAGTTGGCGACGAGACCGGAAAGTTCATCGAAGATACCGACTAACAACGCTGCGTTCGCCGATTGGGATTCAGAGCCCCCGAGCAAGACCAATGTATCATCAGCGTATTGCAGCACTGGAATGGATATCTCATCAAGTTGGAAACCAGTGCACAACCCAACGTCAACCGACTGAGCAAGTAAAACAGCCAACGTGCCGCAACTATGTCGAAAAGGAGGGGGGCTAGGGGACAGCCCTGCCGTACACTGCGCTGCGGTTGACTTGAGATGCTTAAGTTTGAAATGTATTGATGGTCTTGAGCTTTTAAAATGGTTTTTTGGGGAATATATATATATATTTATAATGAGCTTTTAAAGTACCAAGTCCATCTACATTTTCTTTCTGGATTTGCATGAGAATAAACTTTAATTTCCGTAGTTGTAATAGTCGTAGTTGGTTTCAAGATGGAAAGGTTACATCTAATCCGATATACAATGCAGAGCTTATTGAAGACTTTTTAGGATCTACGACTAATTTGGCCTCAAAAGTTTTCCAGCATGTTGGCCTTGAAGTTCGATTCAAATTTCAATTTTAAAAAAATGACTATCTTGAAAGGCGTAGTTATGGACTAGCAAATGGGGTGGCGGGCATGCGTAAATTATTTATTTTATAAAAAACTTTTTTAGGGTGGATCGATCCCATGGATTTAGGGCATTATTTGTTATACCACTCTTTGTTGTTGGTATTACAAGATGAGGTAGTATGGAGTAAGGTGGATAGCCTTATTTTTATTATAGATTCTAAAATTTCTGAACTACTTGTAAAGAAAAGAGCATGTGTTGCCGGGGTGGAGAAGAATCACATGGAATCGTTAAAGAAAGCATATATATTTAGTTCCTCTGACTAAAATTCAAAATCTTTGTACAATTATCTTTAAAAATATAGACCTTTTATTCGTATCGCATTGCTGAATATCAAATTATTCAACCATATTTTCTGCATAATAAGAACCTTCAAGATGTAAAATTCATCATTTTATAATCTCTTCATCACGTTATGTTGGAGAATTAGCGCTTAAACCCCTTTCATACTTAAGTTAGCAGACGTATGAAATCCATCATCTCTTATTCTAATGAAGTATCTCTAAGGAGACATGATACCTTGATGGATGAAAAATAAGGATGAATAATTGAAAACAGATATATGGTGCCAGTTAAGGTAACCTTTACACCTGATCGTGCGAGGGTGCGGTGACCCTCAACTGGGCGAGAGATAAGAAGCCCACTTCGGATAGCGGCCGCCAAGTGTGCGGGTCTAGGATCGCTGTCCTTTCGTAGTTTTTACGCGAGCTCGTAGTGTTTTTACATCTCGTTGGGATCCCGACTTTGACCAATCTCCTGACCCCTCTGGTTTAGGATATCCATGCGGGGCATCCTCGATTTTCAGTTTTTCGTACGAGCTCGTTTGCCCGTTACCGATTGGGTCATTTTCTAGATGCTGTGAGATTGTGTTGCTTGAATGCTGGAAATGCTCGCATAAAACTCTATTTTTGACATTGTGTCAGAGGTAATACATAAGTCTACTCAAGGACTCCTCTGGCTTGAGATGCCTGGAATCCTTCAACCTTGCTCGTTCCTTCAGATATGAGTGTTTGTTGGGTAGAAGCGAAATATCTCATATTATCCTCCAACGTTGCTAGCAAGCATTTTATGAATCAAAATATGCCATGTCTGCATCACCGTGTGCTTCAACATGCAGGGAATATGACATATTGGTTCATTCTGTTGCTTCCCTTCCTCGAGTAGTGCACAGAGGTATTGCACGTTTAACATTGCCAATTGGTACCTCATTGCGATGATGGCCTCCATATTCTGTGTCAAATTGCTGAGCATATGAATAGATGAAGGATTTACAATCCTACAATTACTTAGGTCATCCCATAAAGGTTTCATGAAAGCAACATTCGATGTCCATGATGGAAATAGTTTCAGAAAGGAAAAAGATGCAACAACAACTGAACTACGTAAGCAAATAAGGGGCAAACAGTAAAACAATATCCATTCTATACAACAATAAAGTGATATCCATTCTACACAACTACAGTCAGTTGTATCACAATTCGAGCGTTGAGCTATGTGGGGTTTGTTTTCACCCTATTGAAGAGGATCCGCTTGTATGGATCCCGCAAGCTATACGCAAGCCACATCTGTGTCTCGATGGTAGGGGACCAAACGACTCTAGGTCATCGATGATGTCCTCCACCCCTACATGTGTATCCTTTAGTTTATGGTTGTTGATCGTCTTGTGTTGCAGTCGGATCATTTCCTCTGTTAGGCAGGCTATCTCTTTCCCGGTGATTTGAGACGTGGGGATATTGTCCCCTTCACTGCATGGTTGCTTTGGGTCTGACGACTGACCTCTAGACTCACGACGCCATCACCTCCTACTTGTATTATCGATGGTGGCAGCAGTCACGGTCGGTGCCTCCACTTCCTAGTTCTCCGTACCCTCTTCGACCTCATCCACGAACACTTGTTGAGTGGATGGATCACCCTGGAAGAATGCTGCAAACGAACCCGAGGGGATTGTCTGTGAAGAGAAGGAAAACACAACTCGAGTAGTGGATCCATTGATCATGCTGTCAACAACGTCATAGTATGGGAAAATCTTCCTATTATACATCTTGCATGCCTTGTCGATCTGCATTCCAAGTAGTTACTACTCAGACCAACAAGTTCAGAATTGTTGTGAGTAATGAAATCTTACCGAGTCTCATGCACCATCGTCCGGTGAAACTACGGTACAAGATATAGGATCCCATCCCTAACCACTCTTCGTAGTGAGGGAGGCGAAACAATTGTACTCCTTAATGGTTTTCCATCGATTTTGGACCTCCTTATCAAGATGCATCCCCGTCTGCATTGCAAAGTGCGCGGTTATTGTCCGCCACACAAGGGAAGTGAACGAGCTTCCTACCCAATCACCAATGTCGAAATGATGCTTGAATTAGTGCAAGAGGCACTCATCTGTGGCAGGCTTCCATGTCTCATGTATTCTACCAGATTGATTTTCCTGTTCATCTTTTCTTGATGAAGCACGGTTTCGAGACATTCTGTATTCAGTCATAAACATTGATCAAAGGTTGTGACCCAAAAGACTGTGTCATGGTGGTGCTATGTAGTTCCCATCATTATATTGTGAAGAAACTAGTAGTTTGCAATTTTCTCAGCATACCTACATATGAAAATCAAAATGAACATAAGAAACTTTATCCAGTCCATAAAACTAACATCAATAAATTTAATAGAAGCGTAGTTAATCCGCAGTATCAACATCAATAAATGGAAATAAAAAAACAATGACCATCATTATGAACATCAAATATAGGAGCAGATGACCAGCGCTATGAACATCAACAAATAGAAATAAAAAACATCATGACCATCAATATGAACATCAAACATGATTAAAGAGTATGGACATAAGCATAATATATGAGATAAGAAACTGCAGATGAGACAACATCAAACAAAAATGCATAGAAGAGTCACCATCAAGTTGAACAACTCTTCATTTTCATATGAAGTGTATGACATGATTAAAGAGTATCGATAAGCATAATGCATGCATAAAGAAATTGCATTCGTCAGTTCATCGAAAATCCATCATCAAGGATAACCAAGTGCAGTTCAACATCTGAAGAACTAATATTAATCTTAGTTAGAGTTCGTCATATAGGTATTATAGGAAAAGAATCGATTTTAAGCATTATTTGGAAAGAAAAAAACTACGTTGAGATATTACTTATCTTCCATTTTGTTTATGTATTTTCTTTTGTTTTCTTCATGTAATTTGCCCAACCTGTTTCTCTCCTATATAAGCGAACCCTATAACCTCTCAGTAATGCAATTCATTCTTTGGTTTAGACCGGAGACTTGACCTAGATCTGTCTCCCCACCACAAGCTGTCGACGCCGCCCACGTGGCACCACGGTACCCATCGCCGCCGCCACTGCGCATAGCAGCAACCACAACATCGTCGCCTCCACCACCGCGCACAACAGCAGCAGCGGCATTGCTGCCACCGCCACCACATGGGGCAGCAGCAGCAACGCTGATGGTACTTCTGTGTTGCCCCCTTGTGCCTCCGCGACCGCCTGTGGTGATCCTTCTTGCCACCCGTTCGTCTTATAGCACTGCCAGGATCCCCTTATACTGCTACAACGGTCTGATTTGACCCTAAACCAGTCTAATTCTGATCAGAAAACACGATTTCAGATCTATAAATTGTGTTTTCCGATCCTAGCATGCACCGATGATTGACGGGGATGATTGTATGAGTCTACATGTATAACCAATCCTCTATATGATCGTGTAGACTCGCTCAGATCGGTCTACTCCCTCGTTAAGTTCCGTATTCGGCCGTAGTTTTTATCATATCACAGAACAAGGGTGATATATTTTCTTCGTATGGTGTCTTCAAGGGCTTGACTCCCTTCGTAACGATGGATGTGACCAACAATGAGTTGTGGTGTGTTGGAGTCTTTCGTTGTGCTCCATATGAGTTGTAGGAGGGTAAGTGGAGAGATCCATTTACCCCATCCATATGTTTAGTCCCACATCTACCAATGGTGGGATTTGAAGGCTCTGTAGAGGCTATATAAGGAGCCCCAGACCTCTTGTATCCATTGAGAAAAAGCAATAAAGCATATGCCCCTTTGAGGGCTTCTCCCGTTATTTCATCCCGCTCCTTAGGGAGTAGGATTCCACGTTAAAATCTTTGTTCTTCCAGTTTCATATTTCTATGTTATTATGCTTTGTTTATCATTCCGCTTTCGCATTCTTTATTTTTTAACATGGTATTAGAGCGTGTCGATTCTCGAGGAATTGTTTTTACGTTAGTTTTATTCGAGATTTGATTGTGATTGTTCTTATTTGTTAAAGTTTGTAAGTTCTAGGGTTTCAATTGGAACCCTAATTTCTCGAGTTGTGTTCATGATTATGCTTGTTCGAGAATATCATCAAGGCAATTCTGTTCGTTGAGATCTGGCCCCCACTATCCCGAGGAAGAAGTACCAGATGCACCTCCTCCCTCCTTGCGCGCACAAGGGGCAACCCCAGGCAGCTCCAGGAGAGGCGCCCCCAATCCAGTGCAACCCAAGCATCACCAGCCCGTAGATCTCACGAAGAAAAATCCCAGGGCTCTTGCAGAACCCCATCAACTGGAGAAGGCGGTGTGCAGAACCTTAATTAGATCGCGCTCAAGCGGCGTCCATCTTTCCGCATCCAGTTCATCGCAAGCAGGGCGTATACCTCTTGGCATATCCAGGCCGCCAATCAGACGTGCATCTCGCAACAATCCGATTCGTACGACACGACCTCTCGCGAACTTCACCAGAGGTGATTGCCCCGTTGCTCCTCCCTCGCGCAAGCGGCGCAAGGATTCTCCTTCCGCTTCTTCGATTGCGCGCGCGCCTTAGTCCTCCAAAAGGCGCGCATGAGGCGATCATCTCCATTACTTCTAGGCCGCATCTTCTCCCCCAGGCGTTCGCACAACATCATCTGCCTGGCGAGCCCTAGTCGAGCCCTAATCCTCTAGGGCTCCGCATCGACGGCGTCACGCAACCCTTAAGGCTCCAGGCGGAGCCTCCATGCCCCAGTGTGGTGCCTCCATGCCCCAGTGTGGTGCCTCCATGCCCCAGTGTGGTGCTGCCCCTCCTGCACTCCTCCCATGGGTGACGCACCCTTCCACGAACCTCCAACGGGGCTCCGACAGGCAACACGGCCCCCCCCCCCCCGCGCGCAGTAAGCTTCTCCCCATATCACCCGGCAACGGCGAAACAGGTTCCCTATCGGGGAAACACGAAGCGGGATAGGGTTAGCCCCGGTGGGTGTTATTTAAAAAAAATGAATGCAGGAAAATGAGAGAGGGTCGACCATGATTTAAAAAAGTTGGTGAACGGTTGGGTCTGACGTGCGTTAAAAGAGGGAGCCTCAACTATGCTTAACAAAAAAAGAAAGGGCGGCTTAATTGCAAAAAAAACAAAAAAAGTTAAGAAATTTTAAAAGAGGTGCGTACGAAGAAAAGTATTACGCATATTAAAAAAACGTGATTTTGAAAGAGGCACGTATAATAAAAAAGCCGTACACAAAATATTTTCAAAGAAGGAGCCACGTACAATTAAGAAAACCGTAGACAATTTAAAAAATATAGGAAGTCGAATATATATATATATATATCAACATTTGAGATGTTTTCTTTTCTCCCCTTATGTATATATTATCTTGTCTTCTTCGAACTTTGTCGATGTTGTTTTTTCGACCAGTATGGGAGAAGGGGAATATTATGTAGAGTCGCAGGTCCTGTTGTAGATTCAGATATCATATGCAGACCAACCTGATTTTCTCAGACTCTACAGTTCTTCGGTTGATTAGACTCGGCGATTAATTTCGAGTCCACAGTTTCAGACATGCATACAGATGCAGTCTTCTTTCAGATGAGCACGTGTTTGCCATCATTTGTTCAGTCGTCATCTTTTGTTGTTTCCCCATCATTTTTTTGTTGTTTCGGCCCGAGTTTTCATGTGAGCCATAGGGACTCCAGAGTAGAGGACCATTCCCCATGCCATGTTGGCAATGATTTTCATGTGGTATCATAGGTACTCCAGAGAAGGGTACCATTCTCTGAGCTAGATGGGAGAGACCCAGTTCTCCGACGAGGAGACTTTCAGACTCCATTCTCCAATGACCGTGGACTCCGACGATGATTGCACTTCCACAACCTTTTCAGTTCGGTCCTTTTCATAGATGGAACAGTTCTCCACATTATTGTGGCGGGTCAGAGTACTCCGATGAGGAGACTCATTTCAGTTGCAGTGACTCTGACAGGCGCAGTTCAGAACACATGCTCATCGATGAGGAGATTCAACAGACTCATACTCCAGCCCGTTTCGTCCTCCTTACCTGCACGACATGAGAAGCAACGTCCTCGACAGCAGCCGACAGTTGTGCGCGTTGAGTTGATATTATTTGTAGTATCATGTAACATGAGTTGAGTTTATTTCTGTTTTTCCAAGTTGAGCATTGCATGCTCCAGCTTGAGGGGGAGTGTTGGAGTATTTGGTTGTGCGCCATATGAGTTGCAAGAGAGTTAATGGATCCTGGAGAGATCCATTTACCCCATCTATATGTTTAGTTCCACATCTACCAGTGGTGGGACTTGGAGGCTCTGTGGAGGCTAAGGAGCCTTGGACCTCTTGTATCCATTGAGAAAAAGCAATAAAGCATATGCCCCTTTGAGGGATTCTCTTGTGGTTTTATCCCGCTCCTTAGGGAGTAGGGTTCTACGTTAAAATCTTTGTTCTTACAGTTTCATATTTCTAAGTTATTATGTTCTATTTATCATTCCTCTTCCGCATTCTCTATTTTCTAACATGGTCCATGCAGTTTCTCGCCCTCATGTACTGCAATAGCAAGGAGTACATCCTGACAAATTCAGAACCAACAGATCAGACTAGGGCCCATGCTTCTTGGAAGCAAGATGACGCGTATGCACGTATTTGGCTCTCCGAGACCCTCACCACAGAGATTGTCAATGATATTGTGAATCAACCCACTGCTAAGTCGATTTGGGACATTTTGGCATCCACCTATGCCCAAATGAAGAATGAGGCTAAGATTCTTCTGCTTCAATTCAATATCTACAAGGTTAAGTAGAATGATCGTCCTTTGCACTTGTTCTACTCTTCGCTCCATGGCATGTTTGAGAAGGTCGATAGCTTCATGCCTATTCCGACATCTACGGAGCATTAGACGACTTTCAAAACCTCCACGATGGTTGGAGTTTTCTTAGCTGCAATAGATCTAGAGTACGATGTTGCATCTTGCACGTGTATAACTTCTCACCGGAGCTACCATACCTCCCATGGAGGAGGCCTATAGCCATCTCAACATGCTTCTCATGCCTCCTACTACCACTCCATAACCCTCCTCAGCGATGGCCGCTTCTCGTGGCAGAGGTGGGACATCCCAGTTCAGAGGACATACCCCTCGTGGCAGAGACTCCACGATGGTTGGAGTTTTCTTAGCTACAATAGATCCAGAGTACGATGTTGCACATACATAACTTCTCACCGAAGCTACCATACCTCCCATGGAGGAGGCCTATAGCCATCTCAACATGCTTCTCATGCCTCCTACTACCACTCCTCAACCCTCCTTAGCGATGGTCGCTTCTCGTGGCAGAGGTGGGACAACCCAGTTCAGAGGACATACCCCTCGTGGCAGAGGTGGTGGATGTCATTATGGCCCTTGCACCTACTGTTAACGGTCAGAACACACAGAGGATGCATGCTACTAGGAGCATGTATATCCTATGTCTGCTTATGTGTCAGAATAGATCGAGTCGTCTGAGACTCCATCATTCCCTGTCGATCCTCGTCGAGATGATATTGTCTCTTGTATTCAAGAAATCATGACTCTTGTTGTAGGAAACACCATCACAGATACCGCAACTGCAACTAGAACCTCTTCGAGCTTCTCATGTATCGCTTACGCTTTTACTGGTAGTAACAATGCAGACATGACAGAGTGGATTGTGGACTCTGGTGCTTACCATCATCTGTGTGGAGACATTGCCCAACTGAGGTCCTACAGGACCATACCTCTAGTAGATGGGTTGCCATTGCTAATGGGGTATAATTACCCATTACGGGACTGGGAGAGGTGCATCTGACGTCGTCCATGTGCCTTCAGAATGTTTTATATGCTCCTGACTTTCAGATGAATTTACTTTCCATTAGTCAGATTACTAAGAATCTGCATTGTCGTGCCTTTTTTGACCCTTCTTCTCTTGTTTTTCAGAACATACTCACTGGCAAGGTGATTGGATGTGGGCATTAGCAACGGGGGCTCTACAAGCTGGTCCAAACTACTCATGTTGGTGTCTCTACTATACCTACTGGACCAATCTCACCATATCTGTAGCAAAATCATTTTCGCCACCTTCCTCTGTAGAAGTTGTGTCATGTTCTCCCACAGATTTCCACGAGAACTTCCTTTCAGAATGATGCATGCTAGCTTGTGAAGCATCAGTGTTCCTCCTTTCTATCTCGTTAGAGTTGGAGCATTTTTCGATTTTTGTAGCTCTTCCATTTAGATATCTGGGGTCCGATTCGTGTGCCTAATCACCAAGGATAATGTTTTTATTTGGTCGATGTCAATGATTTTTCTTGACTTTCTAGGGTTTTTTTATTGAAGAATAAGTCTGAGACCGGTCTATTATCAAATCGTTTATTAATGAGAAAAAATATATTTCTGCCGATGTCAAATGTCTTCGTTCTGATATTGCCTTAGAGTTTTGCACTGTACAACTTCCTGAGTTTTGTTAGATCTCTTGGCATTCTTCACCAAACCTCATTTGCTTATACGTCTCAACATAATGATATTGCCGAGCGTAAATGCCATCATTTACTT
This sequence comes from Ottelia alismoides, assembly GCA_037367405.1. Taxonomy (NCBI): domain Eukaryota; kingdom Viridiplantae; phylum Streptophyta; class Magnoliopsida; order Alismatales; family Hydrocharitaceae; genus Ottelia; species Ottelia alismoides. Next base: position 202,541 of record JAZKJV010005978.1, read on the forward strand.
GATCTTGATGTGATCAGAACCTTGTTGATCCATAGTCGTACTTCTCACGCTAACTAGGGTGATGCTGTCCTCGCTACATACTACCTAGTAGATTGCATGCTTTCCTCTGTGCTGGGAGAGAAGATTCCTTTCTCGATTGCATTTGTCAAGATGGATTTTTTCTCTCTTACATCTCGTGTGTTTGTTCCGGTTGCTTTTTTTTCATGATTTCTCTCTAGGTCGTGATAAACTCTCTCAGAGTTGTCAAGTGCATTTTTGTTTGCTACTCTCGTACCCAAAAGGGGTATCATTACTTTGATCCCCTTAGGCGTAAATCCTTTTTCAATGTTTACGTTACATTCTTTGAGTATGTCATGCATTTTTCTCCTATAGGTGATGGACTAGCACCATCGGACTCTGATGCAGAGATTTACATGCATCCTCCTCCTATGTCATACCACCACCTCCATCTACTCCTCTACCACCGCAACCGCCTCCACCACTACCACCACCTACTCTTGTTCCTCCACATGTTCCTGTGGCTGCCCTTGGACCACCACCTACCATGACTCAGTTTTTACCACATGTGTTTACTTTCATGTCTCGTTCTGTTCCCCCTGTTCACAGGTCTTTCCCATCATCCATCAAGCGTCAAGTATGTAATGAGCACATTATTTCTACTAATGGTATTACTTAGTTGTCTGTGCAACAGGATTCTATACAAACTTTTTAGGATAGTCAGTGGCAGTGAGCCATGGAGGAGGAGATGGTCGCGCTATAGTTATGTGATACTTGGAGTCTTGTCTCAACTCCAATTGGCGCATCCCTTGTTGGGTGCAAGTGGGTGTTCATTGTGAAGCACCGTGCAGATGGCAGTGTGGATCGCTATAAGGAGAGACTTGTGGCGTGTGGGTTCACCCAGACATTTGGGGTGAACTATCAGGATACTTTTTCTCCAGTTACCAATCATTCTACTTTGCGTACCCTTCTTTCTGTTGCTGTGAGACGAGATTAGCCCCTTTACCAGTTGAATGTGAAGAATGCCTTCCTTTATGGAGATCTAAAGGAGTAGGTCTACATGCAACAATCGCCTACGTTTGCTGCTGAGAGGGAGTGTCAGAATGTTTGTAGGCTACACTAGGCTATCTATGGTCTTAAGAAGAGCTCAAGAGCATGGTTTCAGAACCTCTCGGACTTGATTGAGCAACAATGATTTGTGCGATCGGCCGCCGATCACTCTGTTTGTGCATAAGACCTAGAGAGGTATTGTTCTTGTTTATGTTGATGACATTATTTGTTTCAAGGGATGATGGGCATGGCATTCAGGTTGCGAAGAACTTCCTAGGTCAGTAGTTTGTGATCAAGGACCTTGGTAGTTTATGTTACTTTATTGGACTGGAGTTTGCTAGGAACCAGCGAGGTCTTGTGATGACTAAGAGACAAGCATGGCATATTGCAGACCTGGCACTGCTCCTATGGATCTAAGCATGAAGCTCTATGATGACAACATTGAGGAGGTCGACAAGAGGAGGTCCACAGAGCTTGTTGGCAAGCTGCTATATGTGACTATTACCATGCTAGACATATCCTTTACTGTGAGCAAAGTGAGTCAGTTCATGGAGCAATCCAAACATCCACATATGGATGCGATTCATATGATTTTGAGGTATATGAAAACATCACCTGGCACATGACTTCTTTTCAGCAGAGATACACCTCTTTCAGTTACTGCATGTGCGGATGTATATAATGATGGGTGTCCAAAGGATCAAGAAGTCTACCTCAGGCTTCGCTATGTTCATAGGGAATTCCTTGGTTTAATGGAAGGGCTAGAAGCAGAATGTGGTTTCCAGATCGAGTGTTGAGTAAGAATACATGGTCATGACGCATGCTAGCACATATATGATGCAGGCAGATCTGTTCTTACTGACCTGACTATTGAGGTGCCTCTTCTCATGCACCTCCAATGTGACAATCAGGCTGCTCTTTTCATCGCAAACAATCATGCTTTCCATGAGAGGACCAAGCACATTGAGGTGGACTGTTACTACACTCGTGGCATGATACAGAAGGGTCTTATTGCCACTATTCATGTCAACTCTGGAGACCAAACAACAGATGTTTTTACTAAGGCCCTAGTCAAAGGACCTTATCAGAGATGATGTTCCAAGTTGAGCATGATCGATATCTACGCTCCAACATGAGGGGGAGTGTTGAGAGATTTATTATCCTTCATATTGTTTATGTATTTCCTTTTGTCTTCTTGTAATTTGCCCAATCGATTTCTCTCCTATATAAGAGACCCGAGGGCTTCTCAGTAATACAATTCATTCTTTCATCTCCACTGTACAGAAGAGTCATCATCAAACAAAGCAACAGTTTATTTTCATTTAAAGAGTATGACATGAATAAAGAGTATGGACAAGCATAATGCAAACCTTAAGAAATTGCATTTATCGGTTCATCGAAATCCATCATCAAGGATCATCAGTGCGGTTCAACATCAGAAGAGTCGATATTAATATTAGTTAGGCCGTACAGGTACTGTAGAAAAAATGTTGATTTTAAGCATTATTTGGAAAGGAAAAAACTGTATAAAAAGAGTCAGCATCAAGCCAAACAACAGTTCATTTTCATATAAAGAGTATGGTATGATTAAATTGTATGGTCATAAGCATAATACAAGAGATTAGAAACTCCATTCATTTCATCGAGAATCCATCATCAAGCACGTATTTCAGATCAATATCACAATGTAATCTTAGTTGGAGTTCACCATATAGGTATTACGAAAAAAGAATTGACTTTAAGCATTGCTGGGAAAGGAAAAAACCGTACAGAATAATCTGTGTCAAACAAAACAACATTTCATTTTCCTATAAAGAGCATGTCATCAAAGAAAAGAGTAGAAAGAGGATCGGGTTTAAGAGAAGATCAAACAATAGAGCAAATTAATACAACAAACTTTATGATAGCATATAAAGATTATGAACGACAACAATCGAAGAACACAAGCTTTAGATAAGATATGAATAGGAACAAGATTCATTTCACAACCCACAGAGCTAGTCCAAAATCATCCCATCTCCATATCTTAGATAGTTTCCATATTCATAACAATAGCAGCCCAAATATCACCCTAGAAAAAGCAATATTTTTTTGAAGCCAAATATGTTAAGAACAAATCAAAACATCGGATATGATGGAAGCATCTAGCTACATCAAAGCCCCAACGTAAATTTTTTAAAAATCACATGAAATCAAGCAAAGTGCCAACATGCATGCCATCAATAAGAACAAGATAATCAGAAAACCACCAATAGGCCGCCCATCTTGCAAAGCCCCATCAGAAAAAGGTGCACAAGCTAAAACAAAAATAGAGATCACAAGACAACACACCAACAAGAGATGATGATCGGAAAAGGTTACCTCGCCCGCGTAATTGCCCACAAGGATGATGATATGTGAAGACAACACACACGTAAGATAAGCTCCAAGAGGTGTTCTTGCCCACATGACGACCTCTTCCACCCCGATTTATATATAAAGCTAGGGGTCGAAGAAACCCTTGACCCATAGTCCAAGGTCATGGTTTTGCGAAGAGATGATGGAAAAGACATCCACAATGCTAAGACTTTCAAACACAGTCCCTTTATTAAAGACGATAAGGCCATACATACATATCTTACAGTGATGGTCGAGCACTAGAGCTACTGCTGGAGAAGCACCTCCCGTGTAAACACCATTAAATCATGACCGGGCAAATGTGGGGGGAATAATGACCACTACAACAACATGACAAGGGGGAGGATGACCGTACATAGCTCTATCGTGCAGTAGAAGGGAAAGTGTACAGGAGGGAGCGATATGAAAGGGGGAAAGGGGATGAGCGGAGGGAGGGGGAGGAGGGCCAACAGTTGAGATCGTGGCTGGAGAAAATAGGGTCGAGGGTTAGCTTCTCCTCCCTTATTCTGCGAGAGAGGGTTTCAGGTGTGGTCTCCGAAGAAGACTCGAGGGATAGTAAATCTGGGGAAGTGTGCAACAATCCCCTGTGTTATCTCATCTTATTCCACATCCGAACAACCCGTAAGGATGGAGAAATCCTCAAAGAGCTGGATATATTGGAATTTCTCAATGAGTACGGGTGGTATAGGGCTTCTTATACAGACCCACAAACAGACCGAGGCCCTCATATAATAGATGTGGGACTAAACATGAGTGTGGGGGGGGGGGGGGTAATAGGATCTTGGAGAGATCCAATTACCCCTCTATTGCATACTTCAACATGTGGGAAATGAAGGCCTTTCTTGCCTAGACTGGCAAGCGACTGCGGTGTTGGCCGTGGTCGGATCCCCGGTTGATACTGTTGCAAAGATACCACATAGAAAGGAATGAGAGAGCTTGTAATATTGTGAATTGAACTCTATCCCTCTATGTATAAGAAGTGATTAGGATAAAGAGAGCACATATGAATAGAAAAATATAAAATAGCTTTGGATTACGGCTCTTATATGTAAACACCAAGTCCAATTTATTTCTCGGTTCCAATACTTATTGCAAATTCACATTCCGTTACTTTCTTAGTTTCCAATTTCATTGAGTTCTTCCTGTAACTGTACTATTTCTTAGGAGAGCATTATTTCTCATTCATGTCTTTTGTTTGCTTTGCTATAATTGTTCGATGAAACTGTTTACATGGAACAAACCATTCAGCAATACAATGCGCATCACTATCTTTCTGGCATGCATTGTGCATGCACTGCAATGAATCTGGATGTGTGCGTTCTTGTTAACTTTGATAGTTTATATACCGATTTTACAGGATGATAAGCTACAGATCATCCAATCAATTCTAGCCACCTCAGGCCATATAACACTTGCATCTTTGGTGGATTCTATTATTCGACCTTTACTCAAAGCAATATATTCTGAGAGCCTATCTGGTAAAGATTTAGAAACATATTTGATTTCCTTTTCCCTACCGATATGATTTCTATTGTTCCATTGCATCTTATATTGCTAGATCCTTGGGCAGATTTGAATCACACTATTGGTTATGGATGGTTTTATATTGGGTCTTTACGATTCTGCCTCTTGGTTAGCCATGGGGGACTTGATCCTACTTTAAAGTACAACTTCAAACATGCACAAGTCCTTGAGAAGATATCGATGCTTGAACTTGAGAAACAGGTACTGTTATCATATTTGTATCCTCAGCATTTTGAACTAATTGTTGTCTGATATTTGTAAGTCATAGGATGAAATAAAACGACCTCCTCTAGATGCTTTCTACTTGTTGTGGTGTGCGTCTGCATTGTTCGGTTACGATATTTGATTGCTTTATAACAGCTTAATTTTTAATGTGGTTTGGATTTCTATACTCTTCTAGTTGTCTTCTGGCCTTTTGAGAAATTAATTAAATTGTAGTTCTTCCTTAGGGCGAATGGCATTCCTCATGTCTGTATAGCATTATTATGCGGTGAATCACTTCTAGTTTAAACTTATTATGCAATAGAATATTCTGGTGTTTGTAAACAAGAGATCAAGGGGATGGACTTGAATTTATAAACAAAAATCATTGTGCTATTTTTCAAGCAGGTCAACTAATTTTAGTAGTTCTCGTATCATTTATATTTGATGTTTGGGTCCCAATGATGCATTTGATCTTCAAGGACACATGAACTATCTTGTGATTATGGCTGATTATAGTTGTGTTCGTTTGGTTTTCCTTCCAAAAAAGAAAAACCATGTATGATGCCGATACAAAAATTGTTGGCGTTTAAATAAAGAACTTGCTTGTTAGTCCAGGATGTGCAAATAGAAGGGTTGGAAAGGAAAAGTAGAGTTTCCAAGATCAATAGAACTAGATGGTGGAATCTTCAATTGTAGCACTCAAGCTTCAAGGAGAAGGTTTTAGAAGACTTATCTTGGGACGGAAGTGCGAACGAGATGTGGGAGGCGGTTGCATCTTGTATCCAAAGGGTAGTCAAAGAGATGCTAGGTGAGTCAAAGGGAGGAGCTTCATACCAAAAAGAGGCTTGGTGATGGATTGTAGGGGTGCAAAAGACGCTCAAAATTAAAAGAGCATGCTATAACGCTATGTCTAAGAATATAACAGATGAAAATGTCACAAACTACAAAATAGCAAAGAAGGAAGCAAGGAAGACTGTAAACAAAGCTAAGTTAAAAACTTATGAAGTTTTGTACAAAAATCTCGACTCTAAAGAGGGTCAGAATGATATATTCAGGTTGGCTAAAGTAAGAGAAAGAAAGATGAAAGACCTTTCTCAAGTGAGATGCATTAAAGATGAAGAAGGTCACAAGCTTGTTACTTAGAATGATACATAGACTAGATGGAGGTAGTACTTCCACAAGATTTTCATTGGGGAAGGAAATAGAGATATCCCTTTCGGGGATCTAGCTAGTATTGAAACTTTCTTGAATCATGTTAGCTATAGACGAATACAAAGGATGGAAGTATAGGAGGCTTTGAAGGTTATGAGACGCGGGAAAGGTGTAGGACCTGATGACATTCTTATAAATGTTTGGAGAGGTTTAGATGAGCATGGTTTGACTTGGCTTACAAATTTATTTATTGTTATTTGACAAAGCAAGAAAATGCATGAAGATTGGAGGACAAGCATCATGGTACCTCTTTATAAGAATAAAGGAGACATTCAAAATCATATAAATAACAGAAGTACCAACTTGATGAGTCACACTATGAAAATTTGGGAACATGTGATCGAAAGAGGGTTGAGGTAAGTTTCCAATTCACATTCATACCAGGTTGGTCAACTATTGAAGCCATCCACTTGCTGAGGAGAACAATGGAGTTTTTTAGAGCAAAAAAAGAACCTCCATATGATTTTTATTGATTTGAAGAATGCATATGATTTTGTCACACTAGAGATATTGTGGAGAGTTTTGGAGAAGAGATACGTATATGTCCTATACATCAACCTCGTAAAAGATATTTATGATAGGGCTTCATCTCGTGTAAGGATATAGTATGGAAAGACTGGCTATTTTGACATTAACATTAGTATGCATGAAGAAGCTTTGAGTCCATTTCTTTTTCTTTAATTATAGACGAGTTGACAAGTCACATTCAGGATGAGATATCTTAGTGTATGTTGTTCGCTGATGATATCATGTTGATTGATAAGACTAGAGATGGAGTAAATGTGAAGCTTGAGGTTTGGAGACATGCATTGGACACTAAAGGATTTCGTGTAAGTAGGTCCAAGACTGATTATATGGAGTGTGCTTTTGATGGAAGCAATGGTGAAGGAATCAGGATGAAGATTGGTGAGGATAACATGCAGAGGAGAGATTCTTTTAGATAGTTGGGATCTATTTTGCGACATGATGCGGAAATTGATAGAGATGTTACATATAGAATAAGTATAGGTTGGTTAAAGTGGAGAGGAGCCTCTATTGTTCTCTCTGATAAGAAAATTCTTTTGAAAATCAAAGGAAAGTTTTACAAAGCAGCAATGAGACTTGTTATGCTCTATGGATCCGAATGTTGGCCCGTGAACCATGAAAATGTGTATAGAATGGCAGCAGCAGAAATGTAAATGATAAGGTTCATGTGTGGATGCATATGTAAAGATCGGATTTGGAATGATACAATCAGAAGGAAAGTTTGTGTAGCTCCTGTCGAGGCTAAGATGCGAGAAAATCGCTTAAGATGGTTTGACCATTTGCAACGGAGGTCAACTGATGAACCGGTGGGGAGATGCGGGTTTTGGGATGTTGAGTTTCTATGAGAGGCCCATGAAGGCCCAAGAAGTGTTGTAATGGGACTATATGAGGGGATCTTAGTTTTTTAGATCTAAGCCCGAGAATAACCCAAGATTGATCTGAATGGATGCAGAGAATCCATGCAATCGACCTTACTTAATGTGGGAAAAGACTTTGTTGTTGTTGTTGTTAAATAAAGCACTTGAATTTTGTAGGGGTTCCGTCTACTTTTTTCTGTGAGCATATAGTTTTTCACCGGACATCATTGTTACGATAGTCGTATCTCTTTACAGTTATTTCATATTTCATTTTCTTCATGTATCTCTCATGTAATTAACCTAGGGTTTTTCTCCTATATAAGAGAGCCCTAGGGTCTCTTGAATAACAAGTAATCTCATTTTTTCTAACATGGTATCAGAGTAATGGTCCTAAATCAGGGTTCTCGTATCCCATCACAACCCTAAACCTACTCGCCAACCCCCAATTCCCCCTCCTCCCCCTGCCCTCGTCGTCGACCGTGTGCCTCTCTATCCGCCCATTTGCCGCTGCTGGGTATCCAACCCATCGTTGTCGGCCATCTGACCACTCGCGGCTCGCTCCTGGTCGCCGCCAGGCCCTAACCGGCCAATGCAGGTTGCCACCTCATCCTTGTGGTCGCTTGCTGCTGCAACCCCGAGGCGCGAGCTGCTTCTCCCCGAGTCCCTGTCACTTGGTGGACTTCTCCAACATCATAGGGTTGTTGTTCGACCTCTGGGGAAGCCACCTACGATCTCCTTTCGAACAAGGATCGTTATTTTGGGTGCATAAATCACTTTTTCCGGACCTAGACTTCATCAAGAATTGGAGAGGATGGTTGTACGAGTCTACACCTACAACCACTCCTCCATACGATTGTGTAGACTCACTCATACTAGTATACTACCCAGTCTTGTTCCAGATTTGATTTGCTCGACATTCTTTTTATCATGTCAGAAAACATGGGTGGTGTTTTTTCTTCGTTCGGTGCCTTCAAGGGCCCGACTCCCATCGTCAAGATGGATGGGACCAACTATGAGTTGTGGTCCATGTAGTTTCACAACCTAATGCAGTGTCATAACAAAGAGCACATTCTAACATATTCCAAGTCGACAGACAAGACTGGGGTCAATGCTTCGTGGAAGCAAGATGATGCTTATGCACGGATTCACTCACCACAGAGATTGCCAATGACATATTCAGTTAACCCACAACTAATGCCATGTGGGACATCTTGGCTGCCACTATGGGCTAACCAAAGATGAGAACATGATTCTACAAGTACAATATGGCATCTTCTTGACCAAGCAGAATGGTCGACCTCTTCATGCCGACTTCTCACATCTTCGAGGCATGTTTGAGCGTTTACATAGCTTTATGCCTATTACTACTAGCACTTAGCAGCGACATGCATACCTCAATGCCACAATAACAGGGTCTTTCTGTCATCACTTGACTCTGAGTACGATGCAACATGCACTTAACTACTTACTGGTGAGACGATACCTCTAATGGAGGAAGTGTACAAGAGGTTGAGCATGATTACTATATCATCTACTATACTGTCCCAAACTCCCTCTGATATGGTTGCTTCTCATGGTAGAGGGGTTACTTAACAATTTCGCAGGCGAGGACCCCTAGGTTGAGGAGGAGGACGTTAGCCTGACCCATGCTCATACTGTCATCTTCCAGATCATTTGGAGGAGACATGCTATCTAACTGTGTCTGCTCATGTAGTTGAGCAGACATTGTCTTCTTTAGCACCATCTCATGATGCACGGTTTGATGATATTGTTTCTAGATTGAAAGAGATGATGGCTACACCAACCACTCCAGCTGCAGGATCTTCTGATGTCGCAACCAGTGTCAGAGCTTCTACGAATTTGTCATGCACTTACAAATTGTAGCATTTCAGATGCGACTGATTGGATCATGGACTTCGGAGCATCACATCATATGTGTGGCGATCGAACACGGTTTAGTTTTTCCAGGTCTATCCCTAATGGTAGATCAGTGGTGACTGCTAATGGGGTTCATCTTCCCATCGTTGGTTAGAGGGAGATTGTCCTAGCTTTCTCGATGCGTCTGCAGAATGTTTTACATGCTCTTACTTTTCAGATGAATCTCTTGTCTATTAGCCAAGTTACTATGTCATATTTGATCTGTCTTCTCTTCTGTTTCAAGACATACTCACGGGCAGTGTGATTGGATGTGGTCGTGAGCATAGAGGACTTTATAGACTGGTCCAACCTCCGTGTGTTGGTGCTTCTATCATTCCCTTTGGATCTGTTTCTCCTTATATGTGGTATCTTCGCTTTAGACACCTTCCTCTGCAGAAGCTGTGTCATGTTCTCCCTCAGATCTCTACTCGCACCACCATAGAGTGTGAGGCATGCCAGCTTGGGAAGCACCATTGGTCTTTTTTTCCGGGTCGCCAGAGTCGTCACAGTAGTCATTCATTTGAGTTGTTTCATTTTTGATATATGGGATCTTAGTCGTGTTTCGATCATCCGGGACATAGGTTCTATATGGTTCATGTGGATGATTTCTCTAGATTATCTTGGGTCTTCTTGTGAAAGAATAAGTTTGAAGCTGGTCTTGTCATTCGACCGATTCTGATGGACATTAAGAGTATTTTTTTCTGCTAATGTGAAGTTTATTCGCATTGACATGCCTTAGAATTTTTCACTTTACAGTTATATGAATTTCTTAGATCTATTGGTATTATTCATCAGACATCTTGTGCTTACACTTCGCACCACAACGGTATTGTTGAATGCAAATACCGTCATCTTCTTGATGTCACGAGGACTCTTTTGATTCAAGGTCGAGTTCCTCATTCTTTTGGGGGTGATGTGGTTCTAACTGCGTGTTACCTTGTGAATCGAATGCCTTCCACGATCGTTAGAGAAAAGGTTCCTTTCTTGATTGTGTTTCTCGAGGACCTATTCTCCCTTACTCCTAAGGTTTTTGGTTTTGTGGCATTTACCCGCAATTTTACTCCTGGTCGTGACAAGCTCTCTCCAAGAGCTGTCAAATATGTGTTTGTTGGATATTCGCGTACCCAAAAAGGGTATATATGTTTTGATCCTGTAGGAAGAAAATATTATGTGAGTGTTGATGTCATATTTTTGAGTCTATTATGTATTTTTCTCATACAGGTGACATGTTGTCTACCTCCGACTTTGGAGAGGATATGTTTGTTCCACCTCCTCCATCATCTCCACCATCACCACCTCTTATTGAGTCACATTCACCTCCACCACCACCTCCACCTCCATCTACTCTGGCCCTGTTTCTGCCACATTTCTACATTCGGAGGTCCTCTCGCCCCTCTGCTCATGCGCCTTCCCCGTCATCAACATGTCTCAGGTATGTAATGAGTGCATGGTTTCTACTGATGGCACTGGTGATATGCTTGTACCACATGCTATTAGACAAGAGGACGTGATATCAGAGGAAATAGATGACGATGATCTTGATGTACCTATTGCATTGAGAAAGTCGCATCGTAAATGTGCCGCTTATCCACTTGATGCTCACGTTTCTTTGGATCATCTGTCAGAGGAGTACAGAAGATTTGTCATGGGACTCTCGGCTATTGCTAAACCACACACATACCAGGAGGAAGTACATGATAGTAGCTGACATCTTGCCATGGAGGAGGAAATAGCCGCGTTGCAGTCTCGTGGTATCGGAAGTGTTGTTTCTCCTCCTCCAGGTGCATTTGTTGTATGTTACGAATGGATCTTTACGATGAAGCATAGGGCAGGCAATAGTGTGGATCGCTACTAGGCAAGGCTTGTAACACGAGGGTTCACCTAGACGTACGTGGTGGACTATAAGGATACCTTCTCACCGGTGGCCAGACATTCAACATTGCACATTCTTCTATCAGTTGCTATTTCTCGAGATTGGCCTCTCTATCAACTTGATGTGAAGAATGCATTTCTATATGGAGATCTGCAGGAGGAGGTATACATGCAGCAACCACCATGATTTGATGTTGAGTGGGAGTCTCAGAAGGTTTGCAGGCTCCACGTGGCGATTAACGGCCTGAAAAAGAGCCTGAGAGCTCGGTACCATAAGCGGTCAGAATTGATTGAGAACTAGGGGTTTGCGCGGTCCACTGCGGATCTCTCGTTTTTTGTTCAGACAACACATAGAGGTAATGTTTTATTCTAGTCTATGTTGATGATATTATTGTCACGGGCGATGATGAGCGGGGCATTCAGGCAGCCAAGGAGTTCCTAGGTCACCAGTTTGTGATCAAGTATCTTGGTAGTCATCGTTACTTCCTTGGTTTAGAATTGGGCAGGAATCAACAAGGTTTTGTGATAACCCAGATGAAGTTTGTGACAGACCTTCTGCTTGAGACAGAGACGACAAGGTGTAATCCTGCTACTACTCCTATGGATCCGAGTATAAGATTATACGATGAAGACACTGAGGAAGTAGATAAGAGGAGATAGATGGAGCTTGTTGGCGAACTTCTTTATGCCACTATCACCAGGCCAGACATATTCTGTGACGCCCGCTCCTTCTCGGATCTGGGAATACCTGTTTACATATCACCCGTAGTATTATGTTCGCTAAAGATTGCATTAGAGTGCTGAAAATCAGGGGGAAATTTTTTTTTTCAAATGACATTCATAAACAACTAACAATAAGCCACAGAACTACACTATGTCACAATTATATTGCATAAATTCCATAGCAGTTGGCATGTAACAATAGAAATTGTATTATGTACATGCATCCCAGTTATAGAAGAAGAGAAATAAAAAGCATATAATATTTTGAATAAACTATAGCATGCGTACCTGATAATTGTAACTGCAGAAGCTGATGTTCAATTCTCCCAATACAACGGTGCAGGTATTTTGCCTGCAATCCATGGAATAGGGAGAAAAGAACATCAACAAACGTTGAGTACATCTAATTTATTAAAATTAACAGGAATTTAATGGTTCCAAAAGAAAGCAAGTAATTTGGCATTGACAATTAAAATTTAAAGCTACTTGCAATGAAACATGCTTTCAAGTTGTTTGGTATGTAAAACTCCATTCTACTCATCCTACACTAATTACCCACATTAATCATTGATATACAAATATCATATGATTCATATTTAAGCCATTGCCTTTCTATTTGAGAATGTGAATGATGAGACTCTGATATGATCATTATCTCTATTAAATGCTTATAATGATGATTAATAATCTTGTGGATTGATCATAGTAAGGGTATATGATGGATCCGGGATTTTGATTCTTTTCTTGTTGATTTTCTCAAGCTTAGTGGATAGTCTGTGGTCTTGGTCTGGGTAAGACCTCACACTATGACTCTAAGGTAGTAAGGAAGCCTTAGGGTTGGGGTGCCTCCGTAGGCATGCGGTGGAGTAAAATGCATCCTAACTAAGTTCTCAACACGTCCACTAGCCATTTCAACAACTGTGATAGTAGCTTGTAGTCTGATAAGGATTATTTTCATGATATGGTCTTTTCTCTTTGTCAGGAATTATTGGCAGAAAAGTAACTAGTTCAACGGAACCCAACTCAACTGTAACCAAGCTTCCATGTAATCGATTCAACTGTAATTCAGCTTCAACCAAACTCAATTGTGACTCAATCCAATCTCAAATGTAACTTTTCCAAATTCAACTGTAATGTAACTTTTCCAAATTCAACTGTAACTGATTCAGATGTAGCCATAGAGGATTCAGATGTATACCTGGATGATTCAGATGTAGCATCGCCAAGTCTGTTGGCGAAAAGTAAACAAAACTCAAGCGGTGAGGAAGCCTACAAAAGGCTCTTCCGTCTCGCCCTCTAATTGGAAGGCGGTCTAATAGAGGGATAGGTCTACTCCAAAACTACGCCACTGAGACGGGTAAGAGAGACTCTCTAGAAAAGTCGCTCTAAAAGAAAAACCGGCCCGACCGGTACGGGCTAACGAGCTCGAAAAAGTAAAACCAAGGGTCCTCCAGCCTAGGTACCCTAAAGCACAAGGGTCAGTGGAACTGGTCTTTAAAAGAAAATCTGTGGATCCCAGAGAGGCGTAAAAACTGCGAGCGCTCGCGAAAAACCGAGAAAAGACTGGGATCCTAGACCCGCGCACGAAGCGGCCGCTGCCCTAACTGGGCTTCCTATCTCCCGCCCAGCTGAGGGTCACCGCACCCTCGCACAGTCAGGTGTAAAGGTCACCATGACTGGCACTCATAATTATCAGTCATTACTGACTTACCATCACTGACTTGATTCCTCATCTTTTTTTCCCTTTATGTGGTTGATTTTATAGATCTATGCCTTTTGGTCACCGATCTTCTTGATATAATTGATTCATCCTTGATTTCACTTATTGGTCTACCACATCCTTTCTCAATCTCTATTGTGGTTAACTCTACATATCTGGGTCTTTCGTCAATAATTCAGCCAAGAGTGATTTATAGTTTCTATTCCCAACTATAACCATCAAGGAGAGATCACTTGCTGTTTTCATAACCCTTATTTGATGGAATCACTTAGATTGGAAAGGTTGATAAGACAATAGATTTATTCGAGAAGATGCTTCTTCATGGTTTGAAACTTGATGGCATGATGTTTATCGTAGTTCTAACAACTTGTACCAGATCAGGCTTAGTGGAGTAGGAACTAAGTACTACAATTCTATGGTTGAAGATCATGACATCACTTCTTCTATGGATCATTACAATGGATAATTTATCAATATGGCCAGGCATGTAAATTACCAGAAGCATAGAGTTTTATAGTCGATATGCGTTGCTCTGCCTATGCAAGGTTTATGGCAACATAGAGATTGGAAAATGGGCAATAAAAGCACTACCTGAGGTTGATCTGCCAAAACATGTCAATTATGTCTTGTTGTCAAGCATAAACCTTGAAAAGGCCAATGGAATAATGTGACATTATTGCCGCAAGGGATGCGAGACAAATAACAGAGGAAAGAACCTAATTGCAGCTGAATCCAATATAAAAATAAAGTTCATGTATTTTCAGCGGATAATCAAACGAGTCCTTATATGGATGAGACATATGATACTTCGTATTTGTTCTCTCTGTGTAATTCGGTTTTCAGATTCAGATTGTTGTATACTTCGATAACCCTAAAAAAAATCCATATTGTTTTGCGATGTAATATACTCTTTTATTGCATCCGACAGCAAATCCAATGGCCAAGCTAACCATCCCATCAATTTCACTTGCCCCTATTTTAGCAGCTACCCATATGCCCTGTTACGGAAATCTCTTCATTGATGAAAAACATGGAGTATTTGTGCCAGATTTCACACAAATCCCACATACATCCATGTCAAATATTACATGTTATCCCCTATAACTAAGACTGCATCATCCTGGAGTACAGATGCAATTTAATTTGGGCAATACATAGCTCTATTGAAGAGTTCTCTAGATGTATTTGACTTGATGATTCTAATGGCTGCCTTTACTGGAAATTGAGATTTGATCAGCTGGAGAACGGTATTGATTGAGCCATGTCCAGTGATTCAAGAATGGCATTTGAAGTGAGCATGACCTAATGGTGTTCTGTTTGCATGGTAAATAGAAAAATCAACAGTTGTAAAAAAACAGTTCCTGCAGGAACTTCATCTGAAGGAAGAGGAAGGTTGAAGGAAAATCTCACCCAAAATCCACCAAATCAAACCCGATTCAATCACTTTCCATGCATCTCGACCCAAACCCGTGAATCAAACAATACCCACTTTCCCAAAGTCAAAGAAACCCCCAATGATAGACTAAAAGGTGTAGAAGTACATGAATTGCAGCAAAAGAGGGATCATTTGTACCTTAGATGTCCTATCTGGAGCCTAAGCCTTGCATGCAATATTTTCCAAGAAATCAAGGTGCATTAGCTCTTTTATCTGATAAAAGTAGCAATATAACAACTTGAATAAGCAGATGCAGATGAATAAATGGGGTTCCAGTACCTTGAATTTGAATGCAACAGCCAATAGAGATGCTTAAACAACAGCAACTTGCAGCTGCTTGAAAGAAAGAAGCAGTTGTAACTTGAAGGAGCTTCAAGAGGATTTGTAGCAGCAGCAACACCAACTGTTTTGGGTTGTGGTTGAAGCCTCCAGCTGCTGGAAGCAGCATCAACTCTTCTGAGTTTGCTCGGACAACAACAGGAGAGTGTAGATCCAAGGAAGAAGCTACAGTTCCACGTGCTTTGGGTGTAGCAGCAACTGCCCAAGGAGAAGGGCTGGGAGTCCATCGGTTGTAAACTGGAGCGAATAGAGAGGAAGAAGGGGAATTAAGGGAGAAAGAAGAGGGGAAGCCGGTGATATAAATAAGGAAAGGGTGGGTCTTTGTTTTGGAAGAGCGGTGGAAAGAAAGGGCCACATGGAGAAGGAATAGGGAAGTCACGTGGTTACTGTACAACAGATTCTGTACAGTTTGATTTTTTATATTTGTTTTTAACCAATAACTCTTTTATTTTTAGAATGTCGAAGTTGACCGTATACGCACATTGATTGTCGGATTTTGATGTACAACAGCTCGTTTTGACCGTCTCTGAATGACGATCAAAATGAGTATAATATTCTTATATTCGGGTCGAAGATGAATCCCCTACGGTCTTGATTGGTTATTAAATTTTACAATTTTAAAATATCAAACGACCTCCGATCGACTAACGGTCGATTTCGTTGGTCTTATTTTGTGGAATTGGATTTTTGGGTGATCTCGTTTTATTTTACGGTTTCCGAATTCACGTTGCGGCTTTTTCGGGCACGCATTACGATGCGATCGATTTTTTTTTTGTCGATTTTGCTCGAACGACTTTTGATTTGCGATCAATTGATCGATTTATGTTATCTAACGTCGATTACTAACTTTATTGATTTATACAAACCCTAATCGGGTCGGGTTCGGGTTTATGCAGATCCGGATGTTACATATTCTTTGTTGTGAGCAAGGTGTGCTAGTTCATGGAGCAGTCCAGGAAGGTTCATATGGATATTATCTCTATGATCTTGAGATGTTTAAGTCTTTACCAAGTACTGGTCTTATATTCAGTAGAGGTACTTCTCTTGAGATGACAACATGTGTAGATGCAGATTATGTGGGATGCATCAGGGACATGAAGGTTACTTCTAGGTTGGCTATTTTTGTTGGCAGATCACTCGTGTCATGGAAAAGTAAGAAACAAACAATGGTGTTAGATCTAGTGCAGAGACCAAATACATGGCCATGGCTCAGGCAAGCACAGAGATGATGTGGGTAAGGTCGGTTTTGACTGATCTTGCTATTGAGATACCTCTTCCCATGCAACTTCTATGTGACAATTGTTGGAGTATAAGTTGTATGCATCATTTATGTGGGATATGGGTAAATAGATCTCTCCAGAATCCATTTACCCCGTCCATGAGTTTAGTCCCACATTTACCATCTGTGGGATGTAGAGACTCACTGGGGGCTATATATAGACCCTCACACCCATTGTATCCGATGAGAGAAAAGCAATAGACTGTTAGCTCTTCGAGGCGTTCTCCCGTGGTTTCATCTCGCTCCTTAGGGAGTAGGTTTCACGTTAAATCCTGTTCTTCCATGTTTTATTTCTTTATTTCTCGGATACGCTTCTGCATTACTATTTTCTAACATTGGGTCAAAGCGGGTTCGATTCTCGAGGTTTTCTTATTCTTTATTTCTTCAAGTTTCGACTGAAATGGATTGTTCTTTAAGATTCATTCTTTGAAGATGATTTGTTCAAGTTTTAGGGTTTCTGAAACACTAAAATCTACAAGTCAATTTTGTGTGTTCCTATATGTTCTCCTGTGTCGCTCAGGCCCCAGATCTGATCATCTCCAAGCACATATGCGTGTCAAGCCTTCATTTCCAGGCACAACGAAGGTGTCCCTATCTCCTTGCTCCTGCGGTGCTAGGGTTCCATCAAACCCCAGTTTTGCGCCTAGTCCAGCAACAACAGGCCCATCACTGTTTCCTTCCATGCCGCGCACGGAATCACCATGCTGCGCACATGCCATCTCCAACTTCGGCACATCTCCTTTCCCAGATCCTCCAAGCGGAGGCAATCCTCTTCGCCTCGTGTAGGAGCTCCTCACGCACACTCTTCATCTCTCCTGCGGTGTAGTTCTGCTTCTGCACCTTTGATCAATTCCAGGCAACAACTCCTCCTTCGTCCTGAAGCACCGCGTAAGTCCTCTCTTCACATCTCCAGGTTGTGGCGTGCTCCTTCCGATCTACAACAACATCACAGCTTCTCTGTTCGCGTCGTCGCGCGCCGCCAACTCCTCTCCAGTCCGCGATGGCTCTGATGGCTCCAGGTGGAGGAGATTCTTATCCAATGACAACGCTCCTTCCTTATCCTGCATAGCTCTAGGCAGAGCTCGAGATCCCAGGACGGCGATCACAGGAGGATTCCCCCTCCAACGACATCGGCATTCCTTTGGCGTGTTTGACGCAGAAAGGGTTCCACGATGGGAACCCTAGGGCCCGATGGCCAATTCTTTAAAAAAAATATTGTAAATGCCCAAGGGGGTCGATGGTTCAACCACAAAAAAATTGGAGAGAGAGGGAGAGAGGCCCATTTAAAAAAAGAAAAGAAAAAAGGGCATGTACAAAAGAAAAGCCGTACGCAAATTTGCAAAAAAATGATTTAAAAAAATGTGAGAAGGAAAAATCGAAGAAAAAAGTAGAAACATCTTAACAAAAAATTTGTTTTAAAAAAATGATTTGAAAAGTCATAAAAATGCATGATTTATGTTTTCCCCATTCTCTTGTCTTCTCCTAACTTAGTCGATGTCATATATTCCGACTAGTATGGGAGAAAGGAGGGGGAGTATTGTGTAGAGTCACAGGTTTGTTCTAAATTCAGATGTCAGATTCCAGACCAGCCAGATTATTCAAAGTTTACAGTTGTCAGATTATTCAAACTTGACGTCAAATTGGTTCCGAGTCTTTAGTTTCAGACACACACATGTATGCGGTCTTTTTTGATGTACACATGTTTGCCATCATTGTTTGTAGTCCCCATCGTTTGTGTTTCGGCCATAGTTTTCATGTGTTCCATAGGGACTCCTTAGTAGAGTATCATTCCCTATGCCATGTTGGCTAGGGTTTTCATGTGGTTTCATAGGGACTCTAGAGTAGAGTACCATTCTCTGTGCCATATGGGAGAGACCTAGTTCTCCGACGGGGAGACTTCTTCAGACTCCATTCTCCAGCGATCGTGAACTCCAGTACGAGATCCTTTCGAGGTTCCTACGTTAGAGAACCCACTTCGAGATCCCTATGAGAGAGAGACCCATCGTCAGAGATCTACATATGGATAATTAACGATGCTCTTTTTCGTCGTTTATCAGAGATGGAGCAGTTGTCCACATATTGTGGTGGACCAGAGTACTCCAACGAGGAGACTCATTTCAGTTGCGGTGACTCTGACAGGCGCAGTACCAAGCACATGCTTTCCGACGAAGAGATTCAGTTTGACTCACACTCTAGCTCGTTCATCCTCCTCGCCTGCACGGCATGAGAAGCAATGTCCTCGACAACAGCCGGTAGATGTGCACGTTGAGTTGATATTGTCTTTAGTGTTATGTAGCATGAGTTGAGATTTCTTTCTGTTTGTCCAAGCTGAGCATTCCATTCTCCAACTTGAGGGGGAGTAGATGAGTATAAGTTGTATGCATCATTTATGTGGGAGATGGGTCCCACATCTACCGTCTGTGGGATGTGGAGACTCACTAGGGGCTATATATAGACCCCCACCCCCATTGTATCCGACGAGAGAAGAGCAATAGACTATCAACACTTTGAGGCATTCTCCCATGGTTTCATCCATCTCCTTAGGGAGTAGTGTTTCACGTTAAATCCTGTTCTTCCCTGTTTTATTTCTTTATTTCTCTCATACGCTTCCGTATTCCTATTTTCTAACAACAATCAAGCAACATTTTTTATTGCAAATAATCTTGTGTTTCATGAACGAACCACACACATAGAGGTGGATTGCCACTATACTAGAGATCTGATTCAGAAGGGTCTCATATCCAATCTCATGTTTCAACTGGAGATCAGACTGCGTATATATATTTAACAAAGCTCTTACTGAAGGCTCATTCCAACGAGTATGTTCCAAGTTGAGCATGATAGACATATATGCTCCAGCTTGAGGGGGAGTGTTACGATAGTCATATCTTTTTATAGTTATTTCTTATTTCTTTTTCTTTATGTACCTCTCATGTTATTAACCCATGGCTTTTCTCTTATATAAGAGAGCCCTAGGGTCTCTTGAATAACAACTAATCTCATTTTTTCCAACAATCATATCCTTGCACTTCTTAATCGAATGACATTGTTGACATTGCCGTATTCTTAAGTCACAGTCTTCTCATTAATAGTATTCTGTCGATGTCATACTAGGTATATGTCCTTTCTACATGTTATTTCATCAACAAGATGCTCTATTAGTATATATGAAAATGCGCATTTTATCTCTAATTATTCTCAAAAGAGACCTTTTCTATTGCCCATCGAGTCTTTGGTTGTCTTTTTTGTCCACATTTTGTATCTGGGGTTGGTTAAATTGTTTCCCTTTGTCAAGTATATCTTCTTAGGGTACTCGTTGCATAAGAAAGGTTACCCATGTTATGATCCTTCAAGCTTGAGATACTATGTTTATTCAGGTTTTAATCTTTTGAGTTTTTGGTGTATTTCTCTTCACTAGCTTTACTTTAGGTACCTTAGACTTTGATGCTGAGGTATATTTGCTTGCTCGACCTTATTATTCATTAGTCTTGCTTTTTTTAAACTAAAAATAGAGAGAGTCCTTTACAAGGCACGAGTAAGTGTTTGCATGAAGGCCTTCGTTTGGTTCCAAATCTACCCATTCTTGATTTGACTGCCCTGAATGGAAAGGTCCCCCTACAAACCAGTGGCACTCGTTTCAAAGGGCATCCATTCAAGTCTTGAACTACCCACTTTTGAACTGTCTGATATCCCCTATTTTGGGCAGAGCAGTTCCTGATTTATCATGTATCCCTAATTTGATTAGTGGACCAACATTAGGAGTAGATATCTCACATCATGTATTTTTTCCATAAATTTAATTGTTGTAGAGATATACTTGGGTTTCGTGTACCGTTTATCTTTACTTATGTCTATCTTTATGTAATTTACCCATAGATTTGTCTCTTATATAAGAGAGCCTACGGTTTCCAGGAATAAACAACTTCCATTCTTTTTCCCAACATGATATCTGAGCGACTGTCCTAGACCAGAGCTTCTTACCCGATAAAACCCTAACCCTAATCCCCCTGTCTGGCCTCTCTCGTGCTACCACTTCGGCGACCCCTTTAGTGTTAGCCCCTTCAGTGGTGCCAGTCGCTTCGTCCCTGTCGGCAGCAACCCTTTCAACAGCGCGAGCCAATGCAGCCCCTTCGATGCCTGCCGAAGAAACAACCCCTTCAGCAGCCCCTTCGAGCAATTTTCACCGTCACCAGCCCCTTCGACGACGCTTCCAGACGAGTGGCACCATCGTTGACACTGAGTTGCACCACTGACAGTTATCCCTTTTGTCGCAAGTACCATTCTGTAGCTCTCCTCTTCCGCTTCCTCGTGTCTAGGCCCTCCTATAGAGACGGATTTGATTGCATAAGTCTACACATGCATTCAGATCTCTATTTGTCTGTGTAGACAAATTTCTATTGGTCTACAAAATCCTAGTTTTCTTCAGTCTGCATTATGTTAGAGAGCAAAGTCGATATTCCCGCCATATGTGTTTTCAGAGGTCTATCATCAATTGTCAAGATGGATGGGATGAACTACGGCCTCTGGGCCATGCAATTCATGAGCCTCATGAAGTTTACGGGTAGGAAATATATTCTTACTGAGAAAGAATCGACTGAGAAAAAGGGGACAATGCCTCGTGGGAGGCAGATGATGCATATACCAAGGTCTGGCTTTTTGGTACATTGAGATTGCCAATGATTTGTTACATCATCCCACCTCCAAGGTGATGTGGGATGTCCTCGTAAACACTTATTCCCAAGCGAGGAATGAGACTAAGATCTTGCAGCTATAACATGATATATTTACCATCAAGAAGAACCGACTACCCCTTCATTCTCTATACACGTCCTTGCATGGGATGTTTAAGAAATGCATAGTTTCATGCCCCTCACATCTACTCATGAGCAATAGAAGACATGTAAGAATACCACCATGTTTGATGTATTCCTTGCATGGCCTTAAATTTCGTCGAAATTTGGCCGAATTTTGGTTTCGGTGGGTGACAGAAATTCGGCCGAAATGGCCTATATCGACCGGAATTTGGAGGGGGGGGCTAGTTCAAAAAACTACCGAAATGACCGAAATTTCGGTAGAAATTTGACCGAAATTTCGTTTCGATCACTCATCGAAACGAAACCGAAATCCGACTTTTAAGGCCTTGATTCCTTGCTGCACTTGATCCTAAGTATGAGGCAACTCGTTCACAGATTCTAGCAGATGCTACTATTCCTCCCATGGAGGAAGCTTTCTGCAAACTCAGAAGGATCACTGTCCCATCTAATGCCTCGAGTCCGACTTCTTCTGTGATGGTAGCCTCCCGAGATACCTGAACTCTTTTCATTCAGAGTCGAGCCCTGCATTCATTCTGGGATGATGCAATTCTTACGGCATGTTATCTTGTGAATCGCATGACAACGTATGTTCTGGGTGAGAAAATTCCTCTCTCTAGTATTTCCAGATAAGGAATTGTTCTCACTTACTCCTTGTGTT
This sequence comes from Ottelia alismoides, assembly GCA_037367405.1. Taxonomy (NCBI): domain Eukaryota; kingdom Viridiplantae; phylum Streptophyta; class Magnoliopsida; order Alismatales; family Hydrocharitaceae; genus Ottelia; species Ottelia alismoides. The sequence goes on from JAZKJV010005978.1 coordinate 225,064, forward strand.
TTTAGCTTGGTCGCGTTTGTCCACCAGTTGTCTCCTGGTCTAGACGAGCTCTCCTAGAGCTGTCATAAGTGTTTTTGTTGGGTACTTGAGGATACAGAAGGGATATAGATGCTTTGATCCCTTGCACAAAAAACATCATGTTAGTGTTGATGTTAAATTTTTTGTGTCATTGATGTATTTTTCTCTTACAGGTGATAGGTTGACTTCATCATATTCAGATGATGAGGTCTCCATGCTACCTCCTCCAACGAGCCCATCAGCATCTCAACCTGTGCCGTTTGTTCTAACCCAACCACAACCACCTTCTCCGCCTCCATCACATTCTACTGTACCACCACTTGTGCTTGTTGTTCCACCATTTCCACATTATCATACACGCATGCCTTCTTCTGCTCGTGGTTCACGTCTGTCATCCAACACGCCTCAGACAAGGGTTTAGATATCGGTTTCGGATATCGTATTGATACCATATCGATACTATATTTTTGTCGAAATTTCAACAAAATTTCAATGACATTTTGCTCATATTGATCTCCATTTGTGAAGAAATGACTGGAAACTACCCTTATATCGTCATTTTACTTGAAATTTTGGTTCGTGTCGAAACCAAAATTTTGATGAAATTTTGTCGAAATTTCGCGAAATCTGAAACTGTGGCCTTAGGTATGTTATGAATACATGATTTTTAAGGATGTATCTGGGGATGTGTCTGAGCAGGAACTGCAGGAGGCAGATGCTCAATTTGAGGAGATTCCTAATGACCTGGATGTTTCTATTGCCATTTGAAAGCGGAAGTGTACTTGTGCCACATATCCACTATCTTCCCATGTCTCCTTTCATCACTTGGCATGGGATTTCAGGAGGTTTGCTACTGCACTATTTGTAACGGCAATACCATGGACTTGCCAGGAGGCATTGAAAGATAGTCAGTGGCGTCTAGCTATGGAAGAGGAGATGATTGCCCTATAGTCGCGTGGTACCTGGAGCCTAGTCCCTTCCCGGCCCCCAATGGGGCATCTATTATCAGTTGCAAATGGGTGATTACAGTGAAACACAATGCATATTGGGGAGTTGATCATTACAAGGCCGTATTGGTTGCACAGGGATTTACTCAGACTTATGGAGTGGATTATCTGGACATCTTTTCACCTATAGCTCGCCACTCTACTCTACGAGTTCTTTTAGTTGAAGTAGTATGTGATTGGCCTTTATTTCGGCTTGATATTAAAAATGCATTCTTGTATGTTGATCTCCAAGAAGAAGTCTCCATGCAACAACATCTAGGGTTTGCTGCTGAGGGGGAGTGTCAACATGTTTGCAGAATTCACAAGAGAATATATGGCTTGAACCAGAGCATGAGGGCATGGTTTCAGAAGCTCTCGAATTTATTTGAAAAGCAAGGATTTAGAAGGTCAAATGCAGATCATTCATTGTTTGTACATAGAACATCCACATGTACTTTCATTATCATGGTCTATGTTGATGACATACTTGTTACAAGAGATGATGTGCATGGGACAAAAAGGGCAAAGGAGTTTCCAGGGCGTTAAGGATCTTGGCACCCTAAGGTATTTCTTAGGATTAGAGTTTGCCAGGAATCAACAGAGTCTTGCGATGACCCAAAGGAAGTATGTCACATACATGCTTGTTAAGACAAGCATGATTGCGTATAGGCCTACCATTACTCCTATGGATCCCAGTATGAGATTATATGATGATGACATTGATGAGGTAGATAGGAGAAAATATAGAGAATTGGTGGAAAAACTTCTCTATGTTACTATCACTAGACCTGATATCTCCTTTGCAGTTAGCTGGGTGAGTCAGTTCTTGGAGCAACCCCAATGGGTACACATGGATGTTGTATATATACTACTGAGATGCATAAAGTCATCTCCATTCAGGAAGGGAGCAAATCTTACAATTTCAGCATGTCAGATGCAAACTATGTGAGATGCCCTAAGGACAGAAAGTCCACTTCAGGCTTTGTTGTATTTGTTGGTGATTCTCTTGTTTGTTGGAAGAGAAAAGCAAGCTGTCGTTGCTAGGTCAAGTGTTGAGTTTGAATATAGAGGTATGGCACAAGTGAGCATAGAGATGATGTGGGTTTGAGCAGTGCTAGCAGATTTACATATAGATATTCCTCTTCCTATGCAGTTACAATGTGATAAACATGTCGCTTTCTTTATTGCTAACGACCATGCATTTCATGAGAGAACTAAACATATTGAGGTGGACTGCCATTATATACTGGACATGATTTAGAAAGGTTTTATATCTACCTCTCATGTCAGTTTAGGAGATCAAACATATATCTTTACCAAGGCTTTGCTCATAAATTTTTTCAAAAGTATTCATCCAAGCTGAGCATGATTGACATCTAAGCTCCATCTTGAGGGGGAGTGTAGAGATATATTTGCGTTTTGTGTACGTTTCTTTATTTATCTTTACTTATATCCATCTTATGTAATTTACCCATAGGTCTCTCTCCTATATAAGAGAGCCTAGGGCTCCCAGGAATAAAGAACTTCCATTCTTTTTTCCAACCATTACAAAAGTAATTTTTCTTGAGAAAAATAACATACCATATAAATATGGGAATGGGAGTCTACACCCATGTGTAGGTAACTTTCCTATGGTCGTTCCTTTATTCCTCTATTTTTTGTGCTTTTTGAGTTGAATCCTTGGGGAATTTAATACCAAAATATATCACTGTGGTGTCATTCAAATTTCAGCTTATTGGGAGACTTTAACTTAACATCATGACAATCAAATTTTAACGGTCTCAGATATGCTAAAATCGACCCTTTTCGATAGACGTGTTAGGAATGACTCTTTTACATCTCGTTGCTAGGTCAAGTGTTGAATCTGGCGGGCCATAGATCGTAGATACTAGGAAAAGAAACCTATCCTAACACTTCCTTAGCAGAACCGAGTGGACCTAGGTGGCACTCATTGTATCAAGCATGTTCATTAAGTCACAGCTCCATCCTACCGTAATGTCTCTCGATGCAACCACCGAGGGTATCCCCAAAAGCGTAGATAGCCACAACCACACACTTCCAACTTTGTATCATGCAAGTGCGACTGCACACTTCCAACTTTTTATCCTGTAGGCACACCAAATTCATCTTTGATTCCTCAAATAACAAAATTACTATCATGTGAACATTCTTGGAATCATGTTTCGTCTTGCCACAGAGGAGGGCGCTCTTGCCAATTTTACCCTTATACAGTTTGCAATCTTTGCCATCTTTTCCACTATCACCGCATCCCTAACACCGGCCTTCGTAATACCAAAAACAATCGTGTGCACTGGCACGCCCCCGTTACCTGATGTGACAATATGTACCCAGCTAATTGTGGAATGAGTCCGACAAAGATACCCCCATAGGGAGCTTTCCTGAGACAACCACTCGATGACGCTGATGCAAAAGCACCTTCATACGCTTATTCTTGCAGATAGACAAGGCATTGTTAGTAATGTGAGCTCGAGGCGAACCATTCCTACAATAAATGTTATTATAATAGATGATTTAATAAAAGTTATTGATTATTTTCACTCCCTTTCTGAGAATGAATGAATGAATGCACTATAAGGTCCCTCTGTACAATAAGGGTTATGTACCATGACCAACTTGATGATCATACAGCTGTTGATTCATTGATTGAATCATAGAGGCTGATACTTGGATGAATATCTAAGGAGTTAGATAGAGGACTCATCAAGCATCATCAAATGATTGTTTAAGTGATGATCTCCAGCATGAGTAGGAGGTGGCAATTCTTTCTCATCTAACTGATATCTGACTGACCTCTTGATGCAGGTCCTCTGCATGGGAATAGTGATTCAGAAGTGTCAGATTAGTTGAGTCAATGAGTTGACTTAACGAGATCGAGATAACCAAAGACCTATGTTGAATGCTGTCACAAAGTAGGCATGCATCCTCTGACCAGAGACAGATGCGTTGCTATATGTCTGAGTATGTACATTTGGCAGACCAATAGGTTGATGACCTAACCAAGGTCTATACACCGACGAGCTGGTGTGCATGTAAGGACATATGAGTGATACAATCTTTCAAAAGGATCATACAGGTTCACTTGTGAACCAGAAGACATGAGCTCACTCATGAGGTATTGGGACTGATCAAATTCCATGCATGGTCGTCATGCTTTGGAAGCATGACATGAATTTAATGGTAAGATATATGCTTTGGGAAAGCATATGATCTATACCAATTCCAATGACCAAGATTGAGAAACTTAGTGATCAAGCCCTGAAGATGACAGTGTAAAAGTGATCTATATCTGTGATCTATATCTTCAGGATGATCATAGGTCTTCCAGTATGCAGGATGTACATGTATTGGGAATACCTGAGGGTGATGTGATCATAAATGATTGTATAAACATGACGCTTCCATTCCGAGGGAGTGATGAAACAGGTTTGAATTTTAGTGACTCCTCTCAATAGAGAAGTGACCTAATCTTAGTCTATGTATTGGACATTGATCTGAATGAGATTCAGATGCAATGAGAAGCATCTGTGGGAGATCCATGAATCTGGATTTGAGATGTGATCTCAACATCCAAGTCACTATACGTGGAACAATACAATCGCCCTATCCTTATCTCCATGTATTTGAGGAGAAATCGCATTATTCTTGAAAGGGTTCAAGAATAATTCCATAGATCTGAGCATTAAAGAATTGATGATTAAATGTGATTTAATTATCATGATGTGTATGGAAATTATCGAATATAATTAAATGTGATTTAATTATTATTATTGATAAGAATAATATGGATAACAATATCCGATTATTCATAATATATTATAAATGTGATTTATAATGTATTAGAGAGAGCTAATTATAATTTATATTTGTTGATTGATTATTAATGTGTATTGGTTACACATTGTGTAATTAATTGAAAGTGTAAATTATATTTTTGTTTTGGGTTGTGAATGTGATTCACAGATTTCCAATGGCAAGATTGCAATATTCTCGAAATTAATTATGAATTATTTTTTAAGAATATATCACAACAAAAGTTGTTGGAATAAATAATGGAAAATTTCATGGAGACATGCAATCTCATGAGATTTCATCCCTTATGGAAATAAGTAGATGGCTACCAAGTCCTATATGGAATTGGTGGTCGTCCACTATATTACAATGGGAGATGAGATCTCCATGGTAATTGTCTCCTTATTTATTTGATCTAATTTAGGATTGATTTATATTTGATTTGTCAAATATATTTGATCCAAATTAAATTAATTATTGATTGGTTTTTACCAACAACAATCTTGACCATTGGATTAAACATAAATCAATCTCATCCGTTGATTTTTTATGTCCCATGGATTGAGATCCATGGATCCCAAAACCCTATAAATAGAGAGAGGCATACCATGCTCTCTAATGCTATGCTTTTGAAGCACATCTCTCTCTCTCTCATTCCACACGTCAACCCTCTTCCTCTCTGTTTGGTGGCCGACCACCAAAACCCTAGAGGAGATCTTCGTCGTCGCCTTCGCCACCGCGCAGCCGCTTCGACGTTCTTTGGTTCTCCGTCTTCTTGGAGTGCTATGCTCACGAAGAAGGCGTTCGATCTCGTACGACGAGATCAGGAGTTCACCGTGCTTGGATCATCTTGTTGGATTGCGAGGATCAGGTGGTTCCTCCCCGCGCTCGCAAGCGTCTTCTCCAACGATCGGACTTGAGACATGAGGTCTCTTTTCGTAGAGACTCGATCAACCACGCTTCTAGAGGTATTCCTTTATACTTGATGTGGTTCTAGATGAAACGATCCGAGAATCGTTGTTGGATCATTTGGTTTCATCGCATGAAAATTTTAAAAAAATTCTGCTGCATAGAACAACTAGTACAACTAGTCGTTCTACGTCATATTCGATACGACGATCACGCTTCCGTGATGCGCTTGAGGATAATACCATATCCTTCTGGCACGCCTCCTAGGACAACGAGATGAGGCATCCTTTGATCACCTCTCATCCTTGGTGTACCTCAGAGATTTTTAGGTGTTGACACCATAGGAAACTAGTGGCAGACCACTACATCCATCTTAGATGGAGGGGCCATCAGTACACGAGCCATGCTCAATAGGGCAATGGAGGATGTGGTGGCAAGAAAGCTTACCTTAGGGTGGGTCGTAGAGGTCCTTGATGGCCTGGAAGAAGATCCTTGAAACGACCACACTCAGTCCTTCGAGAAGTTCGATTCTGCATCCCAAAGGAAGCCAACATCCACTGGTCAAGTGTGCCTTGGGCAGTCTTATACGAAAAGCGAGATTGAGTCAACGAAAAGACCTGCCTCTGACAAACAAAGTGACACCCATGACAACCTGGGTCTCGAAGCATCAAGTAGATCTTCCACAAAATTCGTGGCAACAGGATCCGGTTCGACCAACAAGGACATGCTGCTACCAACGTTGGTTGATGGAGACACAATCTCAGCTGTAAGAAGGTTGAAAGAGGCTCGTCCAACCACAAAGAAAGACACAAAAACCATCGTGATGTATCGACCTCCACGGCCACCACAACATCAATGCCCATTCCTAGTGAACGTCAATCGAGATGAGCGCAGCCAAGTTCCCCAATCCCTCAAGCACGGCGTGGAAGTAGTTCAAGCAGTGCGAAGTGAAGGACATTGCCCGAAAATGTGAAGGAGGCGTTGTGCCCCAGTCTGCAAGCATCGCCATGAAAACATAGGCACCATGAAAGTGCTCAAAAACCCAAGCATCTAAAGCCAGGAGCACTATCTCCTGCTCGGATGAGAGTCCTCTCGCACAAACGGGTGCGGTCCCGGGGGGCAGGGGGGGTCTCGTCACCCATGAATGCACTGAAAATAGTGTCGGAGACCAATGACCACTGCCCCAGGAGATCCTTTCAAGAGGCAGACACAACGATAAAAAACAAGACTCTTGCTTCACATCAACAGAAATGAAAAGAGGTCTCCTCATTAACCGGAGGCCCACGAGGATGTCGCACCTCATCAGTTGAAATATCCAGCCAATGCAATGAGATCTCGTCTGCTCTTAGAGGCTCATGTAGAACCGCCTAAGGGAGCCATTCCCTGAACATCTCACAGTCCCATTGGTGATGGCCCCACATGTCGTATCTCCCACATCGGAGCAGACGACAGAGGCTGCAAGACCAATCACCACCATCAGCAACCATCTCCCTCTCCAGGGTTGCCCCCTCTTCTGAGACCACCATCATAGCCCCTGTTGAGAAGCATGCCCAATGGCGACTACACTGGAACCATCTCCAGGCCTCCGGTCTTCCGTTGATGGCTCCACACCCCTCCTCCAAACCCCCTGCAAAGGAGCGCTAGGGTGATTGTGCAACAGAATGCATGAGCCTCACCTCGCATCACACCCCAATTGCCCTCATGCTCATTGCCACGCCGATGCTTAAAAGATAAGTGGTCTGGTTCAAAAAGAAGCTAGTGGTTTCTGCATGACATTTCCAGTGGAGTAACATGTTATTTAGGGAGCCAACATTTCAAATATCATATATCATTAACTGATAAAAGTTCTTCAAATATCAAAACATTAATATACCACAACAAGTTCTATAATATAGCCGACCTTAATAGGGGAAAAGTGTTTGTTGTTGTTGAACAAATTCTATAATATATAAGCCAATCATTTACCTCATTAAATATCACATCGAGGCTTATCTTACTAGTTGTTCCTTCCAACAAATAAAGCCTAAATATCCAACCACGAATTCATATCTCATTCACCACATGTTATTGTCATGAAAGATTTTACTTACAAAAAGGGTTTTTATCACTTGTCCCCCTCTGAGATATCGCAATTTCAGTTATGCCCCTATCTTTTTGGTAATATCAGTTGTGCCCCTCACTTCTTGCTAATCTATCACTTGTGCCCCTCGGATAGTGATCGTCCATCCACATTGCAAACGGACGTTAACTTTGAGGATATAAGCGGAATTAATTTTTTAAAAAAGGTTCAATGGTCATTTTACACCCTCTTCCTCATCCTCTTTTTCTTCCTCCTCTTCCCTCATCCTCTTCCTCCTCCTCCTCCCTCTCCACCCCAGCCTCCCTCTGCCCCGACCTCCCCCCGCCCCTTGCCCCGACCTCCCCCCACAGTGGATCCATCTACTATCTCCCGTGCTCAAATGGCACAGTCGGATGTCCGGTGCCATTCAACCGGAGGATCCAATGAGAGCAACATGCAGACAGAACAAAGAACAAAAAAAAGAAATCAAAAAATAGAAAATAATTCTTTCTTATACATCTATTATTAATAAACTCTTAAAATATAACTATACTAAAATAACAATAATCGTAAAAAAATCCAAACATCGTCAAAGGAGAACATCCCTGGAAGCTTCGTCTGTCTCCCTTCCATCCAAAATCATCAAAACAGAGATCTCCTCCAAGTCCTCACATCACCACACAACTATTAACATTCTCATCCCTAAAGTAATGTGTACTCCGGCGACGGCGGCGGCACCCAACTCACCGTCGCAGGCGGTCGGCTATACACCATCTGGTGCTGCATCATCATCCTTTGCTGCTGTTGTTGTTGCATCGTCATCGCAACGAGATACTGCTGTTGTTGCATCACCATCGCAACAAGATGCTGCTGCTGCTGTTGCTGAGAAGCAACCTTGCACGTCACAGGGACTCCTCAGGGAGCCAACACTGGGCCCCTTCCTTGGTAATACACCTGTGGGAACCCACCTCCTTCCACTACCGCCAGATTCCCTGTGTGGGTCGCTGGCATTTGCCTCCCCCGACCTGCTCCGTCGAGAACATGGAAGACGAAGACCCAGTTATTGGAGGACCGCCGGCGGAGAACTGCAGGCCAGACGGTCGAATGAAGTGCCCGGAGGACAGCGGCGGGGGATTCGACAAGTGGGACACCGGGATCCCCCTGTTCCCGACGTGCTCCACCTCTGTTCTGTGGAGAAAGGTCGGATCTTTGGGCAAGTTTGGGCCTTTGGGGTGCGCATGCAGATGTGGATGGGGGAGCTTCATCTTGATGCTCTTGAGATCGATCTCGAAGTCGGACTCGGAGGGAGGCTGGGGCGGAGCTCGGGGCAGGGGGCAGGGGGAGGTCGGGGCGGAGGAAGGGTGGGGTAGAGCTCAGGACAGGGGGTCGGGGGAGGTCGGGGCGGAGGGAGGCTGGGGCGGAACTAGGGGCATGGGGTCAGGGAGGTTGGAGCGGAGGGAGGAGTTCCAGGGGGGGAGGGAGGAGGAGGAGGTTGGAGGAGGAAGAAGAAGATGGGAGAAGAGGAGGAAAAAGAGGTGTATGGACAATAATACCCCTTTTAACTGCATCAAGGTTTGAAAAAATCATGGTTAAGTCAACTCATTGACGGTCAATCTGACGGAAGGGCACAAGTGATAACGGAGAAAGAAGTGAGGGGCACAACTGATATTACCAAAAAGATAGGGGTATAACTGAAATTACGATATCTCGGAGGGGCACAAGTGATAAAAACCCTACAAAAAATTAGGGTTTTGGGTTTGGCTGCTGCATATGATGTTTCAGGTAGCACACGCAAACCTCTTAAAAGCTTTCCCCATGGATTATTATTCTTGATATTTTAGCAAATAAAACCTATCCTCCTTATATCTAACCCCTCCGGAAAACACACTACCAAACAACATTACTAAACATAAAAGTCACCATATTATTCGGACTTGCTTTCTGTGTTTAAATTTTGCATTGTTTACTGGCTTGCACAAAGCAAACACTGTTGTATATTTCGTAGATACTAAATATTGCTTTTGATTGGAGATTGAACTAGCTGATGTAAACGAGGTAAATAAATTCTGCAGGTTCGTGGGGAATGTGAAAGCCTAGCTGGGAATATATCACTTACCAACCATGAAATGCATCTCTCAAATACTTTGCAAAATCTCAATTTGGAGCAAAAAAGGCTGCAGGAAAAGGTTAGTTGAGTTATTTGAAGATTTTTTTTGGATTTCGCAAATTTATAAGACCAGAAATTTTAAGATAAAAATGGAAGACCTGTTTCATGCTGATCGAACATCTGTAAAGAAAACAATTTACTAGTGCAATTTGATCGTGTGAGGATAAAAGAATGATGGACTTAAAGTAACAAAAGTAGCATTATTATTCTAAAGCCACATGTGACTTATGGTTCTTTTTAGAGGCAACCATCAATGTGGTAGAAGTCCTTAGTTTGGCTTCTTCTTCTTCTATGTTGGGAGATGCCTTTCTAGTGGGGGCAATGACAAGCTAAATGTTAATTCTGAAGGTGAACACATCATCTCCTTCAATTAGTCTCCCTAATGGTATTCTTTGCTCCATTATAATAGATGGTAATTGTTAGAATTATTATATTACCATTATATTTGTAACCTTTCAGGTTCCATAACCCTTAACCCTTCGGGTTCCATAACCTTTAACTCTTCGGGTTCCGTAACCTCTCGGGGGTATTTATGTATTTTTACTCTTGTTCTCTCTAGGGTTTTCTCTCTATATAAGAGACCCTAGCCTTATGGAATAGACATCTCATTCTGTCTCTCTTCTTCACATGGTATCAGAGCAACGGTCCTTTAGATCGGGGCTCTGATCTAAAATCCCCACCGCCACCTTCGAGCCTCACAAAAGCCTGTGCGGGCCCTCTTCCCTAAATTAGGGTCCCGTGCAAGGCCCTCCAATCACCTCTAGTGCAGCAACCCTCCCGCTAGCGCTATCCGACGCTTTCAGGACCTCCTACGAAGGTCGTCAGCCCACAGCTACCCTCCACGGGTACCGTAGGACTCTTTGGAGATCCAAAACTCATCACAGATCACTTCCAAGAATCCAGATATGCTGTCCATTGGGGGTTTTCAGCCTTTCGTCAAGGGCAAACGTGAGTTTTAGGGCATTTTTTAGCTCTTATATGCATCCTTAGTTGATCATAAGATCGTCTTTCTATTTTAAAGACCACCATGGCGTCTTCTTCTACCGAGACAAAGCCCTTGGGCACAAATATTATGACACAAGGCACTACTATCAAACTCAAGGGCACAGAAAATTACGTGCTCTGGTCTCGATCTTTTATGGTATTCATTGGTGGTCAGAGGAAACTTTACATTTTGACTAAAGATCCTTTTGTTGAAAAGGACAAAGAGTACGACAACTGGCAAACTGATAACTATTTGATTATCAACTGGATGACCAACAGTGTTGAGGCTCATATTGCCTCAAATCTTCTTTACAAAAATACGGCCAACGAAATGTGGGAGGACCTCGAGCAAACATACTCCCAAAAGAAGACGAAGTCACGCCTTGCAGATATTTACAGGCGAATCTGGTCGGCATCTCAGGGTGATTCCACCCTCATCGAGTACTACAGGCATCTATCCAGTCTGTATGAGGAGCTTGCAATATTCCAGCCCTCATGTTGCACCAAACAGATACAAGAGCGTTCTGACTGGCAGGTATATCGCTTCCTTGATGGCCTGCATTCTAGGTACCATGTAGCGAAGGAACAATCTCTTATATCAGACACACTGCCAACAATGAAGGCCATCTTTGGCCGACTTGAGGAGCTCGAGACATCCGCTGCCCGGCCTCCTGTCTTACCTTCAACAGAGAACTTTGCCCACATCGCCTCATCTGGGCGAGGAGGCAGATACGGCTTGCGAGGAGGATGCGGTCGCGATCCAAGTCGTAGCCATGGACGGGAATTTGGACGAGGCCGTGACTTTGGTCGTGGTCGTGGGCGAGACTCTACTGTCCCATGCACTCACTGTGGTAGGTGGAACCACCCGGTTGAACGATGCTGGCAGAAGTTTGGCGTACCTTCTTATCACGCCAATAATGCTTATGAGGATGCCTATGATGTAGAAGCATCACCAACCTCCAGTGGCAAGACTGTTCATCTTAATAATGCAGATTACTCCCGCCTAATGCAGATCCTTCAAACTCCAAGGCCTACCACCACTAGTAACACTGCAACTGCTGCTCTGGCCACTCCTTCAGGTACCATAGCCAACTCTGCTATCACTTCTACTCCAGCTTGGATTATTGATTCCGGCGCCTCTACTCATCTCACTGGAGAAGGTAGTCTGCTCACCTCTTCCATACCATCTACCTCTGAGAAGTCAGTTCGAGTCGCTAATGGGACTCAATCACAGATTACTAGTGTCAGAACTATGGAATTCTCTTCCAAACTCCGTCTTTTGGGGGTTCACTGTGCTCCTGATTTTCCTCTTAGCTTGTTGTCAGTTCACAAGCTTTGTGTTGAGCTTCATTATCATGTGATATTTGATGCGTCTTGTTGTTATTTTCAGGACATTCGGACGAGGCAGATTTTTGGTGGGGGTCATGAGAAGAACGGCCTATATTACCTTGACATACCCTCAGACTCCAATTTTGTTGGTGCTGCATCTATCTCTGAAGATCCGCTCCTATGGTATTGACACCTTGGACATCCCTCTGCCAAGGCCATCTCCATGATGTTTCCTGAACTCTCTGCTCTGAAGCCCTTTCAGTGCGAGGCATGTGAGTTCGGGAAACACCATAGAACTTCGTTTCCTGTTCGTACTGAGTCTCGTAGTACTGTTGCTTTTCATCTTGTTCACTGTGATGTTTGGGGACCTTGTCCTATCCGCACATTAAGTGGTCATCGCTACTTTATAGTTTTCGTTGATGATTATAGTCGATCTTCTTGGGTCTATCTAATAAAGGAGCGTTCGGAGATTAATCAGATTGTCAGAAATTTCTTTCAATATGTTAAAACTTACTTTTCTAGCATTGTTAAGATCATTCGTACCGACAATGCTCTTGAGTTAACCCAACATGACTTGACCTCTTTCTTTGCATCCCAGGGAATTGTTCACCAAACATCATGTCCATATACCTCACAACAGAATGGTATAGCTGAGAGGAAACTCCGACACTTGCTAAATGTTGCCAGATCTCTTCTTATTCAAATGAGTGTTCCTAAACAATATTGGGGAGATGCTATCCTTACTGCAGTGTATCTCATCAACCGTGTTCTTTCATCAGTATTCAAAGGGGCAACTCCATTTTCCTTACTTTATCCTACCAAGTCCCCTTTTCCCATACCTCTGCGAATTTTTGGTTGTATTGCCTTTGTTCATAACTTTCATGCAGCTGACAAATTATCCTCTCGTGCCATCAAATGCGTCTTTCTTGGATACTCTCGTACCCAGAAAGGCTATCGCTACTATGATCCTGTTGGACATCGATACTATGTATCTGCTGATGTCACTTTCTTTGAGCAAACAAGTTATTTCACACAGACTGTATGTGATATTCCTCTGGACCTCCCTCCTCCACCAATCGTCTATACTCATCAGCGTACCTGTATACCTCCTACACCAGTGTTTGTACCTTTGCCTGTCCCTTTTATGCAGGATGATATGACCACTTCAAGTGTTCCCACCACTGCTGTCCCGGATGTACCTGGGGAACTTCCTATAGCTCTACGCAAGCAAAAAAGGAAATGTACGTATCACCCCATGTCACATTTTAGTTCTACAGATGGTTTATCTAGCTGTGACAAGAGATTTGCAGATGCTCTTAATGTTGTTTCCGTTCCAAGAGATCATTTCAGTGCAATGCAAGATCAAGGTTGGCGACAGGCCATGGATGAGGAGATGGATGCACTTACCTCCCGGGGTACGTGGGATCTTGTGTCGTGCCCCTCGGGAGTTCGCCCTGTGGCATGTCGATGGGTCTTCACGACCAAACAGTCGCCTGATGGTTCTATTGACAGGTTGAAAGCCAGACTTGTTGCAAAAGGATTTACACAAACCTTTGGAGTTGATTATTTTGAGACCTTCTCGCCTGTTGCCAGAATGGGGTCGATACGTACCATTCTTTCTGTTGCTGCTAACAAGGCTTGGCCCATTTATCAACTTGATGTGAAGAATGCCTTTCTTTATGGTGATCTTGAGGAGGAGCTCTACATGATGCGACCGCCGGGGTATGTAGTCGAGGGGGAGCATGTATGTCGACTACGCAAGGCCATTTATGGCCTGAAGCAGAGCCCAAGGGCATGGTTTGACAGGCTCACTACGGAGATCAACACACTTGGTTTTCAGACGACAACATCTGACTACTCTGTCTTTGTTAGATGACGGTCTCCTGGCATGATCATCCTTGCTGTCTATGTTGATGATATGGTTATCATAGGAGATGATGTAGATGGTATTCAGGAGACCAAGGCCTTCCTCAAGAAGGTCTTTGTCACGAAAGATCTCGGCCAACTTCGTTATTTTCTTGGCATCGAAGTAATACGCACTACAAAGGGGCTTCGTCTTTCACAGAGAAAGTATTGCCTCGATATTCTAACTGAGGCAGGACTTCTTGGATGCAAGCCATCTGGCATCCCTGCAGAAGTGAGAAAATATTCAGCATCTACTGATCCAGCATTTGAGGATGCAACACGATACAGAAGCTTAGTGGGAAAATTACTCTATCTCACTGCTACTACGCCAGATATATCATATGCTGTGAGCAGAGCCGGTCAATATATGGAGAAGCATCTTTACAGTCACTGGCAGGGTGTTCTTTTGATCCTTCGATATTTGAAGGAATATCCCGGACGTGGACTTTTCTATGGGGTGAATGGACACACTAATATCTCCGCCTATACAGATTCTGACTATGCTAGCTCTCTTGAGGACCACCGATCCACTACAGGATATGCCATGTTTGTTGGGGATAACCTTGTCACTTGGCGAAGTAAGAAGCAGACAGTGGTATCCAGATCTAGTGCGGAAGCATAATACAGGGCAATGGCTCAGGCCACATGTGAAATCACATGGCTTATTTCTTTCCTAACAGAAATTGGTATGTCAGTCACCACTCATGTACCCTTATACTGCGACAACAAGTCTGCCACATACATCGCCACCAATCCAGTTTTCCATGAGAGGACAAAACACATTGAAGTTGCTTGCCATTTTATTCGTGATGCAGTACGAGAAGGACGAATCAACACTCCACACATCTCCACTGAACTTCAACTTGCAGACATCCTCACAAAGGCTCTCCCAAGGAAGCGCCTAATGTACTTAGTATCCAAGTTGGGCATGATCAACAGATATGCTCCAACTTGAGGGGGAGTGTTAAAATTATTAAATTACAATTATATTTGTAACCTTTCAGGTTCCATAACCCTTAACCCTTCGGGTTCCATAACCTTTAACTCTTCGCGTTCCGTAACCTCTCGGGGGTATTTATGTATTTTTACTCTTGTACTCTCTAGGGTTTTCTCTCTATATAAGAGACCCTAGCCCTATGGAATAGACATCTCATTCTGTCTCTCTTCTTCACATGGTATCAGAGCAACGGTCCTTTAGACCGGGGTTCTGATCTAAAATCCCCACCGCCACCTTCGAG
Organism: Ottelia alismoides; assembly: GCA_037367405.1. NCBI lineage: Eukaryota > Viridiplantae > Streptophyta > Magnoliopsida > Alismatales > Hydrocharitaceae > Ottelia > Ottelia alismoides. Next base: position 240,469 of record JAZKJV010005978.1, read on the forward strand.
CCTCGCAAAAGCCTGTGCGGGCCCTCTTCCTTGAATTAGGGCCCCGTGCAAGGCCCTCCAATCGCCTCTAGTGCAACAACCCTCCCGCTAGCGCTACCCGGCGCTTTCAGTACCTCCTACGAAGGTCGTCAGCCCACAGCTACCCTCCACGGGTACCCTAGGACTCTTTGGAGATCCAAAACTCATCACGGATCGCTTCCAAGAATCCAGATATGTTGTCCATTGGGGGTTTTCAGCCTTTCGTCAAGGGCAAACGTGAGTTTTAGGGCATTTTTTAGCTCTTATATGCATCCTTAGTTGATCATAGGATCGTCTTTCTATTTTAAAGACCACCATGGCGTCTTCTTCTACCGAGACAAAGCCCTTGGCCACAAATATTATGGCACAAGGCACTGCTATCAAACTCAAGGGCACAGAAAATTACGTGCTCTGGTCTCGATCTTTTATGGTATTCATTGGTGGTCAGAGGAAACTTTACATTTTGACTAAAGATCCTTTTGTTGAAAATGACAAAGAGTACGACAACTGGCAAACTGATAACTATTTGGTTATCAACTGGATGACCAACAGTGTTGAGACTCATATTGCCTCAAATCTTCTTTACAAAAATACGGCCAACGAAATGTGGGAGGATCTCGAGCAAACATACTCCCAAAAGAAGACGAAGTCACGCCTTGCAGATATTTACAGGCGAATCTGGTCGGCATCTCAGGGTGATTCCACCCTCATCGAGTACTACAAGCATCTATCCAGTATGTATGAGGAGCTTGCAATATTCCAGCCCTCATGTTGCACCAAACAGATACAAGAGCGTTTTGACTGGCAGGTATACCGCTTCCTTGATGGCCTGCATTCTAGGTACCATGTAGCGAAGGAACAATTTCTTATATCAGACACACTGCCAACAATGAAGGCCATCTTTGGCCGACTTGAGGAGCTCGAGACATCCGCTGCCCGGCCTCCTGTCTTACCTTCAACAGAGAACTTTGCCCACATCGCCTCATCTGGGCGAGGAGGCAGATACGGCTTGCGAGGAGGACGCGGTCGCGATCCAAGTCGTGGCCGTGGACGGGAATCTGGACGAGGCCGTAACTTTGGTCGTGGTCGTGGGCGAGACTCTACTGTCCCATGCACTCACTGTGGTAGGTGGAACCACCCGGCTGAACGATGCTGGCAGAAGTTTGGCGTACCTTCTTATCACGCCAATAATGCTTATGAGGAGGCCTATGATGTAGAAGAAGCATCACCAACCACCAGTGGCAAGACTGTTCATCTTAATAATGCAGATTACTTTCGCCTAATGCAGATCCTTCAAACTCCAAGGCCTACCACCACTAGTAACACTACAACTGCTTCTCTGGCCACTCTTTCAGGTACCATAGCCAACTCTGCTATCAGTTCTACTCCAGCTTCGATTATTGATTCCGGCGCCTCTACTCATCTCACTGGAGAAGGTAGTCTGCTCACCTCTTCCATACCATCTACCTCTGTGAAGTCAGTTCGAGTCGCTAATGGGACTCAATCACAGATTACTAGTGTCAAAACTATGGAATTCTCTTCCAAACTCCGACTTTTGAGGGTTCACTGTGAACCTGATTTTCCTCTTAGCTTGTTGTCAGTTCACAAGCTTTGTGTTGAGCTTCATTATCGTGCGATATTTGATTAGTCTTGTTATTATTTTCAGGACATTCGGATGAGGAAGATTTTTTGGTGGGGGTCATGAGAAGAACGACCTATACCTTGACATACCCTCAGACTCCAATTTTGTTGGTGCTGCATCTATCTCCGAAGATCCGCTCCTATGGTATTGATGCCTTGGACATCCCTCTGCCAAGGCTATCTCTATGATGTTTCCTGAACTCTCTGCTCTGAAGCCCTTTCAGTGCGAGGCATGTGAGTTCGGGAAACACCATAGAACTTCCGTTTCTTGTTTGCTGAGTCTGTCTTTTCTTTTCATTGTATTACTGTGTTCTGGTCACTGACTCTATACTTGCTGTTTCATCTGTGCGTTGGGACCTGTCCGATCGCACATTAAGTGGTCATCGCTACTTTATAGTTTTCGTTGATGATTATAGTCGATCTTCTTGGGTCTATCTAATAAAGGAGCGTTCGGAGATTAATCAGATTGTCAGAAATTTCTTTCAATATGTTAAAACTTACTTTTCTAGCATTGTTAAGATCATCCGTACCGACAATGCTCTTGAGTTAACCCAACATGACTTGACCTCTTTCTTTGCATCCCAGGGAATTGTTCACCAAACATCATGTCCATATACCTCACAAGAGAATGGTATAGCTGAGAGGAAACTCCGACACTTGCTAAATGTTGCCAGATCTCTTCTTAGTCAAATGAGTGTTCCTAAACAATATTGGGGAGATGCTATCCTTACTACAATGTATCTCATCAACCGTGTTCTTTCATCAGTTCTCAAAGGGGCAACTCCATTTTCCTTACTTTATTCTACCGAGTCCCCTTTTCCCATACCTCTGCGAATTTTTGGTTGTATTGCCTTTGTTCATAACTTTCATGCAGCTGACAAATTATCCTCTCGTGCCATCAAATACGTCTTTCTTGGGTACTTGGAAAAACTACTCATAATGACTCATCTCTTTGTATTTGTGATGTGTTCTTTGCGACGTGTTCTATTATATCAACCATACTTTCTATATGATTTAGCTTGCCATCTCTAAATCTAAGCTCATCCGTGCGTGTCCTTTGATCGAAAACATGGATCTTGTGTTATATCTATTATCTTGTTATAGAATAGAAACTCAACTCTTTGCTGTTTTATATCATATGATATGTATAATGTACATGCTAACCCATGACCCTGAGTAATCTCGTAATTACCCCAAAAACCCAGCATAATCACGAATTACACCCACAACCCCGAATAATGTTTAACTCTTACATTACATAACCCCGTGTCAACTCCCATCCGTTTATGCCGTTAACTTTAACCCCTGTTACCCCCCTGCATCTCGGTGAACCCCACACCCCTCCCCCCCCCCCCCCCCATTCGCGTGCCGCCCTCCAACAAACCTCCCCATCCCCGTCCCCGTCGCGCGCCGCCCTCCAACCCCACCCCCCCTTTGCGCTCCCTCTAGCAAAGGCTCCCCTGCATCCCCGATCCCCTGCATCCAGTAACCCCCTGCTCCCCCGTGCCGCCCTCCAGCTCCCCCGCGTGCCACCCCATCAAGTAGCCCACCGGTCCCCTGCATCCCCCGCGCGCCGCCCTGCAGCAAAGGCCCCGACCCCGTTCTGCTGCACGGCCACCAGCAGAGTGCACACCAACCAACAAAACGCCCCCCGCCATCCAGTAACCCCTCCAGCGAACCTCCCCACCCCGTCCCCGTCGTGCGCCGCCCTCCAGCTCCCCCCCACCCGTCTCCCACCTGCATCTCCAGCAAAGGCCCCGACCCCCGTGCCCTCCCCCCCCCCCCCATTTCACTGCACGCCCACTAGCAAAACGCCCTCCCCCGCCATCCAGTAACCCCCCGGTCCCCTGCATCCGCCGCGCTGCCCTCCATCTCCCCCGCGCGCCGCCTTGCATCGCCCCCCCATCCAATAACCCCTCCAGCAAACCCTCCCCACCCGCATCCCCATCGCGCGCCGCCCTCCAACTCCCCTCACTCGTCGCCCACCTGCATCTCCAGCAAAGACCCCGGACCCATGCCCCCCCCCTGTTTTGCTGCATGGCCACCAGCAAAACGCCCTCTCTTGCCATCCAGTAACCCCCCAGTCCCCTACATCCCGCCGCACCGCCCTCCAGCTCCCCGCGCGCCGCCCTGCATCCACCCTCCCCGCCCGCTGTGCTCTCCTCCACGACGGCTTTCTTTCTCTTTTTTTCTTTTTGATTTAATATTAGCCGTCTGATCGATGTTAGGTTAGATTAACTCAATAATGTGGTTGAGTTAATGGTTGAAACTAACGGAGGGTTATAGGTGTGAGACGGAATAAGTATTCGAGGTTTTTCATGTAATTCGTGATTACGCAGGGTTTCTGGGTAATTACGAGATTACTCAGGGTTATGGGTGTAAATATCCCTAAATTAAAAATAATGGGCCGAACATGGAGTGGAATGCACAAGGCTGTCTTAATGGAGTTGAATTGCTTGTTGCTAGTCATTGTTCATAGAACTTGACATCGAAGCTTGCCTTTAGTAATCATCAGTGGCAGATCTAATGTTATGTCACTTATTTCACATTGATACCGAGGTGTTTAAGGCTGTTACATTTTGAAATGACATTTTTTTGCTTATTATTGACAGATTGTTTTCCGCAATGATCCTGATGATTACAGTCGGCTGAGTTCAGCTTGCACAGATTTCTTAGATATAGTTTTCAAAGGCATTGCACTTGCAGAGAATCTTCAACGTGGTGATGATGATATATCGGTATTTATTGACGCAGCTTGTAATTGGCAGGTATGAACAGGCACGTGCACACATTTACATACATTTAATAGAGCGTTTTCCATGAAGTTAGCCTCATGTTGACGTATGCATTTATAGAAAATGAGGCTGGTCTTAACTTGTATGAGAGAATGCCCAAAATGGGCCCTAAATATCTTTACAAGTTTTTGTTGATCATTTTCAAGCTCATAAGCAGTTATTGGTACTGATGTATCCTTCGTAAGCATGTCTTATGAAGATGTAGCTGTTATTTTTACAAGTATGTCGTCATGTAAATGGTTAGGATCAGTAGCTCATGTCTTTCAAAATGAGACCACGCCTTGGTGGAAAATCCTTGTAACAGTTTCTGTAATTTTTGCGCTGGAGATTTTCTACTTGTTTATCACACTCATCCCCTCTTTTGGTTTTCTAGGTTACTGCTCTGTGTTTTATCAATCAGCTGTCGCAGGAATATCCTTCATTTACTGATATTATTCAGCCACTTCAAGTAGCAATATATGAGATGAAACTGGGTTTATCATTAGTATCACAGAGTGCTTTGGAGAAGAAATTCTTGGTAAAGATTGGTGAAGCATCTGAAGAGCTTATATTGGTATGCGCTAAAAGATATAGTACTTGCCATTTAAATTGATGTTTCTGTATTTGAAGACTAGCACAATTTACAACAGCAACGCCTTTTTCCGCATTAAGTAGGGTCGGCTACATGGATTCTTTGCCTTCATTCAGATCTATTCTTGGGTCAATCGCAGACTTAGAACCAAAAACTAAGATCCCTTCATATAGTCCCATTCCAACACTTCTTGGGCCTTCCTCACCCTCTCTTAGCCGGCTCAACTTCCCAACACTCGCATCTCTTAACTGTTGCATCGGCTGACCTCCTTTGCAAATGGTCAAATCACCTTAAGCGGTTTTCTCGCATCCTATCCTCGATCGAAGCTACACCAACTTTCCTTCTGATTGCATCATTCTGAATCCGATCTTTCCGTCTGTGTCCACACAGCCACCTTAGTATTTTCATTTCTGCTACTCCATTTTCTGCACATACCTATGTTTCACATGTCAACATTCAGATCTATAAGAATAGCATGTCTCACACTGCTTTATGAAACCTTCCTTTGATTTTCGAAGGAATTTTCATATCACCTTTAACAATTGAGGCTCCTCTCCACTTTAGCCAGTTTACATTTATTCTTCATCGCCATCAATTTTCACATCATGTTGCAAAACAGATCCAAGAATTTCTCTTCTGAATGTTGTCATCACTGATCTTCACTTTGATTCCTTCACTATTGCTTCCATCAAAAGTGCACTCCATATATTCAGTCTTAGCCCTACTTACACGAAATCCTTTAGTCCGTAATGCATGTCTCCAGACCTCAAGTTTCTCATTTACCACATCTCTAGTCTCATTAATCAATACAATATCATCAGTGAATAACATATACCAAAGTATCTCATCATGAACGTGACCTATCGACTTGTCTATAATCAAAGTAAAAAGGAATAGACTCAAAGATGAACCTTGATGCAAACCATTGTTTATGTCAAAATAATGTCTTCCCAGACTGGATCCTTACACATGATGAAGCTCTATTATGCATATCCTTTATGAGGTTTTATAGGACATGTACATGTCTCTTCTACAAAGCTCTCCACAATATCTCCCGTGAGACAGGATCATATGCATTCTCCAAATCAATAAAAATCATATGGATGTTCTTTCTTTTAGCTCTATAAATCTCCATCATTCTCCTCAGCAAGTGGATGACTTCTATAATTGAGCAACCTAGATTGAATCCAAATTGATGTTCTTTACAACAAGGGGATGACTTCTATAATTGAGCAACCGAGATTGAATCCAAATTGATTTTCTTTTACTTTCGAAACTTGCCTCAATCTTCCTTTGATCACTCGTTCTCAAATTTTCATAGTGTGACTCATCTGCTTGATACCTCTGAAATTTGAACAATTTTGATTGTATCCTTTTTCTTATAAAGAGCGACTATGATGCTTCTCCTCCAATCGTCAGGCATTTTCTTTGTTCGCCAAATAACATTGAATAATTTTTTAAGACAAGTAAACTACGCTCACCTGAAACTCTCTAAACTTCTATAGGAATGCCCTCGGGTCTTATTCATTTCCCATATCTCATAACCTTCATAGCCTCCTCTACTTTCTTCCTTTGTATTTATTTATAGGTTGCACGATTCAAGTATCTTTCACTACTGGCTAGATCTCCCCAAAATGATATCTCTATTTCTTTCCCCAATGAAAAGTTCATGGAAGTATGGTTTCCATCTAGTCTCTATATCCTTCTGAGTAACAAGCATGTGACCTTCCTCATCTTTAATGCATCTCTCTTGAGAAAGATCTTTGGTCTTTCTTTCTCTTGTTTTAGCCAACCTGTATATATCCTTCTAACCCTCCATAGAGTTGAGATTTTTGTACAACACTTCATAAGCTTTTTTAGCTTCGCTTACAGCCTTCTTTGCTAATTTTGTAGTTTGTGACAGTATCATCTGTTCTATCCTTATACATAGCTTTAAAGCATGCTCTTTTAATTTGGAGTTTCTCTTGCACACCCAACTCCACTACCAAGCCTCCTTTTGACCTAGAGCTCTCCCTTTGACTCGCCTAGCTTCTCTTTGGCTACCCTTCGGATAGAAGATGCTACCACCTCCCACTTTTGTTGCACTTCCGTTACAATCACATGATAGGTCTTCTAAAACCTTCTCCTGAAGCTTGATTGCTTCAATTGATGATTCCAACATCTAGTTTTAGTGATCTTGGAAACCCTTCTTTTCTTTACAGTCCTTGTATTTGACATTCATGACTAAGAAGCGGTTGGGTTGTCAAACTCTCTCTCGGGATTACTTTGCAGCCTTTGCAACACAAATGAGCTCTTCTCCTCAATGCAAAGTAATCTATCTGTGTTCTAGTCGAGACACTCTTATAAGTAATTAAATGCTCCCCCTCTTCTTGAAGAGAGTATTTGCTATGAAAAGATCATAAGTCGTTACAAAATACAGAATGACTTTTCCCTCTTCATTTCTTTCTCCGAAGCCATGGTCTTTATGAACACTAGCATACCCTGAAGCGTTCTTTCCCACATATCCATTAAGATCTCTACCTATATAAATCATCTTACTTTGTTGGATTCCTAGCATAATGTTATCCAAATCCTCCCAAAAGCTTATTTAATCCTTTATCTAAAGTAATTTGTGGTGTCTAAACTGAGATGATATTCAGACTATCTTCTTCGTGTGTCAATTTTAGCCATGTCTTGTGTAAAATTTTAGTTTGTTCCTTTTCTTTGCAACTATATTGTAGTTGATGAATAATAAACTTTTATATATATGGATCTTATATCTAATAAATATACATTAGTTGGTTGTCAACTCAATAGTCACTCTATTCTACTGCTCCCTCCTGGGTGCAACCTTTTTGGTTTCTTTTCCATTGGATTTATTCTGAAATACATTTGACCTTTGTGATTTTCATCTCGTAACATTTTTCGGAGACATGATTGTAGTTCTGATTAACTTATTATGGATGTGGTTGTGCAGGACACAATATATTCTTTGATGCAGTTTCCAAAGGTTTTTCCATCTGAATGTTACTTTGTGGATCGTAACTGTAATGTCATTGAGCCTCCATCAATGGATCCTTGCAGCATTTCATCTCCACAAATGAATTTGTTGATGAAGTTAGCTTCCCTAACAAGCAAAGATTTTCCTGATGACATGGTTTGTATTCTCAATAAAATTTTTCGTACTTTCATGATAAATGCTAAATACTGCACATACAACTGATTATTTCCTCTTGTTTTCGATAGGCCATGGATGTCCAGCTACATGCGTCCATATGTGACATTTATCTATGTAAATTAAAATTCAATTTGAGCAGTTCTTTAGTTATTAATAATGCGTCTTTCCAGGTATACAGTTTCATTTGAGATGTAGTTCCACAGTTTGATTTTAGGTGTTGAAAGATTTCTAATTTTAGATCAGTAATGGATGCAGATGTTGAGAGATATGTTTGGTCACTTGGCAAATTTGTGGATGGCAATGCGTGTCAAAGCCAAATCAAAAGATATCGAGGAACATCAAATTTTTAAATTTAAGGCACGTGCTGTCATGATAGAAGACTTTGTAAATGATCCTTCCATTCTTGGTGATACTGATTCTGACGGCCTCCTGTGTGAAGAAGAATATACTCTGCTGGAAAAGAATTTCATGAAGATGGTGCTATTATGTCTTATCTATTCCTTGTCACCTCCTTGTAAAAATCCTTGGATAAGGTGTTCTTACTGTAGTCCTGTTTTCATCTCAGCAGAAGCATGTTGAAGAAAAGCATCTACAGGAAGAATGGGATATGCTTCCAGAAGCCATCTTAAATAATGCTATCCTTATACATGGTCAGATTTTTGGATCCAATCTTGTTGGAGAGGTCAGTTTATTTTGATAATGGGATATTTTCATGTCATGAGTACTCTCTTATCGCTGTGTTTTTGACTTGGAACTTTATTTGATCAGGAAAAAATTACCTTTCTTGCCGACGGTTTTCATTTAATAGACAAATTAAAGCAACAACAGCTAATCCATTTTGTGCTTTAGTTGTGGTTGGCTACATGTATTCTTTGCTGTGAAACTATTTGATTTGGGTTTTTCTATCTTGTCACTCTTTCGAATTGAACTCTAAACATATCCAAACTTCCTTGGTCGATTTTCTTTCAATTTATCTTTTATCATGTGGACTATTCTTATGATTCTCTCAATGCTAGTTTAGTCATTCTTTTTTTTACTCGTAAGTCTAATATTGTGCTGCTCGGATAACCGCTTTCATTGATTTCAAAAGATTGTACATGTTTCATGAAGTACACAATGAGTGGCTTGTAACCTTAGCATCTAGATAATGGCCAACATGGCCTTTGAAAATAAGAAGTATGTCTGGCATGGCCTAAAAGGAACAACAACTATGTACAAGCTGTGGCTCGTGTCTTGAAAGTGACAAAGTATAAAAAAGAGAAGGCAAATAATCTTCTTATCGAACTTACGCCATCAACTTTCCATGAATCTGAAGTCGTTCTTTTAGAAAGATGTTGCTCTTGTCCTCGCACGACCTCGTCACTTCCTTGTCTCAAAATATTCTTTGAGATCCAATTCTTTACGTATTAAAAATATATTTTTTGTATATGTTCTTGCTAATCTTTTCATGAAATCCATCATCCCATCCTTGGTCCAAACTCCAACTCTTATGCCACGATTGAATTCTTCTCCAATAAACCTTTATCCTTGGTTTATTCACCCAATCATCTCCAACACAAAAATCAGAATTTTACTTTATCTTGAAATTCTTGGTCTTGTGCGGCTACCACCCAAAAGACTATGGTTCAAATCCCCCCTTGGGGCATTGGGTACCTGACAACTTGCATAAAAAATAGTTAGATCTTTCAATATGTATTTTGTTGGAATATGTGTCATGTGTAGATGGGTTATTGGATCCCTCGAGTGTCCAACTACCACATCTAGTGGTTTGGTCCCACATCTACTAATTGTGGGACTTCGAGACTCAGTGGGGGCTATATAAGAGGCCCCACTCCACTTGCATCAAAAGAGAGAAAGTTCAAAGAACACATCAACCCTTTGAGGTGTTCTCCCGTGGTTTCATCTCGCTCCTCATGAAGTATGGTTCCACGTAAAAATCCCAATGTTCTGGTGTTCTTTATTGTTTTATTTTATTACCTTTGATATTACGCTTTCGCATTCTCGTTTTCTAACATGGTATCAGAGCGGGTTCGATTCTCGATGATTTTTATGTTCTTTATTTATGTCCGAGATTCAAGATTCAATTCTAGGATTTCTACTGAAACCCTAATTATGTTCTTGATGATTTATTGAAGATTATTATATATGCATGTTCGTTCATTTGAGGGTTTTATTTTGAAACCCTAAAGTTGCACTGATTCAATGGTATCACAGCAAAGAGGTTCAATGTCATCCAGTTTTGAAGATCTGCACCGTCATGTTCAAGAAAATTTAGGGTTTCCTATGCCCAAATCTTTGCTCCACGCAATGATGCATCTTTAGCACCTTATGTCTTCAGACGGAGATGCTCCAATAACGATGCTCCAACAGCAGACCCGCCAGGCGTTGCATCTCTAATCGCAGCAGTGTTGTGGTGGCGCTACTCCTTCCTCTTCTTCAACGGTAGCAGATGAGGGTGTTGGGTTCTTGAATAGAACCCTACACTCCAGTTCTGCGCATCATTTGAGACGATCCTCCAATTGGGTCCAACTCCTTCCAGATCGAGGCTCTAAGCATCCATGCGATCCTGCAAGTGGTGCAGGACCCTCGAGCTCTTCCTTGCTTCGCTCCTTGCATTGTCGTCAAGCTTCCAAACAATGGTGGCGACATCAAACAAAAAAAAACCATGCTTGGGGGTATCCTCAAGCAGTACAACAACCCTCCTCTCTTTACGGTCCTCGTGCAAGGCAGCATCGATCCATCTACATCGTCACATCTTCTCGTGTATCGGCACCCACCGAGCCTCGCCTTTTCCAAGTGATCCCCCAGTGGTGCAAGTTGTTCCATCAAGTGGCAACATTGGTCCCAGGCGGCATCAGGTAGTAGCACAAACCATGTGGCACTACTCGCGCTCGAGCACCTCCTCCTTCATATCTTCAACTTGCTCCAAGGCGACGACAATGAAACTCCTTCAGACGATGGTAATCTTTAAGCATCCGCCTGCTATTGCTCTTCTCCAGCAGTAGAAGGCAGCGACGCCAACGTTTCCCCATCATGGGGTGCCACCCTTGTGAAGGGTTCCCAGTCGAGGAACCCTAAATTGGGGTGGGCTCAAGTGGGCCGACGATTTTAAATAATGTGAGTAAAAAAGAGAGGCCAGCCGTTTAAAAAAGGAGGGGGTTGATTGATAAAAAAAGATCCCATAAAAAGAGAGAGACGTGCTCAGCAAAAAAGAGGATTTTTAAAAAAAGTGGTGCATGCAAAAGAAAAGTCGTACGCAGAGAAAACAATTGCAAGAAGAAAAGTCATAAAAATGGAACAGCTCATTAAAAAATGATTTTAATAAAAATATTGTAAGACGATAAGCCAGAATTTTTGTTGATACCGGCTTTCTGTTGATTTGTTTGTTTTCCTATTTTTCATTTCTTCTTCCAACTTTGTCTATGTCATTGTTTTCCAAGAAATATGAGAGAAAGGGGGAGTATTGTGCAGAGTTATAGGTCGAATTCAGATTCTTCAGGCCACTTGTTAGACTCTACAATTCAGATTCAGACTTGACGTTCAGATTGGTTCCAAGTCTACAATATGATGCATACATGTATGTGATTATTATTTGTGTTGTTCCCATCTTTGTTTTTGGTCTCAGAGTTTTCATTTGATCCATAGAGACTCCAGATAAGAGATCTCATTCTCTATACCATTGTGGTCTAGGGTTTTCATGTGGTTTCATAGTGACCAGAGTAGAGATCCCATTCTCTGAGACAGTATGGGGGAGACCCAGAGTACTTCGACGAGGAAACTCATTCAGTTTCAGTGACTCTAACAGGCGTAGTATAGAGCATACATTCTCCGAGGAGAACCCAATTCAATTCACACTCCAGTCCTTTTGTTCCTCCTCACATGCACAACATAAGAAACAACGTCCTCGACAGCAACTGACATTTGTGTATACGTTGAGTTGATATTGTCCGTAGTGCATTATATTGTGAGTCCAGTCAGATTTTTTAAACCCTGCCACCACCAACAACAACAAAGCATTTTTCCCACATTAAGTAGGGTCGACTACATGAATCACTCGAGCTAAGATCCCTTCAGAGAGTCTCATTCCAAATCTTTTGGGCCTTCCTCACACTCTCTTAGCCGGCTCAACATCCAAAATCTTGCATCTTCTAATTGGCGCATCAGCTGACCTCCTTGGTTGTTTGAGATTTTTTTCTATGTGTTCAAGCTGAGCATTGCATGCTCCAGCTTGAGGAGTGTTGGAGTATGTGTCATGTGTAGATGGGTAATTGGATGTGTTCTCTATTGTTCTTATTTCATTATCTATTATATTACGCTTCCGCATTCTCATTTTCTAACAGATTTGAGCAAGAATCCATATAACTGACCGGCCTACTTAAAGTGGGAGAAGGCTTCGCCATATATTCTTGAAATTCTTGGTTGAAACGTGATTGAGTTGCTTCTTCCGAACTTTCAAAACTTCAACATCAAAGTAAAAGTTATTTCCACTTCAAAATCTTTAATGGCTTTTTCTTCCTTCAACAAAGAGAATTCATTGCTCCATTCTTGAATCCTCTTGGGCTTCTCCTTTTCCATAGCTTGGAGAATGTTATTTGGAAGCAAACTAAAGTGCAAACTCTTTTAACACTTCACGAAAGGTAGTTCATTTGAGCTACGAAGTGCCAGCATTCCACTATGGTTGGGACTTGGGAGTCCTCTAGTTAAGGTCCTCCCTATTCTTCTCCAGATTCTTTATCCCTATTTCCCAATTATTCTCGACAACAGACCCATCGTCCTTAAGAATGGCTTGGTCTATGAGCACGTTGTTTTGCAAAGAAGGCCTTATCTTTTTCTTCTTTTCTTCACCAAGTGCCATTGTAATAATTTTTTAGGTTTTTCTGTTGAAGCAATCTTTTGAAGATTTCCACTGTCCTTATGAGAAGTATCTTGTTGTTGTTGTTCACTATGTTGCTCGTGTTCTTTAGATCTTTGTGAGTGTGACACCAAATGAATGACATTGCGATGTTGCTGCTTTGTTTGGTCACACATTAACTGGAGCATCATCATCTTTATAACAGACATTTTTTGCATTACAGATATTACTGCAACTTAATAGTATTTTTCCTGTGAATTTCTAATGTATCTTCTAATCACAAATAGCATCTGAGTTTCATCTCTGTTTCATCCATCCTGCATTAGTTCTATGAGTGGCATCTCCATCTATTTTCACATAGATTAACATAGACTTCTGTAAAGACTTTTGCAATTTGTTCTATTTGAAGTATATCTTCGTAGGATTTGTTCAAGATTCATGAATGGCATGGTATTGGCAACGATGATGGTTGTGTAGCAGTGAAGGTGATGTGGTCCAGGGACACTACCCAGAAGGTCAGGTTGTGAATGTCGAAACCAAGTCATGTCGAAGTAATCTAGGGGCAATCCTAGTCATTTCCATTGGAAATATGGGGAATGTGCATGATATAGGTTGTGCTAGGATTAGATCTATAATATCATAATATCATAGTTAATGAAATCATGTACCTTGTCTATTGAAAGTTGCATTAAACCAATTGATGCATTCCCTTTGATATCATCTTGTTTTTTTGAAGGAAAAAGGATAGCATCCCAAGTTCGGATCCACCACAAAAAGGTGTATATTTATGTATTAAAAATTATATGTTGCATAGAGTTACAGATTCCATATTATACACATCGCCCTACAATGTTCAATTGCATTCTCAGTATAAAAAGTATGTCCCCTAAAAAATGATGTCATTCCGAGCGCACCATATAGCCCAAATCGACGCGAAAGGATATATGATGTCCTCATGGTCATTTGGCACCGATCTGATATTTCTCCATAAGTTTGAATTGTCCTGCACATCAAGCCTTGAAATGTTCGCCATGGTCTATACTTGAGCCAAGAATGGGCAAAAGAAAAATAAGTGATTCGCCTCTTCCACCGTCTACCCACATCTATCGCATGCAATGTCCTCCACACCCAACAATTGCCCCCTGCATCCTTTGGTGAGAATCCTACCAAGCTTGGGCAATAAAAATAAATTGTTGATTTGATTCGACACCTTGCTTCTCCATATCATTCGTAAGTCCAAACCAACCATTTCCTCCACCTCTCTCATGTCCCCACACGATGAATTGGTAATCCTTCTTCATTGAAAATCCACCATTTCTCCATAAGTATTAATCCCATCCATTTGTCAGCCCATCCACCTGCGCCAACTCCAATTGTAATGCCATGAAATCCTCAACCCTCTGATCTGAAAACTCCGAAGAAAAAACCAGAGACCACGCTCCATGTTCCCATACCTTCTGAACCACCTCTTCCTTGCCCGCCGCCAACTGCAAAAGACGCGGGTAACGCTCCACAGCTGCCCCTCCCCCTTCCAGTCATATTGCTGGAATCGAAAATCTACTCCACCCAGCCTTCTTGCTTTCTTGCCTCGCTGACACGTAGTACCCAAAGCTTAGCGCTCAATCGACAGGACCTATAGTGACCGACTTCAGACCCTCGTCTGCTGAAGTGATGAATAGGCGGGGGAAACTATTAGGTGCGAGGCCTAGACGAAGGAAGCGTGCGATGCAAGTCCGAGCAGGACGAGCGAGGCGAGTGGAGGCTAAAAGCGAAGGGGAGGCAAAAGCCCACCTTCTTTCCTTGATCGAGACCTTGCTATCGATGCCCTATCCTTACCCGGGGCATAGTCGATAAACCATACTAGCCTGCTTTTCTTACCTGCCCACAGACGGCCCTATAGTAGTGACGTGGTGACCTCCCTCCCGAACTCGCTTATGGGGGATGACCTGTCGACCCTCAAAGACTGCCTTGCTCTTTTCAGGCAGGCTGAGAGAGTGAGTAGGGAAAGAGCTAAGTCCTGAAAATCAATCTAATCACGCAGGAAAGAAAATAGAAGAGGGAAGCTACAGACTTTGATTCCCGGGAGCTCACCAGTCGATCAGGATTGACAACAGGGGCGTGACCTCTGAGTAGCCAGATAACTGAGGGAACGCAAGGAAGTCAGGAAGCTGCTGTTGATATGCTCAAACTATAGACCAACGAGAAAAGAAAGAGACCCGCAGAGCTAGAGCGCCCCCACCGAAAGAATACAAGACAGAAGGCACCTAACATCCTCCGCCACTTGACTTCAATACCCTGCCCCCAGCTTCGCCCCAGCCCGTGCCCAGGAGGAGAAGACGAGCGTCACAGCAGTTGACAGTGAGTTTGATCTTTCGGGGCAAATCACTGCTGCAACTACAATTAATCACCCAGCTGCGGAAGCATCAACAGCAGGATTGCAGCGGGCTTCAGGAAAAGCTTCCCCGGCAACAGCATCAGATGCAGCTTCCTAGGCTAATCGTCGGAAACACAAGCCGACGGGCAGCAGACAGATCAGAGCTAGGGGCCAAGGACTCCGGTTCTAGGTCTGAGATGCGTCACTATAGGAGGCGATTGATATAAGTAGCCCCTTAGTGGCACAACCTTATAACCAACATCTTTAGCCTTAAGAAGTTCTTCGCTATAAAATACACCGAAGAACCGGGAAAATCAGCACAGCCAGAATATGGGGCAAAAAATTGGAGAGGAGCAGGATCCGAAGCGGTGGCAGCGACAAGAATGGAATATTTAGAAGTTGCTCTTTTCTTTGCCAGTTGTTGTTACTTAATGACTGGTGATGGCTATTTCTTTATTGCCTCCCTAGCACCTTGATGCTTCCCTTCGCTATACGCTCATTGCTTCTTTGGAATCGCGTCGTACTGATTCACCACTAGCTGCTGACTAGTTTCAAAACGAAGCAGTAGACGCCGGTGGATGGAGGTGAGTCGGTCGTAGGTTGGACATCTGGTGACCCAGGGAGGAAAGCGACAAAACCCAGCCCCGGTGAAGGGCAAGAGTCACTATCAAGGCTTCTACCTTATCTTTCTCTTTGGCCCGGTTAGAAAGTTTGCTTTAGGCTCACCAGAGAGAAGTTATTAAGAAGGCACATAAGGGACAAGGACGACTAGAATACAGCAGAGCCAGAGACTGCAAATGCATTTTCTTTTTGACTGGCTCTTACGAGAAAAAGAGTCAGGGCTGACTCACTTTTCGCAGGCAGGAATCGGAAGAATTCGATTTCGACTCGACCTTTTCCTATTCGAGTAGTTGTCGCTGCGAGCTGAGACTTCGATACTGAGAAAGCAAGCACGAACTAGACTCTCCGGATAGTACTGCTCTTGGGCTTATCCCTCCCTGTCCGAAGTTTCTATATAATAAGCCGCTACCCGGAAGTAGCCCTCACTAAAATCAAATCCGGCCTCATCCTTTGTGAGAGCAAATATCCTCCCTGCAACCGGAGTCGGGGGGGGCACTGGATCCCTTCGGACCTGGAGAAGGTGTGACGCTAGGTCGGGGTTTGGTGAACGAGAAAGAAGCCCGAGGGTAGGGACCAGACCAGAAGGGAGGGATAGGCCGTGGACGTACGGTCGTTGTCCGGCAATCCGAAGCATAGGAATGATTACGCCCCCCGGTTACCGGCCTAAGAAGGCTCTTTTGGGCGGGAGACAACCCTGCAAGCGTCATTGCCGGGAAATCAAGATCTAATATCAAATAGCACCCTTTTTTGAGTGATTCACTTCAGGCAAAGCCCCAGGGCGGTCGCAGTTGTTCGTCGAACTTGGAAAAGAGAAAAAGGAAGAAGGGTTGCACTGGAGATTTTCTCCTGTCCAACCTTTTCCCTCCGCTAGCCTCAAAACTATCTGACCACCCACCCCCGACATCATATATTTCCAGAAGAAGCAAAGGGGGCTCGCACCTCAAACAGACCTTGCCCAGAGGGCCCTACTTCAGAATTCGAAGTCCTATCCTAATAGTCTGCCAGAAGCAGAAAAGAAGTCAACAGAGAGCTTTTTTAAGCTCAACGGGAAGTCGTTGGGGAATCGGATGTGCCGAAAAATGACCTGCCCCTCTGACCCCCCCCCCCCCTTAGCCTTCCGAACCGCTCTTATCTTGACGTCTGTTGATAGTTTAAGCCTTGACTTAGCCTTAGCCAGTGGGAGAGAGAGGAGTCGACCTCAGGCTCTGTCTGTTCATTATTGGAGGTCACAGCTAATGTGAAAAAGGGCAATCTAAGTGGTATTGAGTTGAGAGATCACCTAGAATCGGCAAAGCATCGCAGCTAATGACGCAAAAAGCCGGGTCTGAGTCCCAGCCCGCCCACAGCGCGGCCTCGTCATATATAACTTCGTCGAATATCCATATATCTTCTTCTTCGGATGCTTGGGACCCTGACTTCTGACAACCTAGCTCTTAGACCTTTGTCGCCTACCTTGTGTTTTAGTCGGCGCGTGTTGGGCCTGCTCTATACGAATTAGCGGTTTTTGACCATTCTGACCTTGTAGTAACACCGACCGGCAATGTTCTATAGTGAAGTGCGCAGGACTGGGTGAGAGAAATTCAAGCGGGCCAAAGCTTTTCGTCAGAAGTCCAAGCCGGATCAGATCTCCACAATATCAGCATTTCAATACAAACCACCTTTATCAGATTCACAACGCGGGAAACCAGAAGCCCTTCGAACTGACGCAAGGAGACTGCGAATCAGCATGATTGCATGTGTGATGTTTGTGCAGTGGTTTTCTGAGGAGATTTTGCCTATGAACTCTCAAGCGTCTTCGCCAGTCCCAGCATTCTTTCTTTCTTTTATAAGCGCCGTATATCTATTGGTATCAATTATGCCCTCTCTTCCCGGGAGCTATATAGTTCGAATCGAAGAAAGAGAAGAGCGAGTCCTAGTTTAAGGCAGAGTCTCAGGTAAGCTGTAATTATACCTACAGTTCGAAGAATCAAGAATAAGCACAGAGTAGAAGCAAGCGTAGTGGAGCGAGCAACTAGTATATAAGGGCCTTGAACTCGCTAGTTCTTTCCCGTGCTGGCTCGAAAGAGTCTTTGTCCCTTCTGTGTTCCCGACAACAAATATGTCACTTTCACCCCAAAGGTAGGGATAGGGTGAAGGCCTACCTCTTGTGTTCCGGTTGTTCTCCTCAGGCATTCCGATTATATAGCATCTTGCTTGAATTGGCGGGCCCCATTTGTCCGAAAGTGAGAAAAAGAAGAACCTCTTTCCTAGACAACTATTACTATATTTGATTTTCGACTTAGAGAAAACAAGGGTCGAAGTTCAAGCGGAACTGAGACGTCGAACCTCAGGGACTATGTTTCCCCCCTTTTTACTATCAAAAGGGGGAAGGTTACTGATTGACATGCCAGCGGGGTCGACGAATATTCGAAAGAAGTTTCGCTGTTTGCTAGCTAGTGGCATAGCTAGGGGCTATCAGTGACTTTTTCTGGGGCCCCGAATATCTAGTTGCGGTAGGACTCATTGCACGGTGAATGTGAAGAAGTCAGCCGGCAATAATGAGCCAAGCTAGTATTTGCGGTGAATCCCCCTGTTAAGTAGTCATGCATTACGATAGGGACTCCCAATTTTCTAGCAAATACAGCCCTTTTGATCATTTCTTCACACGTACCTGCAGTAGCATTCAAGTAATGTCCTTTGAACACCTAATTCCTCATTCCATCGTTGCAATGAAAGCCCCCTCCCTTAGCCCTCCCCTTTCCTCTCGACCCGGATTAGTCAATTCTATTTATAGGATATAACTCAGCGGTAGAGTGCCACCTTGACGTGGAGCTTCAAAACTTAACCTGGTTCGACCTTCCCTCCAGGCAAGGGCCATTCCTCCTATAATCCCGAAAGGGAAGTCTCTTGATGTAGTAGCATACACAGATGCAGACTATGCTGGGTCTAGTTGCTCCAGTTTGACGCAGGGAAGGACTTTTCAGCTAGGGCCTTTGGATCCGGACTGCCGATAGATGGAGAGAAGTAGGAAGATGCTTCGAGTAGGCCTAGGCATTCCGGACCTTCCTTTCTTCTCACTTTCCAAGAATGGGTCTCATGACTCTCATCTTAACTGCCAACTCTGGGATCACCTATGAATTTCCTTTCCACAAAGACGACAGAGGACGCCCATGGCGACCTCCAACGACATGGATATCCTATAAATCTTCCTCCCCGGCCTGCATATATATCCTCTGATCTTCCCTTGAGGCGCATCACCCATTTCGCCATGAATGCCCTGTTCATTTCTCCCGCACGCAGAACTCTCAACCCACCCTTCTTCTTCAATGCTGACACCCTATCCCAATGCACCAGATGGACACCCCTCCTAGACTATCTCCCATCTGATTAAAAAAATCTTGTCATCAATGCCTCAATCCTCGCACGCACTCTCGCAGACAACGATCTCGTAGAGCAGAAGAAGATTGAGACGACTTAAAGAACATGCTTTAGAAGAATCAGCTTCCCACCCCTTGATAGCATTCTTACCTTCCATCCTGCTAACCTTCCCTTTAGTCTCTCCAGAAGTGTTCCCCAGTCCCTTAACTTGGGTCTCCCACCACCAAAGACAACCCTAGATATGTGATCGGCAAAGATGTCGTTGTGCACCCTAACACCGGTGACGCGCTTTGCACATCCTACTTCGAAAGGCCAAAGGGAACTACCGCCGACTTATCTGTATTGATTTGAAGTCTTGATATATCTCCAAATATGTTCATAGTTAACAGTGCCCGCCGAATCTTCTCCTCGGCCCCCAGGAACAAAACCGTGTCATCAACATATTGCAATAATGGAATGGATATTTCCTCCCTCATATAGTCGAAACACCAACCTTCGCTCGTCGCCATCCTCACCATCGCTGCCAGAGCATCAACCACCATTAGGGCTTCTAATTGAACCGAGTTGTAACCAATGAACCTATATTCGAGTTTTATTTTATAAGGAATTTCGAAAGTTTGAGTTGGAGTGCGGTTCATAAATGTCCGATAGGATATGTTCAAGTTCGAGTTTGTTTAGAAAACGAACGTTTGATTTTAGTTCGATAATAGCTCGTTAATGATTTAACTTAACTAAACCTTGTTTATATGAACAAGTTCGAAATTGGAGTTCGATAAGAAGGTCCGATAAGCAGTAAAAATAAGAAATTATTCAAATTAAGATGGGACAAGGCCCAATAAATACCAAAATTTCTTTAACCTTGAAATTTATCATGTGATAAATACGAAGTTACAAACACACACGCATATCGAACTCGAACTTTTATTGAACAAACATATGTTATGTTCATATTCGGTTCGTTAAGCCACCGAAATAAAATTTGAAGTTCATGTTCAGTAAGTTTGAAAACGAACGAACATTTTTCGAACTATTATCAAACGAACTATAATCAAATACGAATATATTCGGTTCAACTAGCAGCCCTAGCCTCAATGGCATACAAAGCGGTGCCAAAGGACAACCCTGTCTGATGCCCCTCTTCAGCATAATGGTATTCTTCGCCTGAAGGAAACCCTCATCCGATCGGCCATTGACCAACACAGCATGCGAGTGTCATCACGCGTCGCTTGATCCAGACGATACATATCTCCCGGAAACCCTGCTTCTCCAAAGATGCCTTTAGGAACCTCCAGTCAACATAGTCATACGCCTTGGAGAAATTAACCTTCTAATGCATACCTTTGGCTTTGCTTCTTTTCCAGTCTGTCACCATCTCCGAAGGCATCAATGCCATAGTTCTCCCAGGCATAAATGTCGTTTGTTCCGGCTAGAAGTTCCGGCCAAGCTCCTCCCTTAGACGATTTGCAAGGATATGTAGTTACTGCATGGATATCGTTTGTAGTTAATGAATGATGTCTTGTTCATGTCGTACGAGCTTTCATAGCCTACTTCTGATTATAAGAAGTCTGGTTTGTCGTTTCTATGGGATATTTGGAAAGCAATTTCTTTGGCTTGTATGTGGTCTATTTGTTAGTGTTAGAAATCGAGAATGTGGAAGTGTGATATTAGAGAAATAGAATAAACATGAAGATCACTGGGATTTTACGTGGAACCCTACTCCATGAGAAGTGGATGAAACCACAAGAGAACGCTTTAAAGGGCTTGTGTTTTCTATTCACTTTTCTCTCATATGATACATTGGGTGTGGAGCTTCTTATATAGCCCCCACTAACTCTCCAAGTCCTACAAATAGTTGATGTTGAACTAAACCACTGGATGCGGTAGTTGGACCCTTGAGGGGATCCAATTACACATCACTACATGTGATGCATATACTCCAACACTCTCCTTCAAACTGGAGCATGCAATGCTCTGCTTGGATAAATAGAAAGAAATCATTCAAACTCGCAATACGAAGTACTACAAACAATATCAATTCAACGCATACTCTACTGACGATTGATGTAAAGGATGTTGCTTCTCATGCCATGCTAGTGAGGAGGAACCAAAGAGTTGCAGTGTGATTGAACTAGGTCTCCTCGTCGGAGAACATGTGCTTCGTGTTATGTCTGTTAGAGTCACTGAAATTGGAATGAGTCTACCTAGAGAACTCTGGCCCGCAACTGCTACATCTCTCTGAAGGGTTCAACTGAAAAGAAGCCGTGGAAACGTCCTTTTTGGAGTCCACGGTCGTTAGAGAATGTAGTCTGAAAGTCTCCTCGTCGGAGAATTGGGTCTCCCCATATTGGATCGGAGAATGGGATCTCTAGTTTGGAGCCCCTATGAAACCACATGAAAACCCTAGCCCACAGTGGCTTAGAGAATGGGATCTCTACTCTGGAGCCCCTATGGATCACATGAAAACCCTGAGCCGACCAAATCGAAGATGGGGACCTCTTAACTGATGAGTGTATATCAGTGCGCTTAAAGACTCTGAACCAATCTGAACTGTAGAGTCTGACAACTGGCATGGCATCTAGACTAGAGAATCTGAATATGAGTCACAGAACTCTACACAATACTCCCTCTTTCTCTTATATTGGTCGGAATAGAAGACATCAACCAAGTTGGGAGAAGACTGGAATATGGAGAAAACCCAGTGAATCACATAAGCCGATCTCAATATTTTTCCGGCTTTTCTTTCTTTTTTCCTTTTTTGACTATTTCATTTTTATAGTCAACTCCTTTTTTCCTGTGTACAGTTTTTTTGTATGCTCCTTTTTCAAAAGAATTCTCTTAATTTAAGACATCCCAAATATGGCTTGAAATCATGCTGCTTTCTATTTTTAAGCAGCCATGACCCTTCCTTTTCTCTTCCCACCCCCCCCCCCCCAAAAAAACTCTCGGCCTAATATGGGTCCAATATGCAACTCCTTTTTTAGTGCAACGTGCCTTTTCGGTCAAATCTCACCAAAAAAGTTATTTAAGGTTCCCTCGATCGGAACCCCTTCCATCTTCGCCGCCCTCAACTGGAGCTTTTCTCGATTGATTGCCATCGCCGCGGCATGGGATCAGCACCATAACGTTGAAGGAGGTGTCGTCGGGAGGTCGCCTAGAACTGGAGGGCGATGGGGCTCCACATGGTGTGCTGGAGCATGCTCCGCCTGGATTGCGAGGAAGTTTGGAATTGATTACACAAACCTTTGCACATGCCTGGAGGTCTTCTGGAATCACATTAGATGGAAAACACCTCAAAGGGCATGCGTTTTCTATTCACTTTTCTCTCATCTGATACAATGGGTGTGGGGCTTCTTATATAGCCCCCACTTACTCTCCAAATCTCACAAATAGTAGTTATGAGACTAAACCACTGGATGTGCTAATTGGACCATGGAAGGATCCAGCTTCCCATCACTACATGTGACGCATATACTCCAACAGTTTGGAGTTTCTTTTCTCAATCTTTTAAAAGTACTTGCTCATGTCATTTTATGGCGTTATAATGCATTTCTAGTGCACTTTGTTTCATCGTAGGCTTCTCCATTTTTCAGTTTTGTGCTTTTGAGGCTGCTGAGAAGGACAGATTGCAGTTATTCGTGGATTCATATAGTTTAGGGATCAGAATTCTTAAAGGTGAAATAAAGTCCAAAAGTTATCCATTATGAACACTTTTACATTTGGCTTAGCTAACATGCTATCAAATTTCAAAGGTTTGCCTCCCCGGCTATCAGCTTCTTTGGATCGGAACCTTGTGCCAGAACATTTACTTCGTGTATCAGTGGAGCATGGTCAGGCATTTAAGCTACTTCATCCCTCGCATGTCTACAATATCTACAAGGTTAGAGTCGCTATTTCGGGTTCATGGCTATTAGTTTTTTTGTTGGTTTTATCTTTTGCTTACTATGCTAAACTTTGTCACAGGATCCAAATGCACCAGAGCTATCAAAAATGGTCAAGCCTTTGTTAGTTATTCAAGAACGTGTTAGATCTCTTTTTGATGAGTGGCCTGGGCATCCTGGTCTGCAGAAACTTCTTGATCTAACTGAGATCCTCTTGCTTACCCCACAGATGACTTCTCTTTCAAAGGTATAATGCTGATTTTTCTTTTTGCTAACCAATTGAAATATACGCACGCTTGATTAAGCAGTCATTTTTTGGTTTATTTCCCCTCAGGTTTTACCAGGATTACACTTGTTACTTAGTAGAGCTCATACGTTGCAGGAACATGCTTCTAGACTTTGTGTTAATGGTATGATATATGTTTCTATCAGTTTATGTTTCTCTAAAATTATTTCCTTTTGAAATCAGATTAGTGTCTTTCTTAAGCAGATGTCCTTGAGCCAATCTACTATATAGCATTATCTTGGCAAAGAATGGAGCTCGGCAGTTGGCCAGTTATGCTTGATGAACTTCAAGAACAACATGAGAAAAATGCTGCAAAGGTCTGTTTATCCTTTGCTTTATCTTAAGAGGTTTTTAAATGCATAGTTGAGTTCACTATTTACTCACCTGCAGCTATGGTTCCCTCTTTACTCCCTGCTTCATCGTAATGTCACGTGTGATGCTGATAAGTTGTTGACTATTCAGAGGCATGTTCATTATTGTTTTTTAACCAAAAGATGATATAACAATTCACCATGGTATTAAAATTTCATCTATATTTGGTTGCCATTACAGCCTAGACGAGTTTATACAAACTGCTTCGCTGGGAGATTTCAAAATGCGTCTTCAGCTCTTTGTTGCTTTCCATGGGCAGTTCCACACAACAAAACACTTGGATGCCTATACTAAGTAAGTTCCTTGATAAATCACTGCAGCTACAATGAAATACAGGCACAGAAATTTGTAGATTAGGAGGATTTCTCCCTGCTACAAATGATTCCATTTTTAAACCGTAACTATAATAGTAACATGTTCTCGTGCTTCTATATTAATGGCTTGAATATAATTGCGAAGCTCCTAAATCTCTATTGGTCTTAGCTCTCGTCCATTCACGTGTAGCTATGGATGCTACAAATTTGATTTTTAAACTAAATTCAAGAGAGGCCCGTTATTTTCTCGAAGGGTTGCCTTGAAAAAACTAGGTAAAAGAACATTACTTATAAACATTTAAAAGTTTCCTATGATGTCTTAATCTCAATCAAATACAAGGTTGCAAAAGTCGGTAGTCGGTACTCGGTCGGTTAGGTCACTGACTAAGGATTAATCGGCAGTCAGATGACTAGTCGGGATTAGTCGGATTTTAATCGGCTTTGAATTTTATGATTATTTTAATATACAACTCATTTTTATACATATATTTACATAGATTTTGTACATTTTTATATTATCATAATAAGATAAAAGAAGTAATTGAATTTAAGTAAATTATTAAGCAAATTATAATAATTTTTCTTATAAAAACATCTAAACATAGAAAAACATGGTATCTCCAAGCAAAAATAAATCAACTAGTGTATTTAATCGGAATTAGTCGGTACTCGGCGGGCCACCCCACTGACTAGACTAGTCGGGCCTACTAGTCAGGCCAGTCAGGTGACTTTTACAACACTGATCAAATATATTGGATGTTGGGTTATCGTGCTTATATTGGTAAAGGAATCTTTGGATGGGGGATCATTTACCCATCCTTCTTTATATATTGTACTCATCCCCCCTCATTGGATTTTTATCTTATGAAGAGAGGCCTAATCTCTAGTAAGAGAGATTAGGGATTGAGTTTTCCACGTAAAATTTTATCTCCATCTTTGTGTGTGCTTTGCGTGTTTTATTCTAACACAGTATCACAACCTCGTTGAAATCTTTGTTTGGACGTCTATATGTAGAAGTCGTTGTGTTGGATCTGGGTTTTCACCCCAATCCAAAGCTCTTGTTGTGGAAGAATCCATGCTCACCGTAATTGAAGTCTGAAGCTATTTTTTGTGGTTTTTGCTAGGGGTCTGACCTCTATTATGTGCCCTAGGGGTGTGGCGGATCCCTTGGTCGTTGCTACTGTGTTGTGCGAGGGACGTTATCTCATTTGGTTATTGATGTGTTCTGGGCAGCAATTGTGCGTGTTTTTCCCTCAACGTAGAGTTTTGTTGTGTTTTAACTAACAACAAGTCCAAGGAGTTTAGGAGATGTGTTTTTCTCGCTCCATCAGGTCATGTCATTGCCTTTATCGTGTGGGATAGCTATTGTGATTTGAGTTCTATGTGCTAGAACTAATGTTCGTATTGAACTCAAACTGTCTGATTGCGTTTGGGAAGGTTACCCGTACAATATGCGGTTATCTATCCAAACCCTTGGGTTTTCCCCAAGGTTTTCCCCAAAAAACCCCATCTCCAACCAACATGCCTCACTGTCTATTTTTTATACTTAATCATGTGGGGCCAACTGAAATCACATTCTCTCATTTCTCTTTCATCCATTACAATAAAAATATTATAATATGCAACCGCATCACAACAAACCCTCTCAACAATAAAACTCCTTATCCTAATACCAAAACATAAAATCAGGTTATCCAGCAGATAACTCACCCTTGGGGTAGGTTACCCTCTCCAAGATAACCTCCTTTCCAAACGCACCTAAAGGTTACAAATTTGCTAATGTGTCACACTCTAATGCTTGGAGCATTCAAAGAACTTGACTTGGGAAAGGATACCATCATGAACTAGGGTTCCTAGAACCCTAGGTGGAATGAACTGGAGATGCACATCAACATGCATCTCCTTGCAGAAACAGGAGATAGATCAGAATGTCTGCACTGGATTAGGGTTTCAAAAAGAAACCGTAGAACTCCTCTTCATCTTGAGCAAATCTTTGAACAATATATGAATAAATAATCTTCAAGAATTAACAATCGAATATTGGATAGAACAAGAACATAAATCTTTAACAATAAATCCACGAGAAACGAACCCGCTCTAATACCATGTTAGAAAATATAATGTGGAAGCAAAATCAGAGAAATAAAGAATAAAACAATGTCGAACACCGAGATTTTAACGTGGAACCCTACTTCCTAAGGAGCGGGATGAAACCACGGGAGAATGCTTCAAACGGCTGATTGATGGACACATTCTCACTAGATACAGAGGGTGATGGGCTTCTTATATAGCCCTCACTGAGTCTCCACATCTCACAACTAGTAGATGTGGGACTAAACAACTAGATGTGGTAAATGGATCCTGGACTGATCCATTTACCCATCTACACGGTCTACACCATAAGTGACGCATAACATGTATACTCCAACATCAACTAATCCAATTCTAATCATATTGCATGTCTGTAGGTCTTTTAGAATACAAGAATTGTGATAAAAAAATCAACATGCAATGCAAGTCTTCAGTAATCTTACTGCTGACAAAGGATTTATTGAAAAATCAGGGGCGTGAAGTGCATCAATAAGGATGAAACGGTTGGCAACTGGAATCATTCCTGTTTCAACAATAATAATAGCAGCCCCATCTACAACTATAACTTTTTCTCTTACAGACGATAACTTATAATCATGAATAGGATCAACTGTCATGTGATTGGATGCACCACTGTCAATAATCCAATCAAATTTGGTAAAGCAAGCATGGCTAGTTCTCCTCGTATTGAGTGTCGAACCATTGTATGTCGATTGCAAAGAGATAGGTCCTTTCGTAAATGATTCCTTCAAGGGCCACTTGCAATCTCGATGGTGGAGCCCTCCAGATCTTGTTGATTGTGCGATGGTGAGACACTTTCCATGCATCAGATCCATTGAAGAAGAAGCTTCATCCATGGCCTTTACCCCATGTCAACTATCATGGTGACGAGCAGTGCTCTATGCCGCGACAAGCTCCAGACGGTGATGGAGGTTGTCTCCATTTCTAGGCGCAGCGGCTATGCCTCCTTCCCTAAGAGACACCACCCTCTTGGAGACACCTCTAGGCGACTCCCTTCCTGCAGTCGCACATTCATTGCAGCGACAGCAGATACAATCTCCAGGGTGGCAAGCCCCAACTCCCCTTCCAGGCGGTGCACAACCCCTCCAGACGGACCCCCCCCCCATCGAGCTGCTCTCATCCAGGCCACCTCCATCGACGGGCGACGACAACGCCCTCCTCTTTAGCGGCGACGACAGCATCTCCCCCTATTCTCCAGACGATTGCTCCAGCGCCCCTTGCTCCTCCTGATTGACGGTGATGGGTTCCACGATGGAGCCTTATCCCCATCGGTGGCAGCGACTTCGAGAGGAAGGGTTCCCAGGAACCCTAAATAAGGGTTGGTTGATATGGACTGAAGTTTTAAAAAAAAATCTTTTATGTTGTTATTGTAAGCTCTTAGATTGGCTAAAAAAGGGGAGAGATGGGCCGAGAAAAAAAGAGGGAGAAAGAAAATTAAAATATAATATATTGATGAAATAGCTCATAAAAAAAGGTGTTTCATAAAAATTTCTATTGTCTGGGCCAGCTGTATGGGAGGAAAGTTGTAAACAAATGAGAGATTGAAGAAAAAAAGAGCTACGTACAAAAAAAAAAACTGTACGCAATGAAAAAAAGGAGAAAAGTGGAAAGCCGTTTAAAAAATTTTGATTGAAACGACTCAAAATAATGAAAAATGGATTAAAAAAATGTGAGCAGAAAGCCGAGAAAAGAAAGATCAGATTATTCATGTTTACCCCATTCTATTGTCTTCTCCCAGCTTTGTCATGTCATTGTTTTTTGACAAGTATGGAGAAAGGAGGAATATTATGTCGAGTCACATGTCGTGATGATTCTAGTTCACATTCAGATTCTCCAGTCCGTGCCATGCCAAACGTTCCAGACTCGACGATCGGATTCTGAGTCTGTAGTTTGATTTGCACATATGTGCCATCCGTTGTGAGGTCCCCATCTTTTCTAGTCGGCTCAGAGTTTTCATGTGTTCCATAGGGACTCAGAATAGAGATCACATTCCCTATCCCATGTGGGATAGGGTTTTTCATTGGTTTTATAGGGACTCCAGAGTAGAGATCCCTTTCTCTGGGCCAGTATTGGAGAGACCCAGTTCTCTGATGAGGAGACTTTTTCATTCTCCATTCTCCGACGATCGTGGACTCCGACGAGGTGCCTCCACGGCTTTTCAGTTTGGCCCTTTCAGAGATGGAGCAGTTGTCCACATGTTGTGGCCTGCCAGAGTACTCCGATGAGGAGACTCATTTCA
Organism: Ottelia alismoides; assembly: GCA_037367405.1. NCBI lineage: Eukaryota > Viridiplantae > Streptophyta > Magnoliopsida > Alismatales > Hydrocharitaceae > Ottelia > Ottelia alismoides. The sequence continues at coordinate 269,056 of JAZKJV010005978.1, forward strand.
GTTGCAGTGACTCTGACCGGCATAGTATAGAGCACATGCTCTCCGACGAGGAGATTCAATTTGACTCACACTCGAGTTAGTGCATTCTGATGTTTGATGTCCGTGAAGTGTGAAGAGCAAGGGTGACCATATATAGTATATCACTTTCATTGGTGATTTTCACGGAGTACTTATATGTACCTTTTAAGACATAGAGGTGAAGTTCTTGTTGATGTAAAGAACTTTATAAATACGATAAGCACTCAATACGCAACAAGATTAAGAGATTGATAATGCCAAGGATTACCTGGAAAGTTCCCTACGTGCTTTTCTTGTTGAGAAGGTATCATTCCTGAAAGGAAAAACCATCATTTGTTGAAGGTCACTAGAGCACTCTTACTCCAGTAAAAATGTTCCAAAGAATTTTCGGGGAGAAGTTGTCTTGATTGCTACTTATCTAATCAATAGGACACCTAATGTCATCATTGGGAAGAGAACTCCTTTCTCTATCATCCATTCGGATACTTCTCCCTTCAGTTTGGACCTACGAGTTTTTGGATGTATCTATTTCTTGATAACTCTGGACTAGGTTGGTAAAAGTCGGATCTAAAGGCCACGAAGTGGATCGTTCTTGGCTATTCTGAAACCCCAAAATGATACAAATGTTATGACCCTGTGGTACATCGTCTTCACGTGAGTAAGGATGTTACTTTCTTTAAGAATGAGTCCTACTTCTCTAAGAACTTTCCTCGGGGAGGTCTGTGAGTATACTTGTTTACAAAAATGAGTATGTGATTTACTTTCTTGGTGACATACAAGAGATTATCCATGTGGGGGAGGGCAATGAGCAAGATAGAGACTGCGGGTGTAAACGAATCGAACTTGAACGAACCAACATTTTTTAGGTTCCATTTGTTTATTTAATCAAGCATAAATGTATGTTCAGGTTCGGTTTGTTTATTTTCGAATCGGATCTGAATCGGACCACTATTTAATCGAATCGAACCTAAGCGAGTATCGAGCTGGAGAATTCTCTAATGAGAGCGAGTGAAAAGAAAATAAATGATAATATCTATGTGTGTCTGTAAATAGAATAAATATCCATTCAATCTAACTCTTCTTCATCTTTTGAAAAAATAGATTAATAAAGATTCATCTCTTTGAAAAAATTATAATTATAATATATTTTTATATCTGTTCAGATGAGGATAAGGAATAATGTGGGAATATACGATAGGTAGGGTTTATACTTTTTCTGTTGATTTGAGGACAAAGAAGTGAAAAGTACTAGACACTTGGATGATGGATGTTGTAACCGCAGTGTGACTATTTATTCTGAGATAGTTTATACTGAGATAAAACCTACTTATCATGTAAATATTCACTTATCTCCAGACAAAGTCCATTTATCTTAAAATAAGGTCCACTTATGCAGATAAGGATTTGTAAATATGCATATATATGTCTTTATCGAACTTCTAACGAATCGAAACCGAGCGGACCTGTGATTTTGAAGTTCGGTTCACTTATTTATCGAGCCTAAATTTGTGTTCAGGTTCGGATCGTTTATTTCCAAACTGAACCGGAATCGAACTTTTAGCGAGCCGAATCTGAGCGAATATCGAACTTCGGAATTTTCTTGGCACTCCCAATAGAGATAAAGATAGTGAGGATATAAACATATTTAAACAAACTTATAACAAACGAAAGGAATCATATTAAGTAGTGGAGACCGAAGAAGAGATGCTATCGAACCATGATGTCAATCTTTCCTCTGACCATGATATTAATATTTGCTCTAACCATTATGTCAACATTTCCACGAGTGATTTTGGCCATGAAAACTCTGCGAATGTTCCTATCCCTCCTGATATTCATATTGGTAATTCCAACATTTTAACGGAAGATAATCTAATTGCAACGAGAAAAGCTATTAGAATTGTTCGAACCTCTACTCGTTATCTAGTGTAGGACTTTATTGCTTATACAAAGATGAGTTGAGATATAAATGCTTTATTACATCTTTTGATGCTCATCATGTTCCTAAAAATATTGATGAAGCCAAAAAGAATCCAAAATGGATAAATGCTCTGAAGGAAGAAATGGAGGTCTTGGTTAAAAATAATACTTAAGATATTGTTGATGCCCCTATGGGCACTCACTGTGTTGGCTCTAAATGGGTTTACACGATCAAATACGATGTTGTTGGGAATGTTGATAAATTCAAAGTTTGGCTTGTGGCTATAGGATATTGTCAGAAATATGAGAAAAATAAAACATCACAAATGCCAATTTTTTCTCTCAGCTTCTCTCTCTTTTTTTGGTAATTGCATATGGCTTTTGTATTGTACGCACCTTTTTCTATAATCAAATGATTTTTGAAAAATTCACCAAGGCTCGTTTTTTTATAGGCCAATGATGTTTTTTCTGCCTTTTCAAATCATTTTTTTAAAGCCGTTTCATTTTTTAATGGCTTTTTTTTCTTTCTTCCTTTTTTCTCCTTTTTCAAAATACTTACATACGACTTTTTTATTGTACCCGCCTATTCTTTCGATCCCTTTCCCGTCTTTTATGTATGTGTATATATATATGGGTCATATGTGGCTGCCCCCTAGGGGCAGCCAACATGGCTGCCCCCGCCTTATTTGGGCAATTTTTTTATTTTTTTTTGAAAAATAACACCATGTGCATTCATCCCTATATCCCTCCTATATACCATTCGAATTTCGTCAGAAACAGAGACTCCTACGGCCTCCATCCGGGCAGTAATTTTTTAACGGTAACAGGATTTTTTTAAATCGATATCATCGAGATGGAGGCCGCAGGAGTCTCTGTTTCTGACGAAATTCGAATGGCATATAGGAGGGATATATGGATGAATATACATGATTTTATTTTTCAAAAAAAATAAAAAAAAGGCCGAAAAATGGGGCGGGGGCAGCCCCATTTTTTCCTATATATATATATATATATATATATATTGAAACACGGAAGACCCCTCTACTTTCTCCCTTTTATAACATTTTTAAAAAAACTGGGCACAACCCACTTAGTGCCCCAAAAAATCGGCAGCCCTGCTTAGGGTTCCTAATCGGGGATACCCTTCTCGTCATATCTCGCCACCCCCGGTGGGCGGCTCTTCATGTCGTCGCTGCACACAGGAGCAGGAGGAGTAGCGCTCTTCTCCAAGAATCGCGATGGGAGAAAGGGCCTGGTTATCCACTACTGGAGTGGCGATGGGCTTCACCGCTGAGCAGGGGAGATCGTTGGAGGCCCGTGCCTCCTTGGATGAAGATGTGGCATCGCCACGAGAGAAGGCCCCCTTCAATGGAAGGTCGCTTGGAGATGCAACTCGTAGATATAGCTCGTAGCGCGCAGGGTTGCGCCGATTGCTGAAAGGTGACGCGTTGCCCTTGGCGAGAGATGGGCTTTCTGGAGGAGAAGCTGGAGGGCACACGCACGGATCTGGGGAAGACCAGCGACGAGCGGATGCTTCTCTGTCGCATGGTGATTATGGAAGAGGCGTCGCCTGGGAGCGGCTGCTATATTTATTTATTTATTTATTTTTACGTGGTTGTGTGAGGGCTAGGGTTCTTGCTGTCGAGATGGCGATGTGCGACCACTGGTTATTGCACCTGGGAGAGGAGCCATCTTGCTTGGAGAGGTACGATGTTGAGGAGCTCGATGGAGCTGTGCATCTAGCCGCCTCCTGGATCTTGCAGCTTCAGGATGAGGAAGGGCTCATGCAGCCAGCGAGGGTTTCGCATGAAGAACAAGTGCCATTTGAGAGAAGGATCGGTTGCTGGAAATCTCGCATAGGGTTTCACTTAGGAAACCCTAGACCTTTTAACTTGTGAATCATCATATCATGAACATGCCCAGAAAAACTTTGAAATTTTCAGAACAAGATTTCCAGAACAAATAATAACTGAATCGAATCTCAAACAAAATAATGAAAAAAATTCCTCGAGAATCGAACCCGCTCTGATACCATGCTAGAAAAATAGAGAATGTGGAAGCGGGCTGATAAACAGAGCATGAATCAAGAAATATGCAACGTATAATTCAGAGATTTCACGTGGAACCCTACTCCCTAAGGAGCAGGATGAAACCACGAGAGAACGCCTCAAAGAGTCGATTTGTTCATTGAACTTTATCATTGGATACAGGAGGTTCGGGGCTCCGTATATAGCCTCCACAGAGCCTCCAAGTCCCACCACTGGTAGATGTGGGACTAAACTCAGTGATGGGGTAAATGGATCCTAGAGGGATCCGTTTACCCACCTATTACATAAGTGACGCATGCTCCAAATACTCTAACAGGGATGTTTTGGTTGCTTTATGTGAATGCATCCTTCATTCTTGGAATTATGTCGATAATATTTTTGGGTACTGAATTCTGGCGCTCTTCTTTTACTACAAAGTTGGAAATATATTTGAACAGTTTCAGTTCCATGTTGCATATGCATGATGATATACGAGGTTAAAACATCTTTCCTGTAAAAAGAAACAAGAGCTTGAGTCCATATGATTATTCTCGTTGGGGACAAAAAAGTGGCAAGATCTTCTGTTATAATTTATTATGTCAGCTAGAATTCTAATGTTCGTTATGAAATGCAGCCCTTACATGAAGGACAATTTGAATATTTTATACAACTTTACTGGCTATTACATCCAGTACCTGCCAATGTAAGATTTCCGACCATATTTTTTTAAAATACATTTTTCAATTTGTTTTTTATTCAATTTGGTCAACATAGTTACTTTGTCATGTTCATGGTACAGGATCTTGGAGCAAATTGATAGTGGCAGAAAGCTTATTGAAAATGAAGTTAAAGAACTTTCGAAGCTTTTCCAATGGGAGAAGCAAGAAAATAACTATCTATCGATAGAAAGTTTTAGGAGAACTAAACACAAGTTCTGGAAGCTGATAAAGAAATTCAACGTAATCTTTAGCTGGCAATTTGATTATTCTTCAACTCTTGCCTTGGCTATGTCGTCTGCATGTTTTCTAGAAGATAGTAAATTAACATCTCTATGTCCTAGATCTGTTGGTTTTTAAAGCTTCACAAACTGAGAAGTGTAGAAGCATATTGCACATTTATTTTAAAAAGATCATTTTGTACACCAGGAAATTATTGTTAAAACTTGAGATCATTCTAAGGGCTAATTGGCCCAAAGTAGTCATTTTCTGATTGGTCTGAGGATTAATTTTTGCAATCCAAAAATGCAGCTACTTTCTTTATAGTTAACAGAATATGTGGCCATCGGATTTGATGAGTGCCCGCATTCTGATTTTTTTATTCTATCTTATTAAAGAACATGGATTTAATCAAAGAATCCATGTAGCGACCCTGCTTAATGTTGTAAAAGTTTTTGTCGTTATATTTTAGTCATTAATAGCAATGTTGTGCAGTTGTCTTATAACCTCACTTCTCTCTCTGATTGCATATTGTCATTCAACAGGATATTTTGCAACAACCTGTGATGGTTATCCTCAACAATGAACTAGTGACAAAAGGAAATAAGTTTTCAATATGGCTTGAACAGAATACATTTGATGAATTGAGCCAAAATTTGATGGATTTCCCATTGGATTTAACTCAGTTTGATGAGAAAGAAAGGTTTTCATTCTTTCATTGAATATAATACTTTTTTAATTGAGGGAAGTTCCTGATCTTTCCTGTTATATTTTGATTTGTTTCTTACTTTTCTTTTAGGTGGGCATGCTATGCTGATTGGAAATATAAACTTGGTTCTGTCTCCGAGCTTGAGCACCTCACAGGTAAACTTTTAACTGTACTTTTTCCAAATCACCTTTGATATTTGAGTTCCATTATAAACATCTCTCTTTTGCAGATGAGGCCAATCATATTATAAAGCATCTAAAATTATGGTTTGCATGCGAGAGATTTCAATCTGGCTGGGAGGAAGGTTGGATATCTCTTGAAATAATTGGTAGGAGTGCATGCGAATTTGCTAAAACATGGAAATATGGGGGGAAAAAATCTCAAAAAGAGGAGAGCACTGACTGAGCTTTTGAAGATTTTAGAGAAGTATGGATTGTCACGGCATAAGTCCATGCTCTGCGAGGTATTTTTTTGAGGATATAGATTCTTGTGGTGTATTTGTTGTTTCTATGCATGCAATTTTTGTAATGGCTTTATGAACATGGATCCAACCATTATTTTACTCCTGCAGTTTGAACTGAAATCCAAAGAAGTTGATGTGTTCAAAGAACCATCTTACTCCATGGAGCACTTGTTAATCAGCGATGCCAGTTCTCATTGTAATGATGCTGCTGGTCCTTTAAGTAACATTCGGGAACAGTCCAAAGGGTGTGGGTCTTCGAAATGGCATTCGGCAAACCAGTACTACTTCAGGAACTTGGCCATGATGAAACATGTCCAGCAAATTTGTCTGAATTTTCACAAAGACCTCTCTTTGGAGCAGGTGGTTTATTTTTATTTAATTTCTTTGAATCTAGAAAGTTGTTAAGCAAAGTTCAATATGTAAGTTTCTTTTTAATGTGGGGCAGGTTAATCGCTCTTACTCTTTCATGAGCCATCTTATTCTCATTCAGCAAGAACAACGCTTCATGTTATATCTTTTTTCCAACCAGCTTAGAAAGTTAAAAAGGCAACTTTCGTCACTAGAACATTTAGGTATTGACCTGTCATTTTGAGTTATTTTATCACCTTTCTGTCATCCCTGAATCTATGAAGAGTTCTCTCTCCAGGTTCTGGTAACTCTTCCCTTGTCGCTAACCCATATGCTTTAATAAACTGCATGTGGCAACAAAAGGTTAGATTCCCACCTAAATTTTTGTTGGTTATGACAATAGCAGCCTTTTTAAAAGATGAGAATTTTCTGATCATGTGCTTGCTGGCAGAGTATAATTGACAGGCTGTTTAGCTTGTCAAAGGATGCTTTATTGTTTCTGCATTGTGTAGAACACACTCATCTAAGCAGCTGTGATACTGTCAGCTTTGGCAAGGACAATGTTACCTCTCTTCTCAACAAATTTATTCCGAAATTTACTCAATCTAAGGTTTGGTAATTTAAGAGTTCCTTGTATTTCTTGTATACTAACTGATATGTTGCCACTTTTCTGTGCTTTCCTGATAAGCTGTTGTCTTTTTTAGAATTTGTTGGATAAATACCTTATGGGAAGTGATGGGATCGTAGTGACACCTGCAGAATGTGTACCCATAATTATTACAAGAGAGATAGAGAGCTTCATTTGGCAGAATTTCCAAACTATTAGAGATTTTGAGGAAGGCATCCAGAATATATTTTCTTCTGGAGTTTCCTGTGCATCTGTAATCGACATGCTTCTAAGACGATTCAATAATTTTACACATCAGGTAAATTGTTATGCATTTATGATAGCTATTCATTGAAGTATTCGTAGATGATTCAATAATTTATACATAAGGAAATTCTTGTGCACTTGTTAGTCACTCAAAGAACGTCTCTGAGTTCTTGCTTTTATCGCATTTTTTCCTGAAATTCTTTAGCAGCATTATGATCGCTACCCTTCTGAATGCTATCCATGTTCACATGCCCTCTATTTGCAACAAATGTTAGCATTTAGTGGTGCTGTATAGGAATTTCTTTTTTAGTATATATAGTGATTATTTAGCTGTTTTAACTGGGTCCAATTTTGTCAATAGATTGTGGGCATGAACTGTTTCCACTGTTTTAGTTATGTTATTTCTATGAAAATATCAGTTAGTCTGCCATTTTTTTCTTCACAAACAAGCTCTATTGATGAAATCAAAACTATACAAATATTGTAATATAGGATCTATAGGGCTATGCACACTTGAACCGTAGACCTTCTCGGTAAAACATTTCCATGGATAGTAGTTGTATATCTCCACTTTTTATCAGTATGTACGAATTTAGTCATGCTAGCTAGTATAGGAATGAAGATTTCTCTTTTCATTCTGAAAATATACAACTATGGATCTGGTTTTACAGAGTTTTGTCCAAATCAGTCTTAAAGTTCCTTCTGTTTTTAGTGACAATTTGAAGCCATTTGCGGTCATAGTTATCCGTGTTAGGCATTTGTCTGTTACAAATTCCTCACATAGAGAACTGCTACTTTGCAGGGTCTTTTGCTAATAAATAATCTGAGGTTTGATGAGTTAAGTATTCAAGAATCTTCCGGTTACACAAATGATATGTCCTCTCATCAGCATGCACAATTTTACCAAGGTTTCACTGAAACCAGCAATCTGATTACTGAGGTGCTTGGAAAGGTGGGTAGTCATGTAAAGAGTCAAGCCTCATCTGGTGAATCAGATGCTCAGAATATTACTTCATGGAAAGTTGTTTTTGAAACATATGTAAATGATCTTCAGTTGGATGATGTACAACAAGCAGTCAAGAGAACAATCACCTCTGCAGTAAGTTCATGAATACCACAGAATTGCCATAACCTTTTTTCTAATCCCTTCTGTTCTAAATTCTAATTATAAATTTATTACAGGTGAATCTGCTTAGCAGTTCTGCACAACTGGAATCAAGAGTCATCTCCGAAGTCTTGATGCACATGAAGCATTTATTTTTCCTTCTTGATCTTTTGATTATTTTAAGTGAGGGGATCTTGTCAGAGCTTATAACAATGCATAGAACGGTAAGCACCACTTTCTGAATTTTCTGCTATTTTGCTATTTTTCTTATGATGTGCTGCAATGTGCAGGTAACAGAAATATCTTTCGCGCTTGAACACATATTCGCGTCTCTTTTCTCGAAAGGCTTTGGTGATGCTGAAGAACAAGTTGATGATCATAGTTATGGTAAATCGAAGGATGCGACGGGGACTGGTTTAGGTGATGGTGAGGGTGTAAAGGATGTAAGTGATCAGATAGAAGATGAATCTCAGATACCTGGATGTTCTGAAAAGGTAATTTGTACATTCATGTCCCAGTCAATTGTTCCTTACCATGTTGCCTGATTTGGCATGCAACCTTTTCATCTTGTATGTGTGTTCTCGCTGCAGGAAACTGAAGGGTTGGATGATTCACATAAAAAGCAAAGTAAAGGTGAAAAAGGAATTGAAATGGATGATGACTTTGCAGCTGAAACCTTTAGCATTAGTGGGGAATCGGATGTTAGCGACAATGATAATGACAAAGAAGATTTGAATCTTGACTCCAGCATGGGAGACGCTGGAGAAGGCAATCAGGTGAAGGAGAAGCTCTGGAATAAGAATGAGGATGAAATTCCCAATGATAACAATGAGAAGTATGAAAGAGGCCCATCTGTTAATGATATTGAATCGGCTTCTAAGGAGTTAAGAGCAAAAGATGATAACAACACTAGTATTGATGATTCTGACACTTTAGATCCTCATCAGGGTGAGGATGGGAATGAAGAAGTGAATGCCAGCTCGTCTGACTCAGAAGACATGGATAATGAGGGGATGGACAAGAATAATGCCTTCGAAGAGCCAACTGGAATACAATTTGACAACAAACAAGCCAATGATGCCTTGGAAGAGGTGAATGAACCCCAGAGAGGCACAGAGGCAGAAGATCCTGTTGATGATGCTACTGATGAAGAAGATGAAAATCATCAAAGTGAGATGGATGGTGTTGGAAGGAAAGAAGAAGATATAGATGTTACTGATGATATGGATGATGGCCCTGCAGAGTCGGAAGTGAAGATTGAGCAGCGCGAGGGTGTGGACAATACAGAGAAAGTGGATGAAGATATTCCAGATGCCACCAAGGGCATACCTAAACCTGAAACTATGGAAGGTCTTGAGACCATGACAAACACCACTGATTATGCAAATTCCACGAATATGCATGCTGCTGAAAATGAGAATATGACGATTGATGCAAACTATACCAGTGAGGCTTTCATTGCTCCTTACAGTAACTTGCCTTCCGAAGGGCCCTCTAAGATGGAAGTATCATTGCCCAATACATCGAGCACTTCAAAATTAACAAATGGGCATGCAAGAATTCAATCTTCACAAAATGATATTTCTCTTCAAAGACATCATCCAAGTCCCTATAGAAGCCTTGGTGATGCTCTTGAAGAGTGGAAAGAAAGAGTTAAAATTGCTCCCGATTCACAAGATGTTGGAAAAGATACCACAGACAATACAAATGATGATAATGCAGATGAGTACCAATTTGTTCCTGAAACAGAAGATGGCAATTCCCAAGCTCTGGGATCTGCAATGGCTGATCAGATAAACAAAAACGTTGAATATAACAAACATGGTGTGGATGAAGATCGCATCCAGCCTGAAGATGTGGAAATGCCGGATATTTTGGATGATGATACTGAACGACAGTCTGCAAAGGCATTTGAATCCTCTATTATTCGACATGAAAGTGAGAGGCTTGGGCAGGATTCATCTAAATCATATGAAGTATCGAGAGAAGCTGTGAGTGATATTTTAAGAAATCATGCAGAAAGTGTTGTATCAGTTCAGAAGGATTTTTTTGAAAAGAATTTGTATGACAGTACTCTCACAAGTAATGATGATTCTGAAAAGAGAACGATTGACATGGAACAATTATCTAAGGACTCAAAGAATAAAGCTATAGGTGATTGGAGACGATATGAGTTAGTCACCACGAAATTATCCCAAGAATTGGCGGAGCAGTTGCGGTTGGTTCTAGAACCCACACTTGCTAGCAAGCTCCAGGGAGATTACAAAACTGGCAAGAGAATTAACATGAAGAAGGTACAGTGTTTTTTGCATAAACTTAGTAACCCCGCCCCCCCCCCCCCCAAAAAAAAAAAACCACACACACAAACATCCATCATTTAGAGGTGTTTTCCCGTCAGGATTTTACTTTGATATGTTTAAGTTTCAGCTCCAATATCTTATTTTTCTCTTTGACTGATTTCGGTAAATAATCAGGTGATTCCTTACATAGCTAGCCATTTCCGGAAGGATAAAATATGGTTGCGACGTACACGACCGAACAAAAGGGAGTACCAGGTTGTTGTTGCAGTGGATGATTCTCGGAGTATGTCTGAGAGCCAATGTGGAAACTTCGCAATGGAAGCCCTTGTAACAGTATGCCGTGCCATGTCACAACTAGAAGTTGGTCAGCTAGCCGTGGCTAGCTTTGGTAAGAAAGGGAACAATACGCTGCTCCATGACTTTGATATGCCCTTCAGTGCGGAAGCTGGAGCGAAGGTATTCGCCTTGGAAGTCATCAAATCAAAATCCAATCTATGACATTCTTTCTTCTATCAAATCATTCGATTCTTTTGAGATATATGATTTCCATTTTTGTCTACCCAACAGATGATTTCCAGCTTCTCATTCAACCAAGATAATACTATCATGGACGAGCCTACGGTAGATCTTCTGAAGTATCTAAACAGCATGCTTGACGCTGCTGTGGCAAAATCCCGTCTGCCATCCGGAACTAACCCTTTAGAGCAGTTAATCTTAATCATTGCAGATGGTCATTTCCATGAGAAGGTCTCTAGTTTCTCACGTGGTTTTTGTTGGAAGTTCTGCTTTTCTTCAGTTACGCCTTTGGGAAGTGTAAAAACATCATGCCTGATCTGCTTTGTGCTTGTTCAGGAAACTGTTAAACGGTACATCAGGAATGTGTTGAGCACAAAGAGGATGATAGCTTTCTTACTTCTTGATAATCCTCAGGACTCCATAGTTGCCCGTCCGGTAACGAGATTTTTTTTGCTTGATATGAATCTTCTGATATGTTTTTCCTCCAAATGCCCGTGAACTGCCTTAACTAACTAAACAAACTTCAATTGCAGGAGGTTTCATTTGAGAATGGCAAGATGACCATCAAGAGATACATGGATACATTTCCTTTCCCCTACTATGCGGTGTTAAGGAACATCGAGATGCTTCCGAGGACACTAGCAGACTTGCTGCGGCAGGTAACATTTAATTTAGCTAACATGTTTGATTGTTTGCATTGGAATTTTTTTTCTGACAATTTGATGGTACTCTTTGATACCTCTACTTACACTCAATGTTACCTAATCTTCGTGTTCCAGTGGTTCGAGCTTATGCGCAATGTGACTGAGTAGTGTTATGGGGGCTGCAGTCATTGGACACCATGAATTGCACAGCAGATCGTGAACCTGCTTGTTCCATCTTTTTCCTTCAGAGGGTATAATTGTAAAAAGGCCCTTTATAAATGATGTAGAAATAGCCCAAAACCTGTGCCGTCAATGTAAAATTTGGCTCTGTAAAACAAGATTTTTCATATTATGTGGGCAGGCGTTCTTCTGTGCTTGAAAATGGTGAAAACTTTGTTGGCATTTTGGTGAAATTCGTGCCTATCGTTGATTTATCTGAGACTGGTAAAATATTAACAAGCGCTAAAAAAGAGAGTGCATCGAATAGTGAATCAAATAAAATTAACAATTTAAATTCTAGATTGCAGATGCACATCGATTTTAATGTGTAAATTCAAGGTGAAAATTATGATTTAGAATCTTTTGGTAATATTCCATCTCTCCACATGGGGTTGTTTTTCACTCTACCTTACTATCAGTGGGAGTAGTAAAATTCCATTTACAGCATATCCCATTTATTTACCGGTTTATAGAAAAGTATTTCACCTTCTGCAAAGGTAGAAATCTACATTTCGGGTGCCTATGTTGCAAGAAAGATAGAAGAGCATTTGGTTATTGTATAATCTTATTAACGATGTCTGTTTGAAAATGCTTTCCTGGAAGAATTGGTTGAAGTTTGATACAAATGTAAGCAATATTTGGAGCTCGAGTTTGATCGCATGTGAAGCTCATCAAATTGATAAACATTCTGATGGTTGTCTTTATTTATGAAATCAAGTGGTTATACATAGACTTCTTCTTTTCAAGTCCTTTAAAGAAACCACTTTAAAAATCCTTGCGATAAAGATTTCTCTCATGAAATAAGTTGTATTCCATCTTGATTGGGAGGACTTGAGAGCGCCATGTGAGTGACGCGTGCATGTCCATGGCGATGATTGTTGCTCATCTCTTCCGTTCTTGTCTTCTTTGAGCGTGCAAAGGGGGAGGCAGCTCAGGTGAAGTAGTTCGAACATTGAAGGAAGGGACGATACTTTAGCACTCGAGTATTGACCGAAAGGGTCAGTTAAGGCATGTGTAGGCTCCTACTTACTCGGGGGAAGAGGAGAACCGTAATTGCAATGGATAGCATCTCCCTTCTTTTATTTGTAAACTCAGTTGTTTCAGTTGAAGGTCAAGGCAGATACATATACGTATCTTTATAGTGTATATCCGCTCAACATGAAAATAGCAAGGGGGCGCTATCGACACGAGGGCGAGGAGACCCCTTGTCTCAGGGGAGGGGGTTCTGGCATGGGACCGATGATAATCACGGGACAAATAACAATGAAAACGGATCGAATACATATTGGGTATAGCTATTTCCATATCTATATTCATTTCCTCTATATCGGATATGGATACGGATATGAGTCGGATATGAATATAGGAGCCATGTCTTGACATAATCAGATTTGAATATTTGAATTCGGATTGAATATTCCTTGAATAGGAATTCATATCTGAATTTGGATTGAATATTCCTCGAATATGAATCCAGATCGAAGAAAAACAAAATATGAATCAAATAAATACCAAGCATGAGGTGATCTAAAAAAAGGTACCATTACAATAAAACACTATAATAAAAGTATGTACTGATAAATAAAAGTTAGAGTTGCATATGGGATGCTTTATAGATATAGTTGTCAAGTTGTTGAAGCATACTTGAGGCTTCTCCTATTATGATTCTTATGAAGTGGTCGAGGCAAACAAATGTTGTCAAGTTGTTGAAGCATACTTGAGGCTTCTCCTATTATGATTCTTATGAAGTGGTCGAGGTAAAGAAATGTTGTCGTTGTTGAAGATCAAAGAGGTGCATGGACTTGGGTTTATCTTAGTTGTCTACTAAACACAATTTTATATATGTGTATATGTCTATGTACATGTACATATGTTGATGGATTCAATTTGAGCGATTTTATTTATATTCAGGTAAATGGATCTGTTTGTTTAAGAGATTTGTCTGTACGGAAGTACTATATAAAGTCCCTAGAGTTAGGACTCGTTGAATCTTTTGTATTTTTCTTCTTTCCACGTGAAACCCAACACTGCCACCTAAGGTGAACATTGTAAACTCGTGCATCTTCGTGCTTGATTGATTGATCACATTTTTATATGCTTCCGCGATTCACAACTATTTGGTATTTGAGCATTGGGTTATGTATGGATCATCAAGCTAGATGGTGTCACACAATGTGAAGATCGAGAAGTTCACTGAGAAGAATGGGTTCAATCATGGCAGATCAAGATCAGTGCCCTTCTAAAGCAGTAGGGCATCTATGCGACGTTGGATGAAGAGCGGGCGAAGACACTCGAACCCTCCGAGTTGATGGTGATGGAAGAGAAGGCACACTCAATGACCATGGTATGTTTGGCAGATGAGATTATTACGATGGTTACCTATGAGGATTACACGGTCTATCTATGGTTGAAACTCAAAAGTCTGTATATAATGAAGTCTCTAACCAATAAATTGCTCTTGAAACAATGCATGTTGTGTCTCCGCATGCATGAAGATACGTTTCTTAAAGAACATATAGATCACTTAAATGCATTGTTGATGGATTTAAGAAATGTAGATCTCTAATATTGAAGATGAAGATGCTACCTTGATTTTGTTGGTTTCTCTTCCACATGCATGAAGGTACGTTTCTTAAAGGAAGTTCGCGCGAGTCAGCATATGCGTGAACTTAGACATATGATTATCGGGAAGCAAGACACTAACAGTGTAGGTTTGGTTATGACTCTTGAAAAGAGTCATGTTGGTTCTGACTACGTGAAGAAGGCAAAGCATACGTTCAAGTTGAAGAATCATAATGCTAAGGACATCAGCAATTATTGCAAGGAACATGGACATTAGAAGGACTACCCGAAGAAGAAAGGTAAAGCCACGGTTGTCGTCGTGGCTCACGAAGGCGCAGATTTCAAAGATGGTGTCATTCTCACCATTACATATCAGAAGATGATGGATAGCACATTAATTCTTGATTCATGTTAGTTTTACCTTATAACTCCCAATGAGGATATGTTCTGCACATATGAGAAGCTAGATAGCAGAAACGTCGTGATGAATCAGTGATTTATTAATTCTTTTATGCCTTTTTTAGCAAACTTCAGTGTCTAATTCATGTATTCTTCTCAATTTCATAAATAATTTTTATTTTATTTTTTTGTTTATTGCATTCAAAATTGTATAAAAAATTCATTCAAATTCCTTGCAAAAAGAAATTCTGTAAAAATTACAATCTTATTTTAATTTGTTTTGTCAATAAATATGGGCTCAAGCCCATATTGGAGTCTCTAGCCATTTTTCTTTCTTATATTTTTCAGACCGTCTGAAGCTCAAGAGGGCTCCCATCCCTCTTATCTTCCAAAAAATAAAAAAAAATGATAATTTGCTACATGACAAAATAGTTGGCGTCGGCTTGATATTGGCATTTAAAAAAATAAAAATAAAATAAAATAATTGGGATGACATCAACGATGATGTCACCCCCACCTTCTTCATCCTCATGCACGGACGTCGCACGCGCCCCTTCTTCTTCTCCCCTACGTGCCATCCACTCGTTGCCCCTTCCTCTCCCCTTCGACCAATGGTGGTGCTGCTTCTCCTTCCTCAAGCAACGCCCCCTCCCTTCCCTCGACTACACCTACAAATAAGGGAACGTGGCGATCGAGGAAAAGGAACCCAACTCGAGGGCTCAAGCCCTAGGAGAACCATTTGAGGAGCTTCAGCATCAGCTCCATCACCGTCACCTCCTCTGTCTCATCCCCGCCACCTCACCTCCATGGTTGAGCTTGAGGAACCAATGTGTGGTTGATCAATGAGGAGAACCCACCTAGGGGTGTTCTTCCTCATCACCAGCCACTAATGCGCCCACTCGTGCACCTCTATAAGCGATCTCTGTCGCGATACAACTCTAGAAGGGGGTGTGGGAATCCACGACTCAGCTCTGACCCCTCCATCACTCCAGTCGGCGTGCTCCGTCATTGTTAACCGAGCATGTCTCTGTCCTCTCTCCAAGAAGAAAAAAGGGTACGGACCCCTTTGTAATTTTCATTTTTTTTAGTTTTTTGAAAAGCATTCTAGACCTTCATCCAATTGTAGAAAACTTTTGATTATCCTTCTCCAATTTTGTAATTTTTGTTCTATAACATTTGCAATTATTTTCTTTAAGTTTATTTAATTACAATTTAGTCCTTCAGGGATGTTTCTATATTGTCTTTACTCGTTAAATATATTTTAAATGGGTATTTGTTTTAAAGGTACTTTTACATTATTGGAACATTACCATTAGTTTTAGTTTAATTTGCATTCTATCTCCTAGATTTCTTAGAAAATCATACTCATGCCCCTAGCAGTTCAAAACGTCACCAAAAATAAGAAAAAATCTGAAAAATTCGCAGAAAATTCATGTGTCGTCCTAGTGGTGTTTAGAATCTAATTACATTGGTTTCAATGCATTTTAGGATTTCAAAAAAAGAAAATTATGGTTTAATATGAATTAGTAAAGTTAAAAATGCATGTTTAAATACAATAAAAGTTCATGTAAAATGCATGTCCCTATGGATCGATCCTATACTTACCATATGCTTATATCTCTCGGTTTGTAGTTGAATAAAAAATATATGAAATCCATCGATTTTCACGTATGCACATAGCAACACTAAAAATCACTTCTTAGCGCACGGAAAATCGCAGTTTCATTTTGGTGTCGTTGATGAGGACTCAGAAACTTATGTAATTTTATTCCTAGCATTTTCATCTTTTATTTTATTTTTATAAACTAATTTCATTTATTTTTTAGGTACAAAAAGGTACAAAAATGAGGATTTCTCTCTTTCTCTCTCTCTCTCTCAATATCTCTTATTTAGAGGCTTCAAGCATATTTTTTTGGGATCACAATCGAAAAGCATTGTATGATCATTCCAAACACTTATGCATTTTAGGTTCTTACATTTGTGTTTATATTTAAAATATTTTCTGAAAATTATAAAATCAAGTTCTTTTGTTGCATTCATCTCCGTGATCTCTCTCCCTTTGCTCACCAATTAAAAAAAGATCACCAAGTTATCAGTCGCATAAATCAAATAAGTCCCGAAAGTTACCACATTCTAGAACAAAAGTTGATTGAATTGAATTAAAGTATTGCACATTAGACACAATCTCATGTGCACAAACAGAATCTTAGGTCAGAGCCCAAATCTAAGTGAGAATTTTGACTACTAGATTTAAAAATGATTAGCTACTTATTGATGAGGGAATTACGATCTCCCTTAGCAGTTTGGGTGGTTAAAGGACACCACATAAGACACTATCCTTAAGTAACACGGGTAGCCATTTTAGATTCATACTTACGCCCATATTGGCTGAAAGTAGAGACAACTAGTCTTACGAATTCGAGAGAATCATTGTTTTACGTGTAGATCTACATAGTATACATATGTGCTTGATTAGTTGTACATTGAAATAAAAAAAAAAAGATAATCGTTTTGCGGCTACTTTTATTGTATTGGTGAATTAAACATTGTCTTGTGTTTCAAATGGAAAATCTTAAGGATTTTGATATGATGGTTCTTCTTGGGTCGTTAACTAAGTATATATGTTTGTACGACTTGGTCAATACTTTGCCTGAAAGTATATTACAATCTCTCATCTCCATAGCTTTTGCAAAACAAGGGATCTTGGAGATGATATTTAATTCTTCTACTGAACACGTAAGGATCCAAAATGATATCTCCAATGAAGGACGACATTAAGGAGATAACAAGACTAATGGAAGAGCATAGAAACTTCATTCACCCTAGATCCATTGTTAAAGGACCTCCCCAATTATTTACCATATTTAGAATCTGACATTCCCTCACCTAGTTTTCTAGATCCATCCACTTTTAACGAGCATCATTAATTGAATATCAATCTATCATGCCATCCCCCATGTACACCATCGGAATTGTATGAGGATATCATTAGAGACAAACATAGGAGATTTTATGAAATCATGAATTAAGGAAAACAATATGTTCTTAATCAAACTCAAGGAATAATTTTGCCTGATAACTTGAATTTTAAGAATAAAGAAGAGAATTTCTCAGTTCAGTCATGTTCTCGTATACCCCTTTTGATCTTGAACCAAATAATTCTGTTGACATTCCTAATGCTCAAAATGCAATTCTAGAATGACCCAATGATTCAGCAACGAAATAGGTGAATTCAAACGAGTTTAAATATTATGATTATGTGACTTCACTCTATGATTTGGAAAGGCCAATTTTGGATTTTGATTTTGGGGAATATCTTGAGTTTGGATTTAATTTCGAAAAAGAACATAATGATAAACTCATTATTCCTGACTCGAACAAATCTGAATGAAGTTCATGAGTCAAGTGATAGCATTTCTGAGCTAGAGATTATTACAACAAGTGATGAATTTGTGAATAAAATTGAGAATTAATTTATCATTCTAGAAGAAGAAATGGCTGAAATTGATATTGATTCGTGGAAGAATTCGACTTCTAAGACAAAATATGAGAATAGAGATGAAATTGAATATGATTCTTGCCAGGAATATCTGGATGATATGAAAGAAGAGATAGAAAAATTAAGTTTTTCTCACCATTTCTCATCAACCCCTGACTTTAGTTTGGAATTCCTTCCTGATGACTTTCTCAGGGATGGGAAAATAAATTCCACCTCCATCGACAGGAAAGAAGAGCCACTTAACTCGGTGTATTATTTTCAACTCACGTCTTAAGACACCGAGTCAATTTTGGGTATGGAAGAGACAACCATCCCACCATTTGAGTTTATTGAGTATAGTTCCCAATGGCATGATCTAAATTTTAAATTAGAATCAACAAAGGATACCATATGAGGAGATTATTGTGAATAACCACATGGTCTGTTAAAGGCCTACTACCCACCTTTAGACTCGATCGAGTCTCAAGTCTTACTAGATGTCTCACTCGGTGTGCCAGTGGCACTTGATTCAAATTTTATGCTACCGGTATGGCTCAACTATAATGCATTTCCCATGCTTGAAATTGATATACCTAGGTTAGTCACTTCTCGAACTCCATCAACAATATCTCCACACTTTTACTACACTATGATGTTTCAAACACGGATGCTGGTCATACTCGAGAAACGGGTTATTTCTAACCCTGGACTCAATTGGGGGACATTAAAATCGGTACATCGTGGGATGAACCCCATAGTTATCTTAGGTATTTTCTCTAGCTTGCATTTTTCATTTCTCATAATTCTGGTTCAACATAAGTATGGGGAGAAACCCCACAAAAAAAGCAAAATCAGTTAGAAAATGATGAAAATAGCATCTTTGATCACTTTCATCTTGCATTCTCTCCACTCATATTGTCTTGCATTCTATGTTTTCACGATTTTATCATCATGTGGGCATGGCTCCTACAAAGCATGGGGTGTGCAACCCATTTCATGCATTCCATTTTTTATATTATTTTTACTTGAAATAATCCAAAAATATTTTTTCCATTGCATTATTTTTCAAAAAAATCATAGAATTTCAAAATATCTAGTATTTTCAAAAAAATCATTTTTTTTCAAAAATACCTAAAACATTTGCATATAACCAAAATTCCTTAAAATGCAAAAGTTCCTAAATTTTTTTTTGTTAAAAACACAAGCATTTTTTTCAAAAAAATTTTCCTAGTTTTCTCCCAACTTTTTGGGAATTGAAGTCTAGTTTTTATAAGCTTTGAACTTAGACCAAGAAGATCATAATCAAATTAATTTCATAGGATCTCTTTAAGCTTGAGTATTCCGATTTTTCATGTCTGTTTTGGACTTAATTCCTTGAGCTCTACTAATTTTATGCGATGAACAAAAGTTGTGTCTAGATAGATCATCTTGACGGCTATAGCACTCTTTTACTATTGATTGATTATGAATAATCTGCACCTTACACATTAGTTCAACTTAGTTTGCTTGTACAAGGTATTGTTTCAATCTCTACCAAGGGAAGGAAGTGACTATGAATTTTGGGTTAAGCAAAATTTAATGATTTAAGTTCAGGAATCACTTATTCATTATAAGTTTGGGTCTATCAGTAAACTTGTCTTGTATATGTATCTGAAAGTTATATTTATACATGTACACTCTTGATACCCAATGCCATAAAATTCTATAAAAAAGAAGGCACAATAAGGGATGCCTATTCCAAAAATGCTTATGCAAAGCAAAGTTCTACCAAAGAAAATTCTACTGAAATAACACATCTCTACCAAATAATCAAGTAGCAGACCAATGTTGCTACTAATTTAAAAGAAGTCGAAGAGGCTCAGGGTTATGCTATGAAAAAAGGAAAAAATTGAGAGTAATGGACTAAAGAGGTCTACAGAAAATCCCACAAAATCCAAGTTCTCTACAATTTGTATCCATCTTCTTTTGTCAATAGATTCAGATGAAATGAGAATAAGCCTATATTTAGAGAGAATAAAGGCTTTATATTTTGTGATTCTTATGATATATTGCTTAAGGTTGTACGGTATACTTATCCCGCACATTGAGAAGAGCTATAACTTTCATACACAGTTCAAATTCAACTCAAGGTTAAAGAGAACATATAATGAGCAAGGATGATATGACTTGGCCTAAGGTTGAACCAACTAAAGTTGATAGAACTGGAGGGTTGTTGAATTGAATACTCGAATTTAAGAGAAGTTCTAACACATTATTAATCTAAAGGTCGACTCAGTCTTTGTTTGTTATTTGTTCAAGCTTGGCTTGAAAATCTAAGGACTTTGTGGGTGTGTCTACTGCAAACCTTTTATACACCTTCTCTAGATCATCCTATTTTCTTTTCATATTATTGTTTTGTTTGAGAGTAGAAAAAGTTAAGGATGGAAGTATGATGAATCGATGATTCATCATGTCTTTTACACTTTTTTAAGCAAACTTCAATATTAATTCATGCAGTTTTTTCATTTTTATTTTATTTCATTTTTATGTTCATTGCATTCAAAATTATATAAAATTACATTAAAATTCCTTACAAAAAGAAATCTATAAAAATTAAATTTTTATTTTTACTTTTTTGTTAATAAATATTGTCTCAAGACCATATCGAATTCTTTCCTATTTTCTCAAGCCTGCTTAAGGAAGCCCAAGAGGTCTCTCATTTCATTCATCTTCCCTTCCAAAAAAATAAAAAAATCATTATATGATAAAATATCTAAGTCAGCTTGATGTCATCATTGAAAAAAATAAAAAAATGGGATGACGTTAGCGACGACGTCATCCCACCTTCTTCCTCCTCATGCACGGGCGTCACCCATGCTCCCTTTTCTTCTCCCTCGTGCACCAACTACCTATTGCCCCTTCCTCTGCCCTTCGACCGACCGTGGCACCCCCTTCCCTTTCGCCAATCATCGTCGCCTCCCTTCCCTCGACCGCATATACAAATAGGGGAGGGTAGCGGTCGAGGATAAGGAACCTAACTCGACGACTCAATCCCATGAGAACCCATTCAGGGAGCTTCAGCTCCAACCATCTTTGTCATGCCGTCATCTCCTTTGTCTCCTCCTCGCCACCATGCCTCTATCATCGAGCTTGCGTACCCAACTAGTGGTTGATTGAAGAGGACAACTCATCATGGGGTTTTTGAAGGATATGGTTTTATCCTCAAGCGCATCACGGAAGCGTGATCGTCGTATCGAATACGACGTAGAACGACTAGTCGTACTAGTTGTTCTATGCAGCGGAATTTGAAAAATTTTCATGCGATGAAACCACATGATCCAAGAACGATTCTCGGATCGTTTCATCCAGAACCACATCAAGTATAAAATAATACCTCTTGAAGCGCGGTTGATCAAGTCTCTACGAAAAGAGATCTCCTATCTCAAGTCTGATCGTCGGAGAAGACACTTGCGAGCGCGGGGTTGAACCGCGTGATCCTCGCAATCCAACAAGATGATCCAAGCACGGTGAACTCCTGCTCTCGTCGTACAAGATAGAACGTCCTCTTCGTGAGAGTAGCCCTCCAAGAAGATGGAGAACCGAAGAACGTCGAAGCGGCGGCACGGTGGCAAAGTCGACGACGAATATCTCCTCTAGGGTTTTGGTGGTTGGCCACCAAAGAGAGAGGAGGAGGGCTGACATGTGGAATAAAAGAGAGAGAGAGAGATGTGCTTCAAAATCTTAGCCTTAGAGAGCATGGTATGCCTCTCTATTTATAGGGTTTTGGGATCCATGGATCTCACTCCATGGGACATATAAAAATCAATGGATGAGATTGATTTATGTTCAATCCAATGGTCAAGATTGTTGTTGGTAAAAGCCAACAACTTATGATTTAATTTAGATCAAATATATTTGACAAATCAAATATAAATCAATCCTAAATTAAACCAATCAAATAAGGGAGATTAACCAACATGGAGATTGCATTCCCATTCATCATGGTGGACGGCCACCAATTTCCATATTGGTTATGGTGGCCATCCACTTGATTGCAAGTGGGATCAATCTCATGAGATTTCATATCTCCTTGGAAATCTCCATTATTTAATCCAACAACTTTTATTGTGATTTATTCTTCAAAATTAATTCATAATTAATTTTGAGAATATTGCAATCTTGCTATTGGAAATTTGTGAATCACATTCACAACCCAAAACAAAATATAATTTACATTTCAATTAATTACACAATGTGTATCCAATACGCATTAATAATTAATCAGCAAATATAAATTATAATTAGCTCTCTCTAATACATTATAAATCACATTTATAATATATTACGAATAATTGAATATTGGTATCCACATTATTCTTATCCATAATAATTAAATCACATTTAATTATATTGGATAATTTCCATACAAATCAAGATGATTAAATCACATTTAATCATCAATTCTTTAATGCTCAGATCTATGGAATTATTCTTGAACCCCTTCAAGAATAATGCGATTTCTCCGCAGATACTTGGAGATAAGGACAGGGCGATTGTATTGTTCCACATATAGTGACTTGGATGTTGAGATCACATCTCAAATCCAGATCTCATGGACCTCCCACAAATGCTTGATCAGATCAAGACGGTAGACCTAATCTTCTCATTGCATCTGAATCTCATTCAGATCAATGTCCAATACATGGACTAAGATTAGGTCACTTCTCTACTGAGAGGAGTCAATAAAATCCAAACCTGTTTCATCACTCCCTCGGAATGGAAGTGTCATGGTTATACAATCGTTTATGATAACATCACCCTCAGGTATTCCCAATACCTGTACATCCTGCATACTGGAAGACCTATGATCATCCTGAAGATATAGATCACTTTTACACTGTCATCTTCAGGGTTTGATCATTATGTTTCTCAATATTGGTCATTGGGAATTGATATAATCATATGCTTTCCCAAAGCATATATCTTACCTTCAAATTCATGTCATGCTTCCAAAGCATGACGACCATGGATGGAATTTGATCAGTCCCAATACCTCACGAATGAGCTCATGTCTCCCGATTCACAAGTGAACCTGTATGATCCCTTTGAGAGATCGTATTACTCATATGTCCTTACATGCACACCAGCTCGTCGGTGTATAGACCTTGGCTAGGTCATCAACCTATTGGTCTGCCAAATGTACACACTCAGACATATAGCAACACATCTGTCTCTGGTCAGAGGATGCATGCCTATGTTGTGGCAGTATTCAACATAGGTCTTTGGTTATCTCGATCTCGTTAAGTCAACCCATTGACTCAACTAATCTGATACATCTGAATCACTATTCCCATGCAGAGGACCTGCATCAAGAGGTTGGTCAGATATCAGCCATATGAGAAAGGATTGCCATCTCCTACTCAGACTGGAGATCATCACTTTAACAATCATTTGATGATGCTTGATGAGTCCTCTATCTAACTCCTTAGATATTCATCGAAGCATTAGCCTTTATGATTCAATCAATGAATCAATAGATGTATGATCATCAAGTTGGCCATGGTACATTACCCTTATTGTACAGAGGGACCTATTATGCAAATTATTCATTCTTCATTTCAGATTAGGGAACGATTTTTGCAATAACATTTATTGCATAATGGCTCGATGTGGGCTCGCATGTCCAATAATCTCCCACAAGCCCAAAGAGCCATTAATGGGCTAATCATTTAAACGCACACTCATGTGACAATCATAGGCTATTTAGAAAAATAGCTAGGTAAGCTGATCAGTCACTCTGTTCCCGAGAGACTATGCCAAGTCCTTTTACGGTACTTGCATATCTCCTAAAAAACAGTGCTCACATCCAATGCGAATGTTGCATATTATGCAACCAATACTCAATCTTGTCAGTTAAGTGTACTTGACACTATGGCTTAACAATTATTATAACCAATATTTCCATAATCCTTATCAGAATTCCCTTATTCCTGAAGATCTCTATCTCCTAATGTATCCATAATTAAGACATTTTAGATCACTATCTATAAAGTCTTAAGTTTTTGAAAATAAGACTTTGAGATCACTATCTCAAAAATATTCTCATCTTTGAAGATATTGTTATCACTACAATCAAGTGTTTTATCTCCATAGTAGGATCAATAACAGTTTACTACTCCCACTGCATGGCATACATCTGGTTTTTCTATACATCTAGCATACACCCGGCTTCTCGGAACTGACGTACAAGGGCAAGCAATTTTAGCATTCACATCATCAACCCTTTGAGGTTCTATCTCTTTTTAGACAGGCCAGTACCATATCAAAAGGGAAAGAAGCCTTTCTTGGAATTTTCCAGAATATGGAAATGTCCAAGTGTACCATTAGTGTGATGGTCCCAATACCCTCTCTCTTTGCTTCTGAACAACTTCAGAACTAAGATCTAAGAGGTATCCTTGAGATCATATCTCGAGGTATGGAACAACCATATTATAAAATATTTAATATTATCATCCTTGTATCATTCCAAATGATTAGGATATTATCTACATTTATCATGATGAACACAATGGCACTCCCACTAAGATTCACGTGGTTCATCAAGATTCTATCTGTAATCATAACATTTATAATTTCATTAAATCTTATGTTCAAAATACAAGAAGCTTATTTGAGTCCAAAGATGGAATTCCTTAGCTTGCACATCTTGCTTTCCTCAACCATGAAGCCATAGGGCTACTTCATGTGAATATTCTCAGAGAGGTATTCATAGAGGAATGCAATCTTTACTCACATCTTTAAGATGTTATAGTCAAGTTGCGTAGCTATAGTTAGCAATATTCTGATGGGTTCAAGCATGGTCATTGAAGAGCATGTCTCATTGCAAGCGATGTCTTCTCTTCGGTATGCAGCTCATGGCTACGAACCGTGCTTTTTGAAGGTCTCTATCTTCTCATCAGGTTCCCTCTTTCTATTGAAGATCCATTTACACCTTAATGGGTCTTACCCATATAGGTGGATCCTCGAGGGTCCATATACAACATTTGTATATGAAGTCTACTTTAGACTTTATTGCTAACATCCATCCTTCCATGCTATGATCTTCAGAAGCTTCATTACATGAAGTCAGATCATTGTCAGATTCAACTGACACATGGAATCCATCTTCAAACTTATTTGAAGAGGTATTAGTGTTTCATGTTTAATTGTCCTTTTAGTTTCTGATTTCAGGAGCCTCATTATCTTTTCAAGATTAAATGAGTTCCTACACTTCATTTTCATCTTGATTCTCAAGAGAATTATCCTCTAAGAATCGCATTCTCAGAGATGATATCTCTTTAAGAATCTCAAGGTCATAAAGTAGACATTCAATACCATCCTTTATTTTCCTAATGAAGTAGCACTCTCCAGTGCCAGATTCCAGCTTACTTGCATGGAACCTTATTAAGGATATATATATTGCAGTCTCTACTACAAATATATATACCTGGAAACTAAGAGGTAAATATGCTAAAATTCGTCATTGATAAAATCATGTCGTACATGATTAAATTGTAACTCCCTGCAACTCTATTGAGTTTAGGAGTATCAGGAGGAGTGAGATAAGACATATCTCCATAAGGTATTCTATGAAATCATCTAATAGGTATAGGCTACCTAGATTAGATCAAATTCATTTCATCTTCCTTTAGACTTTGGTTTCAAACCAAAATTATGAAATCTTTGAACACTTAAATGGTTTCTAAGGTGAAGGCAAGAAATCTCATATCACAAGTAATCATTTAATGATATCACATATCATCAATGTTTATCATGATATAGATGATCCACATACATCAATATGTATGAGATATTGAATACTTTGACATCTTACACCACTCTCAGAGAAGGGTGATTTGGACATTATTACTTTGAATACAATATTCACAAGTATGTAAGATTTGAAATTTTAGACATTCTAAAGTTTCTTCTCTTACTAGTTTATTGATCTCATCAATAGACATATGTCCAATTCTTGATGTCAGATCATTGTCATATGATCTTCATCCTCCTATTGATCTTTTAAAGTTTAATTTTTCAGTATTAGAAATCATAATGAACCATTCATTAATTTTCTAATATAGTAGAGTCCTCTAGATGTCAGAATACTATCTGAAAGGTGTCCATCATAACTCTTATGATAGGTCTATTCCAGAATTCATACTTATTTCCAACATTTAGAAATAAATAATGAGTGTAATCTAATATCTAGGTCATAGAAACATTCTCTAAGACTAAGGGCTCCTACTGAAAATATGAAGTCTATTGTTCCAATGGAAATTATTGCAACAATTGCATCAATTCCAACATGGATGACCTTTAAACCTTAAGATCAAATGTTTTCAATTTTCTAATATATATGCAACCAATTGCAAGTGTCTTTAGAAAATTGAGATACAATTATTAGACTTCGTCTTGTCAAATAAGTAAGTCAATTTCAGTGATTATATGTAGATTATTCTGATGTACTATCTGATTCCTTCTCTAAGGATTCTAGATAGATTTGATAGTCATACTATCAATAACATCAACTCATTGCAGTATTGGCATTCATCCAACTTTTTGGATGTCATATGGAAGTCACAGAAGTACAATCAACTTTTGACTTTCTATCTTACTTGGGTCCAACCCATGCTTGCACTGCGCTCCCTTTATCCATAAGCAACCATTGCTCAAAACAAAGGATCTCTTATGTCGAAATCAAAAGGTTTCAATATAAGAGTAATTCAACATTTATACATGCTTCATTCAAATCATAAAATATGATTATTCTGAAGCTTCATGAATAACTAGAGTATAGACAGTAGAATGATGACTCTCATTGTATCTACATCCATCTAAACTCTTAAAAAATATTGGTTCATGTAGGTACTCAAACAATTTTGAATACATCATCTCTTATAGAGCTACCATTCTGCATGATGCAGAGAACCACGTCATTCATGATTAAATGTCGAGAGCACATATGTATGCCGAACATCTTCTTCGAATTTTATAAGGATGATTTGACAAGTACGATCATCATCGACATGTCACTTCCAAAGTACATTCCATGAGAGATCAAGACTATAGAGACATACAAACCTTAGGGTTGTAGTTCTATTGTTTATTTAATTGTCACTCCTCATTATTATGAGAAAACTTGCAAATCGCAACCACATACAATATGTGTCCAACTGTAAGTACAATATCTTAATCGTGGATCCAATCCACGATAATTTACTGGTTATTATTGAGTATATTATTGAGTGGGTTTAATGAAAGATTATCTGAAATAAGACATTTGCATAAATATATATATATATAAGTATATATATGCACATCTTACTTTGATTAAGGCATTTTAAATCAAATTGTTCTTGCTCTGTCAATCTTGAAAGTTTATTCCCTTAATCACTTTCAAAGTAAGAGATATACTTACTGTTATATCTCAAGCAAGAACAGGGATCTCCTCCTTATCTTTGTCATATCCCAATAATATGAGAACCTATGACTCCAATAAAGAGAAGTGGGAACACATTCCGCCTTGCAAGTCCAACTTGCATTTCCCAATTCGGTCTTTAATACCCGAGCCCACCACCCCTAAGGTGATGTTGACCCGTCATTAATTGAACCAACGGTCAACAGGAATACAACTCGCTATGCGCAATCCAATATCGCCCCAATAATATGAGGACCCGATATTGGGGTCACTACGCATACGTCCTTACTCTTTCAAGAAGCGACGAGCCCGATCCAAATGAATCGTATGCAGGAGCTGTCACTTCGGACAGGCGTCTCCTATATACAATATCTGGCGACGGAACCCTTCGCCTTGACGGGAGACCATGGATGTCACTTATGTGATCCCCCACCTCATATTCAAATTTTAACTAATTATTATGAATCATATTCATATAATTAATTATTCCAAGGGAAATAACAACTCTATTCATAATTTGACAATTACAAGGTTCTTGATTAGGACTGTAATATCAGCAGTGACCCCTACTCACTAAAATTAACATATCTCAATCAATTCAAAAATTAAACAAACTCAATTTTCAAAGATTGCTAATTTGATTGGACAGAACCTAAGTGATATTTCATGCATTTAGAGGCGTATTAAAACAATTAACTCATTAATCATGTTAAGATTCGCAGTACCCGGAACAGTGAATACGTTCATTAAAACAACCATATCTCGAGCAAACGGAATGCAAATTATGTAAACTCAGATCCTATGGTTTCCTTATTTAATGGAGAACCAAATCCAAGTGATTAATTCGTGTTTAAACAATTTAAACATGCCCGAATTTATTCACTAAACAGATGTGCGAAAATCAAATGCGACAAAAACTTTCGCAATCTTAACGAACCCAAGTCGTCCTAGGTTTACGGATCATATTCCAAACCTTCGACCTAAAGCTCTGATACCACTTGAAGGATATGGTTTTATCCTCAAATGCATCACGGAAGCATGATCGTCGTATCGAATATGACGTAGAATGACTAGTCGTACTAGTTGTTCTATGCAGCGGAATTTAAAAATTTTTCATGCGATGAAACCACATGATGCAAGAATGATTCTCGGATAATTTCATCCATAACCACATCAAGTATAAAGGAATACCTCTTGAAGCGTGGTTGATCAAGTCTCTACGAAAAGAGACCTCCTGTCTCAAGTCCGATCGTCGGAGAAGACGCTTGCGAGCGCGGGGATGAACCATGTGATCCTCGCAATCCAACAAGATGATCCAAGCACGGTGAACTCCTGATCTCGTCGTATGAGATCGAACGTCCTCTTCATGAGCATAGCACTCCAAGAAGACGGAGAATCGAAGAACGTCGAAGCGGCAACGCAGTGGCGAAGGCGATGACGAAGATCTCCTCTAGGGTTTTGGTGGTCGACCACCAAAGAGAAAGGAGGAGGGCTGACGTGTGGAATAAAAGAGAGAGAGAGAGAGAGAGAGATGTGCTTCAAAATCTTAGCCTTAGAGAGCATGGTATGCCTCTCTATTTATAGGGTTTTAGGATCCACGGATCTCAATTCATGGGACATATAAAAATCAATGGATGAGAATGATTTATGTTCACTCTAATGGTCAAGATTGTTGTTGGTAAAAGCCAACAACTTATGATTTAATTGAGATCAAATATATTTGACAAATCAAATATAAATCAATCCTAAATTAAACCAATCAAATAAGGGAGATTAATCAACATGGAGATTGCATTCCCATTCATCATGGTGGACGGCCACCAATTTCCATATTGGTTATGGTGACCGTCCCCTAGATTGCAAGTGGGATCAATCTCATGAGATTTCATGAGATTTCATATCTCCTTGGAAATCTCCATTATTTAATCCAACAACTTTTGTTGTGATTTATTCTTCAAAAATAATTCATAATTAATTTTGAGAATATTGCAATCTTGCTATTGGAAATTTATGAATTGCATGATGAATCTCGTATTCATCATGCTAAAAGCCGCTAATTAAAACCCCTACTTAATCAAACCAATACAAATACCCTTCAATTCTTTGTTTTTATCCTGTATTATATTGTATATAATTTACCATTAAATTATTTTATTTAATTTCCTTTATTTTTCTTGTAATTATTTTATCCTCAAAAACCCCTAAAAATTAGGTAGAATAATTGTCTATAAATCACTGACCATTAAAAACACTAAAAAATACAAAAACATCTCAAAACCACAAAATCGGTATTTTTATCCTCCTAAAAATACCCCCCAAAAATACTTTTTGTACAAATGACCTCTTTTGGCTTTTTGACCAACATGAAATTGTAGATCTCGTCGAGACGAGCAACTTTTATGTTTTGACTTTTTCCTAATTCGGCCTCTAACTATTTCTTTTATATTTTTCTTTGTATTTTTATTTGAATTTTTCTGATTGGGCCACGTGGCGCCCCCTGGGCCGCCCACGTGGCCCTCTCCTCTCTCCGCCACCCGACGCCTCCATTGGCCTTTGGTTCTGTCCCTGACCGCCCTCATCTCCGTCGTCCATCAACGCTCCATCGTCAACCGTCAGAACTCTGATGAGATCTGATCTAAGCCGCACACCCTCGCTCCAATCTTAGCCATCCGATCGACCTATCATCCAACGCCCCCTATCACGTCACGACACATTTTCACGTCAGTCGTTAGATCGTCCCGATCTTCCAATCAAAGCCGCTCCTTCGCGCTATACTCTCAACCGCCCGATCAAACCGATGGATCTAATCTGAGCCCTCCACTAGCGCCTTCCTCCTAGCCGTTGGATCTCACGATCCAACGGCCAACAGGTCGTCTCCTACCTCGTAACCCCCCTTCCCCCAGCCGTTACGCATCAGCGACCACTCCGCCCCCTTCCTTTTTTAGCATTCTTGTCCGGTCACCTCTCCGTCTCTAAACGGTCGCCCCGCGTACCCCTTCCCTCCGCCATCCTCGCGCCACCATCAACACTCGCCACCATCACTCCATTCTCCATTAAACCACCACCTAAAAACGCCTCGCCACCATGTAACCTCCGACTAACTTCCCCTATAAAACCCTCTCCTCTGCCACCTGAGACCCTCGTCCACCATTCTTGGGCCTTCTCCTAGCTTCCTCCGCCCCTCCGGTGACAGCGGAGGGGCGGAATGTCGAGGCGATAATGGGGTTTGTCCGGTGTCGACCCACGGCGATGCTCCGCCGTGTCCTGGTGACTCCGGTCACCAACACCAATTGAGCCCATTGGCTTGCTGACCAGCTAGGCGACGACCCCGAGGCTCGTCTGAGCCTCAGCCCAAGCCCATCCTCCGCTAGGGTTCCCCTCCCCGATGAGGTCTTCTTCCTCCTTGCTTTTTCTTTTATTTTCTCCGATTTATCACGCCACCTACGTTCACCGTCACCCTCATCTGTTCATCCCTTAAGCTTCGCCCGACCACTCCGATCCTCGCCGACCACCTTTCTTTTCTCCAGGACCTTCCCTCACTCCGACCCCCTTCTACCCCCAACGCCGCCGGAGAAGAAGCTCTGGGCCACCGCTCCCTACGCTCCACGGCCTCCACTCCACTCACATAACCTTCGCACTCACACGCACAAGCTTCGACTATATCTAACGCTTGCAGGTACTTCAATTGCCGGAGTTTGCGTCGGAGCTTATTCGAGCTCTTCTCCGCCGGCGAAGCTCCATCGATCTTCCCCTCCGACCCGCCTCGGAGCCTCGCTGCGCTTCCCAGATCTTCGCCCGACCTCCAGCTCGCTTCCCCAACCATCAGAACACCCTATGGAGCTTGGAGGAAAGAATTCAGGGCACACCGGAGCCCCACCTCCTCCGATGGAGCTGCGACGAAAGAAGACAAAGTAGATATCGTCCGAACGTTTCGATCGGACGGCCAAGATGATGGCACGTGGCGTCCCGAGCCTCTTCTCCGAACGACTAGGCTCGGGTCATTCGAACCTCAAGACGAGCCACAGACATCCTCCACGCGCCCCGAGCCTGAGCCTCCTCCCGAGCCTAGGTGCCTCACGTGCCCAGCACGTGAGGTCTTGGGTAAATTGCACGAAGGACCCTGGAAGAATTACTATTTGCATTTTGGTCCCCAAGCACGTGCCTCACGTGCGTACCTGGGTATTTTACAGAGAACCCCTCCAAAGTTTCAGATATTGTAGAAATGCCCCTACGCGCATGGTGAAATTGCATAAGGGCCCAGGCGGTTTTTGGTAATTGCATTTAGGTCTTTCCAGGGACCTAAATGCAATATTTATCCCTTTCTTTTATTGCATTTTTATTACAATTATGCCCATGCATTGTTTTTAGCATAACTCGAGCATCGTAGGTCCAAATTGCATGATTTTAGTGTCGTTTGATCCTTGTTTTGTCCTCTACATCTTAGCATGTCTAATTTTCTCATTCGTCACTATTTTTAATGAAGTGAATTTTTATGTGATAAAAGAGTCCCTGCTATCCTTGTCTTGCTTCGATTTGATGACCACTTTTTATTGTTATGATTAAATTGACACTGATTTCATTTCTAGAATGATGCTCATTTTTTAGGGTATACTTGTGATCTTTTATTCAGCATACATAGTCTCTTGCATTATTCATGCATCGCTTTAACTTGCATAAAAACCAATTAAAAAATGCATGCATCTTAGTATTACATTTTAAATTGCATAATTTGCATGAGGACCTGAAATTGAAATTAACTCACTTTGTGCTTCGTGAATCGAAATTCGATAAACATATTAAGTAGTCGTGTCCCTGTGTTCGACCTTGGTAGACTTGCCAAGTTAAAATATTCCACGACATTCAAAGTTTATGGTTTTTGCTGAACC
Organism: Ottelia alismoides; assembly: GCA_037367405.1. NCBI lineage: Eukaryota > Viridiplantae > Streptophyta > Magnoliopsida > Alismatales > Hydrocharitaceae > Ottelia > Ottelia alismoides. Next base: position 301,898 of record JAZKJV010005978.1, read on the forward strand.
AAATTCGCCTCCTATACTACGACTATTTCTCACTCTTAAAGAGGTGAATTTCACGTTCATCAATTCACAACCCAAAACAAAATATAATTTACATTTCAATTAATTACACAATGTGTATCTAATATACATTATTAATTAATAAACAAAAAAAATTATAATTAGCTCTCTCTAATACATTATAAATCACATTTATAATATATTATGAATAATTGGATATTGCTATCCACATTATTCTTATCCACAATAATTAAATCACATTTAATTATATTGGATAATTTCCATACACATCAAGATGATTAAATCACATTTAATCATCAATTCTTTAATGCTCAGATCTATGGAATTATTCTTGAACCCCTTCAAGAATAATGCGATTTCTCCGCAGATACTTGGAGATAAGGACAAAGCGATTGTATTGTTCCATGTATAGTGACTTGGATGTTGAGATCACATCTCAAATCCAGATCTCATGGACCTCCCATAGATGCTTGATCAAATCAAGACCGTAGACCTAATCTTCTCATTGCATCTGAATCTCATTCAGATCAATGTCCATTACATGGACTGAGATTAGGTCACTTCTCTACTGAGAGGAGTCACTAAAATCCAAACCTGTTTCATCACTCCCTCGGAATGGAAGCGTCATGGTTATACAATCTTTTATGATCACATTACCCTTAGATATTCCCAATACCTGTACATCATGCATACTGGAAGACCTATGATCATCCTGAAGATATAGATCACTTTTACACTGTCATCTTCAGGGTTTGATCATTAAGTTTCTCAATCTTGGTCATTGGGAATTGGTATAGATCATATGCTTTCTCTAAGCATATATCTTACCTTCAAATTCATGTCATGCTTCCAAAGCATGATGACCTGCATGGAATTTGATCAGTCCCAATACCTCATGAGTGAGCTCATGTCTCCTGGTTCACAAGTGAACCTGTATGATCCCTTTGAGAGATCGTATTACTCATATGTCCTTACATGCACACCAGCTCGCCGATGTATAGACCTTGGCTAGGTCATCAACCTATTGGTCTGCCAAATGTACACACTCAGATATATAACAACACATCTGTCTCTGGTCAGAGGATGCATGCCTATGTTATGACAGTATTCAACATAGGTCTTTGGTTATCTCGATCTCGTTAAGTCAACCCATTGACTCAACTAATCTGACACATCTGAATCACTATTCCCATGCAGAGGACCTGCATCAAGAGGTCGGTCAGATATCAGCCATATGAGAAAGGATTGCCATCTCCTACTCAAACTGGAGATCATCACTTAACAATCATTTGATGATGCTTAATGAGTCCTCTATCTAACTCCTTAGATATTCATCCAATCATCAGCCTCTATGATTCAATCAATGAATTAACAGCTGTATGATCATCAAGTTGGCCATGGTACATAACCCTTATTGTATAGAGGGACCTATTATGCAAATTATTCATTCTTCATTTCAGATTAGGGAATGATTTTTGCAATAACATTTATTGCATAATGGCTCGATGTGGGCTCGCATTTCCAACAGTTTTATTCCACATCGTCGATCACCACTTTTGATCAGGATGTTGATGAATGTCGTGAAGCTGAGCAACCAGGGGAAAGAAAACCAAGTGTTGATGTTGAATAACCCGTAGAGATATACATATACTGCTGAGATACATATTTGAAGACATGATAGTATTTGCATTACATGTTGTGAAGGAGATAGAGTCTCCAGAGCCTTCCCTTACCCGATGGCAATAGTTGAGGCAGAATCTGGTGATTAATTACTTCTATGGATGAGGAGATGAAGTTTCTTCATAAGAATCAGACATGAGAGCTTGTCAAGTTGCCAAAGTGAAGGAATGTCATTGGATGAAAATCGGTCTTCAAAAAAAGACATGAATCTTGGGTAGTGAAAGCATCAGATACAAGGTACGCCTAGTTGCGAAGGGTTATCGTCAGAAGGAAGGTTTAGATTACAACGAGATATTCTCTCACATTATAATACATACATCCATCAGGCTGGACCGTCTCGTATAGCACATCGAGACTTGGAGCTTGTGCAGTTAGACATTATGACAACTTTTTGCATGGTGAACTCAAAGAAGAAATTTTTATGAGCCAACCAGAAGGATTCACATCTTAGGGAAAGTAAGACCATGTGTACAGATTGAACAAGTCCTTGTATAGGCTTAAGTAATTCCCAAACAGTGGTACAAGAAGTTTGGCAGTTGCATGATTGATCATGGGTTCAACAGAAGCATGTACAATTGTTGTGTTTACCACAACAAGTGGAAGATGGATCCTTCATCTATCTATTATTATATGTTGATGACATGCTGATTTCTGCCAAGAAGAAGAATCCCATAGATGAACTGAAGAAGCTCGCTAGTTCATAGTTTGTCATGAACTTTGGTGCATTGAAGATTATATAGGGATGGATGACCATAGAGATCATGTAGTAGGGAAGCTTTTCATATCTCAGAAGAACTACATTGAGAAAGTTAGAATGATATTTGAGATGTCTACAACCAAGCCTCTAGGTACTCCATCCACTGCGAATGTTCATCTCTCAATTTCTTTCGCACCTCAGCCAAACACAAAGAAGGAACACATGTCATGTGTTCCCTATGCCAATGCAGTTGGGAGTCTTATGTAGCAAAGGTATGCACAAGACCTGTCATCGCTGATGTTGTGAGCATTGTTAGCTTATTCATGGGCAACCTAAGGAGGGAGAATTAACATACATTCAAGAGGACTTTCACCTATCTAAGAGGAACATCATATATTGGACTCATCTACAGAAGTTAGAGCTGCTAATTGAACTGAATCATTCAAATTCGATTAGGATTTGTTCGTAAAAAATCATAAAAAAATCGATTCGAAATCAAATGAACTGAATTGAGTTTAACTTGTAGATTTGATTCCCAAATGAATCGAAATTGAATTATCCTGAATTCGTTTAATAATAATCCAATTCGATTTGATATTAACACATACATATGTGTATATGCACATGCTTGTATGTATTCATGTATTTATATTCTTATACATAGTACATACATATATACATATAATACATACATATTGACATACATACGTGTAACAACCCCACTCCGGATCGATTCAGATTCTTCCTGAATATTCTTATAGAAGAAATTATAGCATAATTAAATCAAAAGGTTGACATGCATTTATTTAATTCATTTGTGGGTAAACAGGTGCTGAATACAATATATGAATATATTTTAAAAAGTTAAGATGTTAATTTACATTGAAAGATTTAGCATTTGCATTATATCATTAAGCATAACATGTGCAAGCATATAAAGATACTCTAAAACCAACTTACTACAATGATTAACTAGTTACTTTTAAAATCCATATCTAGGCTCCAATGATATGATTTATCATGTCCATACTTCACTCAGTGATTTCCATACTCCCATGCTACACTGACATGACTTCTCAATACATGATGTGTATATGCGACATAGACCGCCCTAGTGAGATTAAATCTCTTTCATTTTCCCTTTATAATTAAATTTAGTATTTTAACTCTGAAATATGTTGAGTCGGAGATGTGGGTCCTTCATGCATCAATTATATTAAACATCTAATTTCCCGTCTTTACTTCTTGTTTTAACCTAGTGAAAGTAGCTTCGGTATGGGTTACTTTGTATAATTCAATCTCTTAGTGTGATATTCAAAAATTTTGAGGCATTAAGAGGATCACAGAGCACTATAAGCCATACCCACTTTAATATGTATGCATATATATTCATGTATAATCCTTTAAGTTAAAAACTAAATATTAAATAAAAAAGAGTAAAAAATATCAATCATATAATCTACAAGGAAAGATCAAATGTTTAAGATTGTTATTCTAATTTCTCACTCATACATTTATTTATATGTTCCCACATTCCTGACACTATCTTTTCCAGCCCCCTTTTCATTATCTACCAAAGATCCCAAAAATGCACGGTAGATTATGATAGTCTTTCTCCTAACATGTGAAAATGTTGGTTTTACTAATTCATATTCCTCAACATTTGTCGTGGTTCAAAATTAATCTGGATATCTCTCCTCATGGAAATTCTTGATGATTATCTTTATCACAAAGACATTTATCATCGCATGAGTAATATAATGTAAGTTCATTTGTATATCAAAAATATATATATTTCATTTTCATGGATTATTTTTTCGGTACTGAAAAATCCCCACGCGTATTTTTTAGTATTTTCATTGTTTCAAATAATACTACTAATGTATAGCAACTTTCTATATAAGTTTGATCTTGTCTTGCTTTAACATGCAATTGTAATTATAATATGTTCAGCTTTTTCGTCATTGATATTCGATCTCTTTGATAGACTCATATGATTATATTGTATTTATTTATTTTTTCACCATAGAAAAAGAGTAGATTTATGTTGTACAATACAAATAATAATTGTAAAAATTAGGTACTTTTATTGATTGTATTGCCTTGGTTTGATATTTTCCTTTATTATTTAGTTTTTTTCAGCTTATATTAGTAATATATATTCAAAATTAGGATCATACAATAAAATCTTTATATTATATTATTCTTCATATAATATTATTTGTATAATGTCAAAAACATCAATTAACATTTCAAATTCGAAATAAAATGAATCGAATTTGAATTTCATGAACTCAAAACGAATTGAATATGAATTTAAGTTGGCAAAATTCGTTTAAATCTGATTCGAGTTCAAATTTGAGACTTTTATAATGAATTGAATAAGAATCACAGTGCTTTCGAAGGTATTCGATTCGATTAGCACCCCTAACAGAAGTAATTCGGAGTGTTTGGTCATTGGATATTCAGATTCAGACTATGTTGCAGATGTCGATGGGAGGAGATCAATGACAAGCTACATCTTCACTTTTTGAAATTTGATCATCAGTTGGAAGGCTACCTTACAGCCATCCGTTGCTTTGTCTATTTCAGAGGCAAAGTACATGGCTTTGATAGAGGCTGCAAAGGAAGACATCTTGTTGAAGGTCTTAGTTGGAGATCTTAGTCTATCATAGGCTATAGTATATTATGATAGTATCAGTGCAATATGCTTCGACAAGAATCAGGTGCATCATGAGAGGATCAAGCACATAAATGACAGATATCACTTCATTTATTTTGAGAAGAGGATCAAGGTGAAGAAGGTCGGCACAATAGATAATCCAACGGATATGTTCACAAATGCAGTTCCTGGGAGTAAGTTCAAACAATGTTTAGAATTGCTCAATGTCAACATTTGACAATAGCCCTGAGGTACTGATAAATTGATTTCTACCTTTCTTAAAATCGTCGAATTATCGTAGTATAAGAGATAGAAAAATGATTGATCAAAACCCTCTAATCAATTATCATGTGATGAATTTTTTACTTGGTATGTATACCAAGGTCGAACTGAGGGAACGATAATTCTCTAGTTACGTGACTCAAATTATTTATTGTATTTAACTATTTGCAATAATAATTTTTGTGTCAAAAATATACAGAGGAAGGATATTTGAACAGCTCGTAAGATGATAAAAAGTAGATCCAAGGTTTAAAACTTATCCCACAATCAGGCATTAGAAACTAGTTATTGTACCCTAATGGAGAAATAGAATTGCATAGAATAAAGGGTCAAAATGCTTAAAAAAATTAAAGTGCACGAAAAGGACTAAAGTGGAATTAAGAAAAGGTGTAGGGGTCGCGTTGATGTCTTGTAAAGGGCCTAGAAGTAGCAATTGAGGATATGAAATTGTATTTTGCATGAATTAGATGAAGTTAGTTAAAGCGGTGAACTAATTGCATCCATTGACTTTTTCAGTCTAGATAGTAGTTTAAGCAAAGTTAATAACCAGAGTACAGTAAAATCTATTCTCCAGATCTCAGTAGTATTTTTGTTGAAGAACTTAATTCGTAATTGAGTTGTTGATCAAATCCTATTAGTTGAGAGGGATAATACTTTTTCTTATTCAGCAAGGGAATCCCTCGGGCTCTTTATATAGGTAGAGAGGCCTAGTATTACAATACAATTGGTATATGAGATGACTAATCTACCCCTAAGGTTTGTGGGTAGAGTGCTTTACAACATGACTAATCTACCCCTAGGATTTGTGGGTAGAGTGCTTCTCAACACTCCCCTTCAAGCTAGAGTATATATATATCAATCATGCTCAGCATGTTACAACATTTTTCAAACGGTATGCATGCCTTGGTGAATATATATGTTGTTTGATCCGAGGAGGGTACGCTCTGAGTACGAAGTAGCCCTTTCTGTATCAAATCTCTAGTATAGTGGCAGTCAATTTCCACATGTTTGGTGTGTTCGTGGAACATAGGATTGTTGGCTATGTGCATTGCCGCTTGGTTGTCGCATCTAAGTTCCATGATCTTCTCATGAGTTATATGAAGATCGGTAAGTATAGATCGGACCCATACAAGTTCTGTTGCAGCTTGAGCCATGGCTCGATATTCACTTTCAGCATTCGAGCGAGAGACCACGGCTTGTTTCTTGCTTCTCCACGTGATTAAATTTCCTGCAAGGTAAGTGCAGAACCCTGTAGTAGACTTTCTATCAATCAGGCTTCCTCCATAGTCTGCGTCTGAATATGCCATGAGGCCAAAGCTATTGCCTTTGGTAAATAGTAGTCCTTTTCCTGGAGATGATTTGATGTACCTAAAGATCATCATGCATGCATCATAGTGGGCTGAGGTAGGTGAGTCCATGAACTGGCTAAGTTTTCTGACGGCAAGAGAGATATCTGGTCAGGTGATGGTAGGATATAGTAGCTTGCCCACTAGACATCTGTATCGACCACTATCCTCAACATTGTCTGCCTCGTAGATGCGTCCTTTAGGATCCATGGGTATCTGAGCTGGCTTGGATCCTAGCATCCATGTTTCTTGAAGGAGGTCAGTAGCGTACTTTCGTTGAGACATAACAATTCCTCTCTTGGATCTTGCTATTTCAATCCCTAGGAAATATCTTAGAGGTCCCAAGTCCTTGATCACGAATTGTTCTGCCAGTTGTTTCTTCACTTCTATAATACCATCATGGTCATCTCTTGTGAGGATAATGTCATCCACATATACCAGTATAGCCACAGTTCCTTTTCCATTCTTCTGTATGAATAAGGAATGATCTGTTGAAGATCGAATGAGGCCCAGATTCTCTAATGCTTCTGATAATTTTTGAAACCATGCGTGAGGACTATGCTTGAGACCATATATGGTCTTGCGTAGCAAACAGACTTTCTGACACTCCCCTTGAATCTCGAACCCAGGTGGCTGCTGCATATACACAATTTCTTGGAGGTGCCCATAAAGGAACACATTTTTCACATCTAGTTGATGCAATGACCAATCAAGTTGTACTGCTACTGCCATGAGAATTCTTATGGTGGATAAACGAGCAACTGCCGAGAAGGTATCAAAGAAATCAACCCCATAAGTTTGCGTAAATCCTTTTGCCACAAGTTGGGCTTTGTAGCGAGAAATAGACCCATCTGGATTGTACTTCACAGTGAAGACCCATCTGGGGCCAACAATTTTATTATTGCCTGGTGGATCTACAAGTGTCCAGGTGTTCCGAGAGATCAGGGCAGACATCTCTTCTTCCATTGCTAGGCGTCATTTCAAGTTCCGAATGGCCTCTGTATGATGACGACGAATAATGGTACTCGAGATGGCTTGGACAAACTGTCTGTATGTAGGGTCAAGTCCGGAAAAGGTTACAATAGCAGAGATTGGATGCTTCGTACTGTATCGTGATGGACATTGCATGGTCCCCTTCCGAAGAGCGATAGGTATGTCACTAGGAGCTTCTCTTGGGTTGGCAGAGATACCTGTATCTGCATCTGTGTCTGAATTGTAATAACTCAGTCAAGGGACATACCTGAGGAGATGGTGCATGTGCAGAAGGGGTGTAATCAACCTGAGGAAAAGGAATAGGAAGAGGAGAAGTGGTAACAGGGGGAGGTGATACATGAGTGCCAGATCGAGAGTAATACGGGAGAGATTCAAAGAAAGTAACATCAGCACTTATGTAGTGTCTCTTAGAACGTGGGTCATAGCACCTATAACCTTTCTGATTTCGAGCATATCCTAGAAAAATACATTTGACTGCTCTGGGTGATAGTTTATCCCTACAAGGATCAAGAACATGAACGAAGGCGACGCAACCAATGACTTTTAAAGGGACATGAAATATGGCTTTTCCTGGGAAAAGAACCTCAATAGGTATCTGCTCGTCAATAGGAGTAGAAGGCATGCGGTTAATAAGATATATGTCAGTTAGTACCACATCACCCCAATATGTAGATGGCACATGATAATCAATGAGTATTGTACGAGCAATATCAAGAATATGTCTATGTTTACGCTCCGCCACTCCATTCTGCTGGGATGTATGAGGACAGGTGGTTTGATGCAAAATGCCTTGAGACGTTAAGAATGATTGCATGTCATGTGAGACCAACTCCTTAGCATTGTCATATCTAAGGATTTTTATGGTGGTACCAAACTGATTCTTTATTTCATGTATGAAATGAACAATGATTTGAAAGACATCAGACTTATTTTTCATTAAGAAGGACCAAGACACACGAGAAAAGTCGTCTATAATAACCAAATAATATCTATTCCCCAGTCGATCAGGATAACGATTGGGTCCCCATATGTCAAGATGAACAAGTTCAAATAGACTACTAGAATGAATGGTACCCGACGAAGGAAAGGAACTCCGGTGATGTTTCCCCAGTTGGAAGACCTTACACTCTAGGTTGACAGTGAGAGGGAGCTGGGGAAGAACTCGTCGAAGCTTGTGAACAGAAGGATGACCCAGACGTTGGTGTCAAAGAGCACCCGAGGATGTAGAGAAAGTGGTCCCAGAGTAAGTTGTAGTATCAGAGGACTGGACAAGGTGATATACTCCCCCTTCTTCACAGCCCGCACCAATCGTCCTCCCAGTTAGTATATCTTGAAGCACACAAGATATAGCGTCAAATATTGCTTGACAGTTTTCTTTGTAAATCTGGCTAACTGAAAGGAGACTGATGGAAAAATCTAGAATGAATAAAATATTGTTGAGTCTGATATTAGGAGTTAGATGGACATCGCCTTTTCCTTTTATTGGGAAAATTCGTCCATCAGCAACATGTACATTTCGTCCAGGAGGGGCACTACACATCTGTTGTATGAGAGTTCGCTCGCCACACAGATGAGTGGAAGCATATGTATCAATCAACCATTCTATTTTTGTAATTCTATTGGCAGACGCGATAAAGATACTTGATCGTGCCATTGTTGCAGTGTATGTAGTATTGTCCTGATAGGAGGTAGAGGACTCGTTCGATTGTAACCTATTGAGACGCTGCATCAGATCATCGAAGTCCCGTCTAGGGACCTCCACTGGAGGACTTTCTCCTTCATTGGCCATTCGAGCACTAGGAGTAGGGTACCCCTGCTTGTTGTAGCATACTACTTTTGTATGACTAAATTTATGACAGTAAGAGCACTTGATTGTGCTATAACCTCGCCCTGAAGTAAAGCGTCCTCGACCACGGCTCCTGAAAGAGCCCCGACTTCCTCGTCCAGATGGGGCAGCGAGAGCAGAAATTTGCCCTTGATCAGTGCCTGTAGCACTTGTATGGGGAATAGCAAGATGACTCAGGGTACTGTAGGCTTCTTCAATGGTGGGGAGAGTGGCTGTTGTGATCATTTGATCACGAGCAGCCGAGTGGCCAAAATCAAGTCTGGCAAGAAATACAAGGACTACCATCTGTTGGCGATGTTGTTTCTGAGTTAAAGATGTGCAGCCTGGAATACACGCATTATATCGCTCAAAAAGAGATTTTAAGAGAGAGAAATACTCAGGTAGGGAGCGTCCTGCTTGCTTCATGTTGAACATGTCAAAGTACATTTGATACATCCTGGTTGAATTCTTATCCTTACCATATGTGGCTTGAAGGGAGGTTCACATATCGTGGGCAGTGTTGTAATAAACGAGTTCATCAGCAATTCGGTCAATAACACTGACCATAATCCAAGAACTGACCATTTCATCGTCTTTGTCCCAAGTTGCATTTTTGCATGTCTTCTCAGCAGGTTCTGACTCCAAGAGAATGTGTTCCTTGTCGTATCCTCGTACGATCATGAGGAACATGTGGGACCACTTAGGATAGTCGGTGTCGTCCAATTTAGGGAGCTACCCAAATGAGGGCAGTCGGGTGCTCCCTCCATCATATCCCGATGATGTCACATCTGATTGTGACATGGTGTCAGAGGAAATTAGACCTGTTGTATTAAAAATAAGGTAGGAAAGAACAACTCCTCCCTATATCATGTACGGCAGAGGCCGAATAACAGCTTGCGTGAATGCCGGGAGAGGAGCTGGAGAAGACGGGAGCCACAAGTAGGCTCTGCTGGTGTCGATGCCGAAGAGCTGGTGAAGATTGGACCCGCAAGAACTGTAGTTTACATGTTGCCTGGAGATGTCTGACACATGGAAAGGAGGGCGGGATCTGCCTGGAGGCGTATGGGGATCCACATGGAAGGAATTTGCAAGGGAGAAGGGCGTCCGCAGGATGGAGCACAGGGAGAAGAGTCGCGGGGGGAGGGGCTCTGCGGGTGAGAAGGGTACCGGGAGGGCTGGAACAGGTGGGGGGGCTACGGGTGGGGGGGGGTGCGGGGGGTTCGGTGGGAGGGGATGCGTGGACAGACGAGGTTGGTTCGGGGGTGATGGTCGGGACCGGGTGGGAGGGTTGGGACGCGCAACGGGGGGCTGCGGGAAGACGGGGGGTACGCGGCACGGGCCTGGTGCTTCGAGATGCTTAGCAGGGGACGGGGGGGAGGGAGCGGGACACGGGGCTTGTTCTCGGGGAGCGGGGTGGATGGAGGGTAGAGGGGGGCGGCCGTGAGGGGGGATGGATGGCGGCGGGTGTGAGGAGGGTTGGATGGCGGCGGCGGGCGGGCGGGGGGAGGGGGCGTCTGATACCAAGTTGAGAGGGATAATACTTTTTCTTATTCAGCAAGGGAATTCCTAGGGCTCTTTATATATGTAGAGAGGCTTAGGGTTACAATACAATTGGTATATGAGATGACTAATCTACCCCTAGGGTTTGTGGGTAGAGTGCTTTACAACATGACTAATCTACCCCTAGGATTTGTGGGTAGAGTGCTTCTCAACATTGTTGAAAACTATGCATCCAAGTTGATGATCAGTATCCTATCCAGTTGTTGTCAGCATTGGTCATTAAAAAGAGAATCAATGGCAAACCAAAGTTCTTTTCTTTTTTTAAATTTTTCTGGCACAGATAGTAATGGCTGAAATTCACTCTGCTGCAACAACTCTCAACGAGATTTGCCACACCAAAAGCTATTAGATTATGATATTTCTATGAATCCAGCCTTTGAGACATGTGTTTTGGTTGAGAATAAAAGTAAGAATGGAACTTCACCTCTCTCCAATGATTAGCTTAAAAACACAAATGAAAATCGTGAGTTGTTTAACTCATACTTACATTGTGAACACAGATCCAAAACATAGATTCTTTTCTCGTTGCACAATATGCTTCAACAATGATGCACGTATATCAAAATGCCATGAAAAGGATAAACATTATAAGCGTAAATCTATAATCACCAATGAGCAGAACGAGTGGGGACAGAACAGAATGGGTTTAGCAATTAACTGAAAACAAACAAAGAAGGGGGCGATTTAATCTAACTTATGAGATCAGAGGTGCAAATTATTGCCTGAAAAATAAGTGTATATGACCATCTGGCAGACGCTCTATGGTTTGGCAGTGCTCCGTTTTGCGAATCGTGGTTGGTGGCAGAGAAGACTTATGATGCATTGCAGTGGGACTTTGGTTCCACCTAAAGCTTCGGGCACCTCCCTTATCTGATGTTGCACCTACGATGAAAGAAAGTGACTCGAGCTTTGGAGCTCAGCCTCCATGTGATGAATTGAGAGAGAAAAGTGAATGGAATGAAGGTCCAGGTTATGGCAAGGGAAGCTGGTACCTTACAGTTTATTTGAACGGAAGGAAAAGTTTATGGAAGAGAAGAAGCAGAGGAAGATGAGAAGGAGAAGGAAGAAGAAAGAATAATGGAAATGGGATTACCTAGGAAACTTGCATGATGTTGAGAGAGCTCGGCGGAGCCACTCTCTTGTTCTAGCCTTCGATCCGTTCCGGCGAGTATGTTTGGAGAGGCTCGAGAAGCTGGAGACGCTTCTGTAATGGGAGGTGTACTCTGCTGTTCACATCGGAATCCACGGTCGTCGTCTTCACCTGACGATTACAAAGGGTGCTATCACCGTCCTGGGAATCGGGACTGGAAGGTGAGGTTCTATCTTGTTCGCGAGAAGGTGGAGGTTGCGACGATGGAAAGTCGGCGTTGAGCTCGGCAGCTACATGTACGTTGAGAATGGCATGAATATTTGGAGTTATATGCAATCGGGTTTAATCATGGGTGATGTCAGTGGAAGATGAAGAAGTGTCCTTAAAAGGGGGAGATGGATTATTTGTGGGGTTGGAATGGGAAGCCAATAGGGGCTTGCCTTGTGGCTTTGACTGTTTGACAGAAATAATGCAAGAGGTAAAAAATAAATTAAAATAAGCTCAAATAAAAAAAATGATCAAAACAAAAGTTATATATCTCAATGAGATCTCGAACTTTCATGAAGACTTCAAATTCAAATGCAACTATATGCATATCTAAATTCTTTTAATATTTTAGGGTTTTTATCAGCTGTGTCCCTATGAGAAATTGCAATATCTGTTATGCCCCTACCTTTTTGGAAACATTAATTGTGCTCCTAACTTCTTATCGTTCTATCACCTATTCCTCTCTGTTACTTTGACCATCAACAAGTTGAACTTAACCATGGTTTAATCAAACCATGGTGTAGTTAAGATGAGCATATCTGGAAGAAAGGCCCCCACCTCCTCATTCGCCCCTTCGACCCCTCTGACCTCGACACTATCTATGTGGGCATCCGATGACAATGGCGAAGCTCATGTACGTGCTAGCGACGGTGACTGGGGGAAGGGTATCACGACAACAGCAATGGTGAAGATGATATGAGCAATGACGGTAGAGTGATTCTTATGTTGCTTGGGGGGAAGAGGATATGAGGGGGGAGGAGGTAGACCTGGGGAGGCTAGAGGCAGAGGAGGGGGAAGCTAGGGGCGGAGGAGAGGATGGGGCAGAGGAGGAGGGGATGGGGGTAGAGGAGATGGGGAGGCAAAAGATGCTAGGGTAGAGGAGAGGACGGAGCGGAAGAGGGGGGAGGCTAGGGGCCGAGGAGAGTGGAGGAGGAGAAGGGGGAGGCTGGGGGCAGAGGAGAGGATGGGGTAGAAAAGGGTGGAGGATGCATCCTTTGCCTCGTGGTGAGGTCCTTCCTCCTCGCCATCGTCATTATCTCTCTACCGTGTCTCCTCAGAAGTTCCCCCAAATTCAACTCCTCATCCTCTGATTCCCACAACGGTATCACATTTATCCATTTTCTCCTCTTTGATCTCAACATACGTGTAACATATTCTAATATAATGCATGCATATTGGCATACATACTTGTAACTACCCCATTTTGGATCGATTCGGATTCTTCCCAAATATTCTTATACAAGAAATTATAGCATAATTACATTAAAAGGTTGGCGTTCATATATTTAATTCATTTATAGGTAAACAGATGCAAAATACAATATATGAATATGTATTAAAAATTTAAGGTGTTAATTTACATTGAAAGATTTAGCATTTGCATTATATCATTAAGCATAACATATGCAAATATATAAAGATACTCTAAAACCAACTTACTACAATGAATAACTAGTTAGGTTTAAAATTATCATATCTAGGCTCCAATGATATGATTTATCATGTCCAGACTTCACCATGTGATTTCCATATTCCCACGCTACACTGAAGTGACTTCTCAATGCATGACATGTATATACAACATAGACCACCCTAGTGAGATTAAATCTCTTTCATTTCCATCTTATACTTAAATTTAAGTATTTTGACTCTGAAATATGTTGAGTCAGAGATATAGGGTTATATTAAACATCTAATTTTTCGTCTTTACGCCTTACTTTAACCTAGTGAAAGTAGCTTCAGTATGGATTACTTTGTATAAGTACAATAATCGATCTTAGCGTGCTATTCAAAAATTTTGAGGCACTAAGAGGATCACAAGGCACTATAAGCCATACCCACTTTAATATGTATGCATATATATATATATATATATATATATATATATATTCATGTATAATCCTATTAGTTAAAAACTAAATATTGGATAAAAAAAGAGTAAAAAATATCAATCATATAATCTACAAGGAAAGGTGAAATGTTTAGGATTGTTATTCTAATTCCTCACTCATACATTTATTTAGATCCTCCCACATTCCTTACACCATCTTTTCCAGACCCTTTTTCATTATCTACCAAAGATCCCAAAAACGCATGGTAAATTATGGCGATCTTTCTCCTAGCACGTGAAAATGTTGGTTTTACTAATTCATGTTCCTCAGCATTTGTCGTGGTTCAAAATCAATCTAAATATCTCTCCTCATGGCATGATTATCATTATCATGACGACATTTATCATCATATAAGTAATATACGAGTCCTTATCATAATGTAAGTTCATTTGTATATCAAAAATCAAAAATTCTGTATATGTCATTTTCATGGATTAATTTTTCGGTATTGAAGATCCTCACATGTATTTTTTTAATATTTTCATTATTTCAAATAATAATATTAATGTATATAAACTTTCTATATAAGCTTGATCTTGTTCTGCTTTAACATGCAATTGTAATTATAATGTATTTAGCCTTCTTGACATTGATATTATATCTCTTTGATAGGCTCATATAATTATATTGTATTTATATATTTCTTCACCATAGAAAAAGAGTATATTATATTATAAAAGACACGTAATAATTGTAAAAATTAGGTACTATTATTGATTGTATTGTATTGGTTCGATATTTTCCTTTATTATTTAGTTTTGTTCAACTTATATTAGTAATATATATTCAAAATTAGAATTATACAATAAAATCTTTATTCTATATTATTTTTCAAAAAATATTATTTATATAAGGTCTAAAACATCAATTAACATTTCAAATTCTAAATAAAATGAATCGAATTTGAATATCATGAACTCAAAATGAACTAAATATGAATTTATGTTAGCAAATTCATTTAAAAATTAATTCGTGTTCGAATTCGAAACTTTTATAATGAATTGAATCGAAATTCTGATGCATTTGAAGGTATTCGATTCGATTAGCACCCCTAACAGAAGTGATTCGGTGTGTTTAGTCATTGGATATTTAGATTCAGACTATGTTGCAGATGTCGATGGTAGGAGATCAATGGAAAGCTACATCTTCACTTTTGGAAATTTGGTCATCAATTGGAAGGCTACCTCACTGTCATCAGTTGCTTTGTCTACTTCAAAGGCAATGTGCATTGCTTTAATAGAGGCTACAAAGGAAGGCACTTGCTGAAGGTCTTAGTTGGAGATCTTGGTCTACCATAGGATCATGCTATAGTATATTATGATAGTATCAGTGTAATATGCTTAGACAAGGATCATGTGCATCATGAGAGGACCAAGCATATAGATGTCAGTTATCACTTCATTCATTTTGAGAAGAGGATCAAGGTGAAGAAGGTCATCACAATAAATAATCCAACAGATATGTTCACGAATCCAGTTCCTGGAAGTAAGTTCAAACACTATTTAGAATTGCTCAATGTCAACATTTGACAATAACCCCAAGGAGGGGCTGGCAGAGGCATTGATAAACCGATTTCTACCTCTCTTAAAATCATCGAATTACGTAGTATAAGAGATAGAAAACGGTTGATTAAAACCCTCTAATCAATTATCATGTAGTAATTTTTTACTTGGTACGTATACCAAGGTCGAAAACTGGGAACGGTAATTCTCTATTTACGTGATTGAAATTATTTATTATATTTAACTATTTGCAATTTGTGTCAAAAATATGCGGAGGAAGGATATTTGAACAGTTCGTAAGATAATAAAAATTAGATCCAAGGTTTAAAACCTTGTCCAACAATTAGGCAATAGAAAGAAAACTAATTTCCAATATTTTGTATTTTTTCCTTTTATTTTCGATAAACGGTATACATCAAATAAAGTTAAAAAAATCTTACAAGTAAAAATAAATATTTTCTATTTTTTATATTTTTAATAATTTAAAAATTAAATAAAATCAAGAAAGAAAATATGTACATTATAGTCAAGACCATAATACTTCATTTTCTCTTATTTTGTCATATTTATATTATTTTTTATTGTTAGCTAAAATAAAACTCAAAGAAGATAATGAAAAAGTTTTAAATTCAAAAGGTAAATTTTTACACATAAAATGATAGGCTAACAAATGTTAATTAGCATATTTTACTAATATTACAAGAGATATTAATTACTGATTTTATCTAGTTAATTACTCAAAGATTAGAGCTAATATCAAGCGTTTAAAGTAGATGAATCAAATATTTATCGAGCATGGTGAAACTTGGCAAAGCTTCTCAGATGATTTAATTCAAGGTGGAGATTGTTGATATCTCTTGAATATTAATCATCTGACCCAGCTTGAAGAACCTCATATGCAACCCCTCTTGTCATACCATTCTGCAACAAGACGTGGTCTCGTTGCCTGGTCAGCGAGTCTGGGGGGAGGAGAGCAGGTGCCGACGAACTTTTTCATGAGTGATTCTAGTTGTATACGGGTATATGGATCTATTTGTTTCAGGGATCCGTCTATACAGGAGTACTATATAAACTCCTTAGGGTTAGGGATCTCCGAATCCTCTGTACTTTTCTTCTTTCCATATAATGAAAACCGATCTCCGACGCTAAGGTTGTATCCCAATCACGGGTGAACTTGTAAATATGTGCATCTATGTGCTTGATTGATTGATCTTGTTTGTGTGAGCTTCCACTATTCACAACAATATGTATATGTATATGTATATGTATATGTATATATTGTTTTGTATTAGGATATTTGGATCCGAGTTCAAATTTTTTTGTTGTTGCCATATCCATATCCCCATTTAGATTTTTATTTTTACAATTGATAGCCGTATTAGATTTATATTTTGTTGATATTCAAATAAAGATCTCCTAGTTATTTTTTTTAATAGAGCGGAGGAGTCCGACATGGGGATGGAGAGAAATAGCCTCGGGGTCAGGGCATTAGAGAAGGGGCTATTGCAGCGGGGTCCGGCAATAGGTAGGGCGAGGGGGCTCCTTATGGTGGATGTTAAGGGAACATATTGAGATATATCATGAGAGGCCCAAGGGTTCCCTTATCTAGGAGAAGAACCATTGAGCAAATTATAAAAAGATGATACAAAAAATAGAAAATTACATAAAGGAACATACTAAAAATAGTAACAATCTCAACACCCCCCTCAAGCTGGAGCGTAGATATCAATAAGACTCGGCTTAGAACAACATCTCGCTGATAAGGTCCTCTCGCTAGAGCCTTTGTAAGTATATCTGTTGTCTGATCTCCAGAGCTGACATGCGTAGTAGTGATAATACCCTTCTGTATCATGTCATGAGTGTAGTGACAATCCACCTCTATATGCTTCGTCCTCTCATGAAAGGCTGGATTATTTGCAATGAAGAGAGCAGCTTGATTATCACAATGGAGGTGCATGGGAAGAGGCACTTCTATAGTCAGGTCAGTAAGAACAGATCTGACCCACATCATCTATGTACTAGCTTGTGCCATGGCCCTGTATTCTGATTAAGCACTTGATCTAGCAACCACAGTCTGCTTCTTACTCTTCCATGAAACAAGAGAATTCCCTATGAACACAACAAATCCAGATGTAGACTTTCTATCCTTTGAACACCCAACATGATATGCATATGTACATGCTGTCACTGAGAGAGATGTGCCTCTGTTGAAAAGAAGTCCAGTGCCAGGTGAAGTCTGAAGGATATGGTTAGATCCTCAAGTGCATCACAGAAGCGTGAGCGTCATATCGAATACGAGGAAGAACGACTAGTCGGACTAGTTGTTCTATGCAGCGGAAATTAAAATTTTTTTATGAGACGAAATCACATGATCCAAGAACACTTCTCGGATCATTTCGTCTAAACCACAAACAAGTAATAGGATTACCTCTTGAAGCGTGGTTGCGATCGAGTCCCTAAACGAAGAGACCTCCTGTCTCAAGTCTGATCCGACGGAGGAGACGCTTGCGAGCGCGGGGATGAACCGCGTGCTTCTCGTAATCCATGTTGATGATCCAAGCGGTAGGATCTCCTGATCGCGACACACGAGATCCGACGTCTTCTTCACGAGCGAGGTGCACTGAAGGAGACGGAGATCCACGAGCAAACAATCGGGCAGCATAAAGACGATGCTGCGGCGATGGAGAACCTCTCTAGGGCATCCATGGTGGACGGCCATGAGAGGGAGAGAGAGAGAGAGAGAGATGTGCTTCTCAAGCATTGTGTAAAGAAGAGCAAAGTGGTGCCTCTCCTTTTATAATATTTTTGGATCCATGGATCTCAATCCATGGGACAACACAAATCCAATGGTTCTCACTGATTGTACTTCTTTCAATAGCTTAGATTTATGTTGGTAAAAACCAACAACAATTATTTGTTGTCTTTGAAATAAATCAAATATATTGAAAATCAATCAATATATTTTAATATAAATCAAATCAACAAATATGGAATATATTGGAAAAGAACCAAGCCTCCTTCCATGTATAGGGTGGACGGCCACCAACTTGGAGAGCCCAAGTTGGCCGTCCACTCCATGTATGGAATGGATGGCTTCTCATTCCAATTATATTTAGATCTTATATCTTGCAAAATATTCCACATATGCAATAACGTTTATTGCAAAAATATTCACCAAAATAATTCCAAATTATTTTGTGAACATTCCAAATATTCACCAAAATAAAATGTAAATTACATTTTTCAATTTAATGTCCAATGTGAATCCAATTCACATTAACATTTAATTAACAAATGTAAATTACAATCATCTCTCTCTTATATATTATAAATCACATGTGTAATATATTTGACTAGTATGGATATTGCTATCCACATTATTCATATCCATGATAATTAAATCATATTTAATCATCTTGGACCTCTATCACATTCACATTATTTACATATTTGATAATTAAATCACATTTAATTATCTTAGATAACTCTCTTTATAATATGAATCAAATTCATATTATTCATGATAATTAAATCACATTTAATTATCTATTTTGTCAATGCTCGGATACATATTATCAACAATGAAATTATCCCGAACCCATTCAAGGATAATGCGCTTTCTCCGCAGATACTTGGAGATAAGGATAGGGCGATTGTATTGTTCCTTGTATAGTGACTTGGATATTGAGATAATATCTTAAATCCAGATCGCGGGCCTCCCATAGATGCTTGATTAAATCAAGACTGTAAATCTAATCTTCTCATTGCATCTGAATCACATTCAGATCAATATCCAACATTTGGATTAAGATCATATTACTTTTCTACTGAGAGGAGTCACTAAAATCCAGACCCGTTTCATCACTCCCTAGGAATGGAAGCGTCATGGTTATACAATCATTTATGATCACATCACCCTCAGGTATTCCCAATACATGTACATCCTGCATACTGGAAGACCCTTAATAAACCCGAAGTATTAGATCAACTTTATATTGTCTACTTCATGATTTTATCAGTAAGTTTCTCATTCGATCATTGGGAGTTGGTATCGATCATATACTTTCCAAAAGCTATATCATACCTAGGTCTTGATCATATACTTTCCAAAAGTATATATCAAACCTACAAATTCAGTCAGGCTTCCAAAGCGAGACGACCAAGCACGGAATTTGATTCTTCCCAATATCTCATGAGTGAGCTCATGTCTTCCGGTTCAGTGACTTAACCTTTATGATCCCTTTGAGAGATCATATTACTCATATGCCCTTATATGCACACCAGCGCGTCGGTGTATAGACCTTGGTTAGGTCATCAACCTATTGGTCTGACAAATGTACATACTCAAACATATAGTAACACATCTGTCTCTGGTCAGAGGATGTATGCATGTATCGTGACAGCATACGATATAGGACTTTGGTTATATCGATCTCGTTAAGTCAACTCTTTGACCTAACTAGTCTGACACTGATGAATACCCATTCATCACTCTTTATTCTTATATTTTAGCTACAAAAACCTTTGTAAATACATGTAGATAGGTGTAAATACAAATAATTAGCAAAAAGCATGCATTGTGTAAAAACTAATAATTAGCATGTTTTTGTGCTAAAATAAAAGAATAAAGAGTCAAAAGAAAAAGAGGGAAATATTTAGAATAAATATTGAGCGACCTAATCCCAAGGGAGGGCTCAGCATGAGCCTGATCGCATAAAAACACAAGTAGAGAGAGATAAGGAAGCTCAGATGTGTATATACCTGTAAATAAATAAAAATGTTTTCCTCTAAAAATAAAAATGGATTATATTTATTTGTAAATATTTATAAATATAAAAATCAAAATAAAAATAGAAAAATTAAAAAGAAAACAAAAACATCACTCATGTACATAGTCACCATGTATATAGCCCATTCATCTTATATTTATGTAGCCTTATAAATAAATAAAATTAATTTGTAAAAATTTTGTAAATATTATATATGATATGGTATAAATAAATAAAATAAAAACAATTAAAACAAAAACAAAATAAAAAGAACAAAATTAAAAATCAAAACCTACATTGTATATATACCATGTAAACATATGTACATATCTCTTTATTTCCCCCTTGTATATAAATAATAAAAATAAAATAAAAATATCAAATTATTCTAAATTTTATTATATAAATAAATAAAATATAAAATTGGAATAAAATATACAAAAATAAACAATTAAAAATCAAAAATCAAAAATACATATTGTATATACCTATATAAAATAATAATATTTTGTAAATACCTAAAATATATTTCAAAAAAATAATTAAAAATCACTAAAAAATAGAAAAAAAATAAAATAAATATTTTTCATGTTTTAAGTTTTTAGTAATTCGATCATTTTCTATTTCAAAATAAATAATCAAATAAAAGGTTTTTGGCGGATTCTGATTGGTCCACAGGGGTTTGTTGACCCCGGTCAACTCCCCCCTGTGGACCACTTCTCTTGCGGATCTGGGGACCGACCCGATATCTCCATTTTCTCCCCACTCGATCCGACAGCCGATTAACCTAACCCCGGGCTCCAATTGACCCTTGATCATTCGAGACCCTCGCCCGGGGTGGGTTCTAGGGATCCGAGTTGCGTGCAGCTCGCCCGATCCCTTTCTTCTCGGATCCCTGAGCATATAAAAGTTCTCCTCCGGCGACCTTTTCCCGCATCTTTAGATCTCCCCCTCGTCGCCTGTGACCTCCTCCACCTTGCCTGAGTGATAGCGGAGCTTGTGGGAGTTGCAGCGAGGCCCGGGAAGCCGGGAGCCACTGATCCGGTGGTTTTCACCGTTGTGCGCCGCCGCGAGCGCGCTCAGCCTCAGGGAGACGACGCCCCCTTGCAGGCAATGACCCCGAAGCTCGCCGAGCTCCAGCACAGTCGACAGCACCCGCCAGGTAACCCTCTTAGGCCATAGAATAGCGTAGATTAGGATTTCTCCGATTTCAGTAGTATAGCTCCGCCACCTCCACCTGCCGTCTACAGTCACTCGTTCACCCATCCGACACCGCCACCACCTTCGCCAGACTTCTCCGCACATTCTTCGTTCGACCACCCAACCCTGACTCGCCCCGGAGCAGGGACTTCGGTCCTCTTCCTCCGCCGCTCGCCGGAGGACCTTTGCCTCGACGCATCAGCCACCCATTTCCCGCTCTGACGGGTCGAGGCAGTTTGCCCTCGACCCAGCTCTCTTCGTGTGAAGGTATGAGGCCTATTCGACTTCATCTGGAGGTGAAATTTCAGAGCGCAGGAGCTTCAGGCCACCGCCGTCGCGGGGTCATACTGGTGGTTCTCTGACTCATCGGAGGCCGCCATCAGCTGCGGAACTTCACGGCGGAGCCTCTCCGCACCTCAGGAGCAGCAGGGGAGGATCGTAGCGCGTGCATCGGGCCGGCGAAGCTCGCCGGCCATCAGTTCTTCCCACGACCTTCCAGCATCGTCCGATCGTGCCCACTCGCCCAGATTCGATTAGAGTCGTCCACCCGCGAGGAGCCTTCACCGTTTGATCTTTAGGGGACTTGATCCGGACCGCTCATCCAGCGAAGAGGAGCCCTCGTTCCACAGTCGTCGATCACTCCACGTGGCATCCTCCTCGCCGTTGATCCAGACGAAGGATTCAGCCACTGCCTTCCACCGTCAGATCTGATACGTGGCAGGTCCTCAACCGTCCGATCTGAGCAGGGCTTCCTCAAAGAGGTGTCAGCGACTCACAGCCGTCCGATCACGTACGTGGCGCCATCTCAGCCCTCGATCTTAAATAAGGGGTAAATATCACTTCGGCCCCCTCTAGTTTTCGCATTTACTTTCTAGTCCTGTAAATATTTTGAAACCTTTATTTCTGTTGGGTTATTTGCACTTTGGACCTGAGATTTACTTTATTTGCACTTATGCCCCTGTCTACGTGGACCACGTGCTTCGTCACGTGAATTTCTTTGGTGTATTTGCATTGACGCCCTTGTAGTTCTGGTTTGTTCTGAAATGAATGAAAATTTTTTAGAAAATTGCATTTATACCCATGTGCGTGAATTATTTGTGCATGTGCGCTTATTTTTGGGTATTTTACAACAAGCCCCCTGGACTTTTAATACTTGTTATTATTTAGTCCAGGGCCCTTGTTTTTATTACATTTAGGTCCCTGAGTGCCCCAGACACGTGCTTGGCACGTGATTTCTTGGGTATTTTGCACCAGACCCCCCAGGACTCCTGGTATTTGCGTTTTGGTCCCTGTGTACTGTGCCCTTGTGTGTGATTTTAATAAATAGCAAATCAACTCCAAATTTGATGAAAATTGGATACATGGCTCCTGCCATGATGTAAAATTTTCTATAAATTTTGGAGACATTTTAGACATTATTTGATATTTTTAAAAAATTCAAAAACACGTATTTTCTTTACTGTTGAACTTTGAAAATCACAAAAAAATATTAAAACTCATCTAAAAATCACAAAAAAAATTATCTACTGTTTGTTTTGGCTTGCTTGAGTTTCTAGCCAATTTTGGCTATTTTTCATTATCGAAACACCTAAAAATTAAAAAACACTCAAAAACTCATAAAAATTCTAATAAATAATTTAAAAATCCAAAAATCATAAATCCAGTGCCCTAATTTTCCTTAAACTTTCTAGTTTATACCTCAGGAGCTGGGAGCCTCTTTTTATATTTTAAATTGGCCTTTTTCTCCTGAATAGACAGCACTCTCTGTTTCTGTCATTGTTTCATTTTTAGAAAATAAAATAAAAATCAGAAAAATCCCAAAAATTCACCAAAAACATTAAAAAACATAAAACACACAAAAATATTTTTTCTGGAATTTTTGGCTGATTTTTAGTACATTTAATAAATTGTTGAAGTGTGTTGTTAGTTGCTTCTCTTATTTTCTTAATTGATTAAAAATCCAAAAAAAAATATAAAAACCTTAAAAACCACCAAAAATACCTTTTCTTCTCTTCTCGACTACTTCGTAGGCCGTAAGGCCAATCCGTGCTCCTTGAGTTCGACCCTGGTTGCTATACCAGGTTAATAAAATAGCCAGGACCGCTATCGTGTTTATTTGACTTCATCTGATTTTGGTGGTCTGCTTTACTTTTTCTTGATTGATCGATTGACTTCCGAGATCCGGGTCGCAACGACCCTTGATCTATTTTATTTCACCGTGTCTTGGTGATTTTTCGGTCATCAGAATGGCGTCGTTGCCGGGGAGCACGGCTTAGTAGTCGATTTTTGAGTTTTTCTGCGGCTTTTCTTTTCGCGGCTTTTTGTGCATATTTTTGTATATACATTCGACTTGTTTATACATTTATCTGGACTGACCACTTTTGTTTGTTTTCTTGCGAGGGCCCGAGGATCAAGGCGGCTTCTTCGGAAGCCGACGCAACCGCGAGAACCGGAGGTAGCTCTCTTCTTCACAGAGCCGCAGGAGAGCGCGAGGAGCAAGCAAGAGTGCGGGAGCCGCGGGATAGCCGCGAGAGTAGTGTAGTTTAGATTAGTTTTATTTCTCGCATTTTAGAACTGTTGTAATAATACAGGTACATTCGGACAAACACTTGGACTCTCGGGTCTGTTTCACCGAGCACCGGTGTGCTCGGGGGACCCCGTAGACTAGTTTAGATTTTTCGCGGTTTTTCGCGGTTTTAGCTTTTTAGCTGCCTTTTACGGTTTTCCGCGGTTTTTCTCGAGCCCCTAGATTTAGGATTTTCTGCTTGACTGTACCGTAATTAGTAGGATTCCCACACTTAATTGCTTGCATGTTCCTATAGAACGATAATTGGACCTACTAATAATTCACTAATAAAATAGCTTAGTCGCTTTCCTGAGAGCCTACGTGCCGCGAGCCTGCCCCGTCAAGTGCTACTCCTGAACTCGACCAGTCGAGAAGAGGAGGGTTGGGTCTAGACCGGACTCTTTGGATCGAGGGCAAGTGGCTAAGCTAGATGGTTCTGTCGAGTAGAAATTGCCTGTTTCGGACTCGGTTTTCACCGCTGCACCATTTAGGTAGTTTATTTCCTGTCTTTTAAATTCTGCGCGGATCATCTTGCATGTAGACTGCTGGAGTCAGGTACGCATTTGTATCTCTGCATGCATCATTGATTTATCGCGCATCGGCTTTTCGTCTTCTCCCCCCTATTTTGAACTTAATAACCAGGAGAACCGAAAAATTCGTTAGGCGTTTTTGCTTGCATTAAAAATATCTAAAAAACAAAAACAATAAAATCGGGACTGCTAATCATACTTGACCTAAAAGACACTTCACTGAAAATCTGTCTTGGGGAGAGTAACCCCCTCCTTGTTTGGTTTGGATGAGAGAGAGAGTGACCCGCACATTAGGATAGAGCCTCCGATCTTTCTTGACTGATTACCGGCTTTCAGTACGGGACAGTCGGTTGAGAAATATCTGGACACCTATTTACCTCACGTAATCGCTCTGATAGACTGAATGATCACCTAAAATAAAATCGACAAGATAATTGACCGATCCCTTTCGGTCTTCAGCTTTGTGTGCGTAGGTGAATTGGGGGTTTGCTTGTTCATCTTGTTTGATTGCCAGATCCCTTCGATCTTTCCCACCCTCCCTCCCTTCAGTCTCCATCTTCTTCTCCATTACCCCTGGATGATGGATCCCGCTCATTTCGAGCCGACTCTTACGGCTTCTTCTCCATCTTCTGACCATCACTCCAGTCCACCTTCTAGGGAGGTCGGATCTCCAACCAACCTCCCGCTCCCTCCCTCCCTTTCATCTCACTACTCTGGGCATGCTGTACAGACGTCCGAGGATACCAGATAGAGCATATGCGAGACCCGGACGATGCTATTGCTGTGTTGAGAGCGCACTCCCGTTGGTGACCAGAGAGAGCAGTGGAAATCAACAGACATATCCTATTCCAGAAGGATGGAGGAGCATATAGCACAGGGAGCTCAGTCAGCTTCTACAGTAGGTCCATTCGTCTTGGATTTGGATTACATTCAGCGATTGCCGACATTTTCAGGAGAGGCGCACGAGGAGACTTATCTTCACCTGTCCGCATTTGAGGAGTTTTGTAGAGCACAGAGATATTCAGATGTCACTGCAGAGGAGCTGATGACGAGGACCTTCCCATTCACACTTCACGACAGAGCCATGAGATGGCATCGCCGATTGGAGAGGACATTCGAGACGTGGGGAGAGCTACGCCGAGAGTTTCTACAGAGATACTTCCCTCCACGTAGAGCAGATTTCATGCGGTCTTTGATCACCGATTTCTTAGTAGACCCCCCGGAGCCATTGCACGAGGCATGGCCGAGGTTTCTTGACCTCTTGAGGAGATTTCCTGAGCACGGACTTCCACTGACAGACTTGATAGAAATCTCCATGCGGGGGATGACCGCAGAGCAGATAGCACTGGTGATTACCACATGTGGCAATTCACACCGCAGTTCAGACATTCACTTACTGGACACCATCTCGAGTTTACTTTCACAGAGATCTTCTTCACGAGATGCCGAAGTCGGGACAACACATGTGGACGATGTTGTACCAATGCGGTGTGTTACATTACATGATGAGTCAGCTTCTACACACCAGCCCAAGGACTTGGACCAGACAGCACCACTGACAGAGGATATGACTGCCATAGCAGAGGTTCAGACCCAGAGTCTACTTGAATTCCCGTTGGTCTTCCAGTTGGAGTTCGAGTCAGCCCCAGAGTTCCCAGTTGACGAGTCTTGGATATCAGACCTTCTGATACTCCAGGAACCGGAGGAGCCCCTGGTTTTGCAGACATTGATTCAGACACTTCATATTCCAGTCCTGGAGGAGTCAACTTCCTTTCTGCAAGATACTTCTTGGACGCAGACAGCTACCAGGACTCATCCCAGCAGCCACAGCTCGAGGAAGGACACCACTGAGAGTAGACACACAGAGTCCCGTCTTTGAGCATGTTTTCCTCCACTTTGTTGAGAGAGATACACTTCCTGAGGACCAGCTGACAGTCAGCATAGCCGCAGAGCGAGGATCAGCCACAGACACTTTGCCAGCTTCCGCGATGTCCACTAGTACCTTCTCCTGCTTCCAGATTGCCGAGAGCTACACTTCTGATGATGATGCAGTCTGGTGCACCGAGTGGATACTTAATAGCACTGCAGATGCCCATCTAGATCCTGATCCTCTTCTTGTCACTCCTGATTTCGCATCTCTCCCCGAGGATTATCTGCGGGAGGATGCCGCACTCGATGAGTACTCGGTTTCACCTGTTGAGTGTGTTTCCGATCTGGCGGAGCATGAAACCGAGTCTTTAGATCATTCTGATTCTGAGTCTTCTCACCTCGACGACCCTCGCGAGGATGAGCCCATTCTGGAGATATTCGATGATTTGCCTGATCTGATTCTATTTCATGCATCGGATATCAGTCTGCTTAGAGAGTCTCCTGATCTTGATTGTCCACACATGTTTGAGACACTGATTGACGTGGAGGATTCTATTACTGATCCATCCTTCTCCACGTTTGATTTCTTCGGCTCCACACTCTCACTCCAATCTGACCTAGAGCCGCAGATTTCTTTTGTGCTACCGGATCCCGATCACTTATTTCCATATCACTGGCCGGTAGCAAACACCCGCTTGATTGCATACCTGGGTGTCTTTGTTTACACTGTTGAGTTCGTCGCAGTTTCCATACCGAGATTGCGACGACAGTACGGCATTCGACTTACCGATGCCGTCCTGAACCTTGATACTGCATTATCCTAGCCTTTGCGCCCAACTAGGGACGTAAAATCTAGCGCTTGTTGAGAGTCACCTCAACATTGTACTCTTTTGTATATACGTGTTTTGTCTTAGTTTGATCTTTCTATCTCCCGTTCTTGTTTTCACCCCAGGTCTCCCCTAGAATTAGCTTGGCTATACTTAGGATATTCCTCATCCTAAGTATAGGGGGGTGGAAACACCGGGTTGTTCATTCGTTTTATTTCATCACTCCTATTGTGTTGCCTATACTTAAGGTGCTTCACCTTAAGTATAGGGGAAGTGATGTCCTCCACCTTGCATATATGTGTCGCTTTTCTTCCTGTCTTGTTGCCCCTGTTTTGTTGCCTATACTTAGGGATATTTTACCCTAAGTATAGGGGGGGCAGACACTGTACATTCTTCACTCGGATTTCCCTTCATGTACAGCTTGCTATACTTAGGATTAGTTAATCCTAAGTATAGGGGGAAACCACCGAGTTCCTCTCATTCTATTCATTTATTCATTTCTGTACTTAGCCATTCCTTTTCACTTCCTTTTACTAAGCACGAGTTATGTCTTCTTCATCGCTCTTGATCACTCTGAGGACATCGTTCGAGCTAAGTATAGGGGGGGTGTATATATTTCATATATACTTTAGCCATAACTCGTACTTTGTGTGAGTGTGTTAATAAATAAAATGGCTAAAAACCTTAAAAATCACAAAAATTAAAAATTTTTCCTGTAAATCATCATTCTTTTATTGCACATACATAGCTAGTGTACAAAAATTATTTTTGTAAAAATGTTTTCAAAAAGTTTTTGTGTAAAGTTTGTGTAAATATTTTCTTATCAAAATTATGTATATAGTACAAAATTTTTCCGAAATGTTTTGAAAATCAAAAGTTTGCAAAAATCTTGTGTAAATGTTTGTAAATACTTTTGCAAAACTTGCACTTCATGCATCCATCCATTCATGATTTCAAAACATTTTTCAAAAATTTTGCACGATTGTAAATATTTGTAAATAGAATCTTTGTATATATGTATATAGTTCTTCCTGGATGATAGTTGACATTTAAACTAGCCTGGAATTAAATTGAGAAATGGAGCTTGATTAAGATCTTAATCCACCTAATTCTAAGAGGAACCTTATAGGGCTTAGGGTTAAGGCTTTTCAGGTCCATAAGGACTTAATTCTTTGAGTCCACTAGGCTATGAGCATATGTCATCTTGATGAGCCTAAGTAGAGCACTTAACAACACACGCATGACTCTTAGAGACAATGGCTTGACTTGCACCAGCACTTTACACATAGCTCTCCACGGATGAGGTGGTGAGGAGGCAGTTTCCTTTGGCTTGGGGTAGCATATGAGGGTCTTACTTCTAGGCGGAACCTCTCTTCTTCTTCTAGTGAAGGAAGTGCGTCTCAACTTGGTCTAGTGATGATGAAGGCTAAAGACAGAAGCCATGGGTTGCAATAAAGCTTCAAAAGAGGGATAGTCTACTGGCTCAAGAGGAAATTTCTTGTATATATGCTGCACCATGTAGATATGTTGTACAGAGGCATTTGAAAAAAAATGCAAAATGCAAAAAGAACTCCAAAAAAGTGGTGGGTCGGATTGAAAATTTAATAACCCCACCGGAGTGTATATAGTCAAATAAAGCAAAAACTTATGGTATCCATGTTACATCTCATGAAGCTTGCAGCGGGAGACTTAGCTACACTGGCTGAGCTTCCAAAAGTCTATACTTCTTCCCCCTCTTCTTGAGCCGGTTGCACTTGAACTTAGAAGGGAATACCCCGCTTCTCGAGGAAAGAGTTGCTAGACCGAGGCATTAGAGTTACCAAGTTGGGGGAGGTTGTTTCTTTGTTACTTCTGAGGTGGGGAGCTACCTATCACTTACACTGCATGGAAAGATTCATGGTCATTAGAGTTTGTGTATGTAGACTTGTTCTGATCTGGTTTATTGAGGAGTCTTGTCCATAGATTGGTGGAACTTAGAGGCTGTTGAGTTTTAAGCTTAAGTCTAAATAAGGTTCCGACACATTAATAATCCAAAGATCTGATCGAGCTCCATAATTCAATTTAATGAGGGAAAGTTTAATATTCAACCTTGATCCATGTACATTCCCCTCTTTTTCTTTTTCTTTCTATCTTTATCAATTCTTTTTCAAATAATTGTTTGCTAAGGGACTAGCAAAGTTAAGCATAGGGGGTGATGAATACCCATTCATTACTCTTTATTCTTATATTTTAGCTACAAAAACCATGCATGTAGATAGGTGTAAATACAAATAATTAGCAAAAAGCATGCATTGTGTAAAAACTAATAATTAACATGTTTTTGTGCTAAAATAAAAGAATAAAGAGTCAAAAGAAAAAGAAGGAAATATTTAGAATAAATATTGAGCGACCTAATCCCAAGGGAGGGCTCAGCATGAGCATGACCGCATAAAAACACAAGTAGAGAGAGATAAGGAAGCTCAGATGTGTATATACCTGTAAATAAATAAAAATATTTTCCTCTAAAAATAAAAATGGATTATATTTATTTGTAAATATTTATAAATATAAAAATCAAAATAAAAATAGAAAAATTAAAAAGAAAACAAAAACATCACTCATGTACATAGTCACCATGTATATAGCCCGTTCATCTTATATTTATGTAGCCTTATAAATAAATAAAATTAATTTGTAAAAATTTTGTAAATATTCTATATGATATGGTATAAATAAATAAAATAAAAACAATTAAAACAAAAACAAAATAAAAAGAACAAAATTAAAAATCAAAACCTACATTGTATATATACCATGTATACATATGTACATATCTCTTTATTTCCCCCTTGTATATAAATAATAAAAATAAAATAAAAATATCAAATTATTCCAAATTTTATTATATAAATAAATAAAATATAAAATTAGAATAAAATATACAAAAATAAACAATTAAAAATCAAAAATCAAAAATACATATTGTATATACCTATATAAAATAATATTATTTTTTAAATACCTAAAATATATTTCAAAAAAATAATTAAAAATCACTAAAAAATAGAAAAAAAATAAAATAAATATTTTTCATGTTTTAAGTTTTTAGTAATTCGATCATTTTCTATTTCAAAATAAATAATCAAATAAAAGGTTTTTGGCGGATTCTGATTGGTCCACAGGGGTTTGTTGACCCCGGTCAACTCCCCCCTGTGGACCACTTCTCTTGCGGATCTGGGGACCGACCCGATATCTCCATTTTCTCCCCACTCAATCCGACAGCCGATTAACCTAACCCCGGGCTCCGATTGACCCTTGATCATTCGAGACCCTCGCCCGGGGTGGGTTCTAGGGATCCGAGTTGCGTGCAGCTCGCCCGACCCCTTTCTTCTCGGATCCCTGAGCATATAAAAGTTCTCCTCCGGCGACCATTTCCCGCATCTTTGGATCTCCCCCTCGTCTCCTGTGACCTCCTCCACCTTGCCTGAGTGACAGCGGAGCTTGTGGGAGTTGCAGCGAGGCCCGGGAAGCTGGGAGCCACTGATCCGGTGGTTTTCACCGCCGTGCGCCGCCGCGAGAGCGCTCATCCTCAGGGAGACGACGCCCCCTTGCAGGCAATGACCCCGGAGCTCGCCGAGCTCCAGCACAGTCGACAACACCCGCCAGGTAACTCTCTTAGGCCATAGAATAGCGTAGATTAGGATTTCTCCGATTTCAGTAGTATAGCTCCGCCATCTCCACCTGCCGTCTACGGTCACTCGTTCACCCATCCGACACCGCCACCACCTTCGCCAGACTTCTCCGAACATTCTTCGTTCGACCACCCAACCCTGACTTGCCCCGGAGCAGGGATTTTGTCCTCTTCCTCCGCCGCTCGCCGAAGGACCTTCGCCTCGACGCATCAGCCACCCATTTCCCGCTCTGACGGGTCGAGGCAGTTTGCCCTCGACCAGCTCTCTTCCTGTGCAGGTATCAGGCCTATTCGACTTCATCTGGAGGTCGAAATTTCAGAGCGCAGGAGCTTCTGGCCACCGCCGTCGCGGGGCCACACTGGTGATTCTCCGACTCATCGTAGGCCGCCATCAGCTGCGGAACTTCACGGCGGAGCCTCTCCGCACCTCAGGAGCAGCAGGGGAGGATCGTAGCGCGTGCATCGGGCCGGCGAAGCTCGCCGGCCATCAGTTCTTCCACAACCTTCCAGCATCGTCCGATCGTGCCCACTCGCCCAGATTCGATCAGAGCCGTCCACCCGTGAGGAGCCTTCACCGTTTGATCTTTAGGGGACTTGATCCGGACCGCTCATCCAGCGAAGAGGAGCCCTCGTTCCACAGCCGTCGATCACTCCACGTGGCATCCTCCTCGCCGTTGATCCAGACGAAGGATTCAGCCACTGCCTTCCACCGTCAGATCTGATACGTGGCAGGTCCTCAACCGTCCGATCTGAGCAGGGCTTCCTCAAAGAGGCGTCAGCGACTCACGGCCGTCCGATCACGTACGTGGCGCCATCTCAGCCCTCGATCTTAAATAAGGGGTAAATATCACTTAGGCCCCCTCTAGTTTTCGCATTTACTTTCTAGTCCAGTAAATATTTTGAAACATTTATTTCTGTTGGGTTATTTGCACTTTGGACCTGAGATTTACTTTATTTGCACTTATGCCCCTGTCTACGTGGACCACGTGCTTCGTCACGTGAATTTCTTTGGTGTATTTGCATTGACGCCCTTGTAGTTCTGGTTTGTTCTGAAATGAATGAAAATTTTTAGAAAATTGCATTTATACCCCTGTGCGTGGATTATTTGTGCATGTGCGCTTATTTTTGGGTATTTTACAACAAGCCCCCTGGACTTTTAATACTTGTTATTATTTAGTCCAGGGCCCTTGTTTTTATTACATTTGAGTCCCTGAGTGCCCCAGACACGTGCTTGGCACGTGATTTCTTGGGTATTTTGCACCAGACCCCCCAGGACTCCCGGTATTTGCGTTTTGGTCACTGTGTATTGTGCCCTTGTGTGTGATTTTAATAAAATAGCAAATCAACTCCAAAATTGATGAAAATTGGACAAATGGCTCCTGCCATGATGTAAAATTTTCTGTAAATTTTGGAGACATTTTAGACATTGTTTGATATTTTTAAAAATTCAAAAACACGTATTTTCTTTACTGTTGAACTTTGAAAATCACAAAAAAATATTAAAACTCATCTAAAAATCACAAAGAAATTACCTGCTGTTTGTTTTGGCTTGCTTGATTTTCTAGCCAATTTTGGCTATTTTTCATTATCTAAAACACGTAAAAATTGAAAAACACTCAAAAACTCATAAAAATTCCAATAAATAATTTAAAAATCCAAAAATCATAAATCCAGTGCCCTAATTTACCTTAAACTTTCTAGTTTATACCTCAGGGGAGCCTCTTTTTATATTTTAAATTGGCCTTTTTCTCCTGACTGGACAGCACCCTTTATTTCTGTCATTGTTTTATTTTTAGAAAATAAAATAAAAATCAGAAAAATCCCAAAATTCAACAAAAACAGTAAAAAACATAAAACACACAAAAATATTTTTTCTGGAATTTTTGGCTGTTTTTTAGTACATTTAATAAATTGTTGAAGTGTGTTGTTTAGTTGCTTCTCTTATTTTCTTAATTGATTAAAAATCCAAAAAAAATAAAAACCCTTAAAAACCACCAAAAATACCTTTTCTTCTCTTCTCGACTACTTCGTAGGCCGTAAGGCCAATCCGTGCTCCTTGAGTTCGACCCTGGTCGCTATACCAGGTTAATAAAATAGCCAGGACCGCTATCGTGTTTATTTGACTTCATCTGATTTTGGTGGTCTGCTTTACTTTTTCTTTATTGACCGATTGACTTCCGAGATCCGGGTTGCAACGACCCTTGATCTATTTTATTTCACCCGTGTCTTGGTGATTTTTCGGTCATCAGAATGACACTTCCGAATCTCTATTCCTATGCAGAGGACCTGCATCAAGAGGTCGGTCAGATATCAGCCTTTAGAGATAAGGATTGCCATCTCCTACTCAGGCTGGAGATCATCTCTTAACAATCATTTGACGGTGCTTGATGAGTCCTCAATCTAACTCTTTAGATATTCATCCAAGCACCACCCTCTATGATTCAACAGTTGAATCAACAGCTGTATGATCATCAAGATGGCCATGGTACATAACCCTAATTGTACTAAGGGACCTATTATGCAAATTATTTATTCTTCATTTTAGATCATGGAATGATATTTGCATAAACATTTATTGCATAACGGCTCGTCGTGGGCTCGCATGTCCAACAATCTCCCACTAGCCCAAAGAGCCATTAGTGGGCTAATCATTTAAACCCGCACTCATGTGACAATCATAGGCTATTTAGAAAATAGCTAGGTAAGCTGATTAGTCACTCTGTTCCCGCAAGACTACGCCAAGTCTTTTTACGGCACTTGCATATCCCCAGTAACAATGCTCGCATTTAATGCGAATGTTGCATCTCATGCAACCAATACTCAATTTTGTCAGTCATAGTGTCCTTGACACTACAACTTAACAATTATCATAACCAATATTTACATAATCCTTATCAGAATACTCTTATTTCTGAAGATCTCTATCTCCAAAAGTATCTAGGGTTAAGACCCTTATAGATCACTATCTACAAGGTCTTAAACTTTTGAAGATAAGACTTTGAGATCACTATCTCAAAAATCTCGTCATCTATGAAGATTTTGTTATTATTCAATCAAGTGTTTTATCTCTACAACGAGATTAGTAACAGTTTACTACTCCCACTGCACGACAGACATCTGGTATTTGTAGACATCTAGCATACACTCAGCTTCTCGTAACTAACGCACAAGTGCAAGTAGTTCTAGCATTCACTTCCTCAACTCTTTGAGGTGCTATCCCTTTAGATAGGTCATACCATATCTTAAGGGATGGAAGCCTTTCTTGGAATTTTCCATAAAATGGAATATGTCCAAGGTGTACTACTAATGTGACAGTCTCAATACCCTCTTCTCTTTGCTACTGAACACCTTCAGAACTAAGATCCAAGAGGTATCCTTGAGATCGTATCTCAAGTTATGGAACAACCAGATAATAAAACACTTAGTATTATCCTTATATCATTTTAAATGATTAGGATATCATCTACATTTATCACGATGAACACAAAGGCACTCCCACTAAGCTTCGCATGGCTCATCAAGATTCCATATGAAATTATAACATTTATAATTTCATCAACTTTTTATGGTCCAACTTCAAGAAGCTTATTTGAGTTCATAGATGGATTCCCTAGCTTGCAAACCTTGCTTTCCTTAACCATGAAGCCCTGGGGCTACTTCATGTGAATATCCTCAAAGAGAGGTATTCATAGAGGAATGCAATATTGACTTATATCTTGAAGATGCAATAGTCAAGTTGTGTAGCTAAGGTCGGCAATATTCTGATTATTTTAAGCATGATCACCGAACTGCAAGTCTCATCGCAAGCAATGTCATCTCTTCCGGTGTGTAGCTCATGGCTACGAACTGTGCTTTGAAGGTCTCTACCTTCTCATTAGGTTCCCTTTCTCTTGAAGATCCATTTACACCTTTATAGGTCTTGCCCATATAGGTGGATCCTTGAGGGTCCATATACAACACTTGTATATGAAGTCTACATTAGGCTTTTATTGCTAACATCCATCTCTCCATGCTATGATCTTCAGAAGCTTCATCACATGAAGTTCGATCATTATCAGGTTTCTCTGACACATGGAATCCATCCTCAAACTCATTTGAAGAGGTTTTAGTGTTTCATCTTT
The DNA here is from genome assembly GCA_037367405.1 of Ottelia alismoides. Taxonomy (NCBI): domain Eukaryota; kingdom Viridiplantae; phylum Streptophyta; class Magnoliopsida; order Alismatales; family Hydrocharitaceae; genus Ottelia; species Ottelia alismoides. The sequence continues at coordinate 337,264 of JAZKJV010005978.1, forward strand.
AAATGCCCTTTTTGGTTTCCAATTTCAGGAGCCTTATTATCTTTCCAAGATTAAATGAGTTTCTACACTTCATTTTCATCTTGATTCTCTAGAGTCTCAATCTCTAAGAATCACATTCTCAGAGATGAGATATTTTAAGAATCTCAAGGTCAACCTTTATTTTCCTAATGAAGTAGCACTCTCAAGTGCTAGATTCCATCTTGCATGGAACCTTATCAAATATATACATTGTAGTCTCTACCACACACACACACACACACACACACACACACACACACACACACACATATATATATATATATATATATATATATATGTCTGGAAACTAAGGGATAATTATGCTAAAATTCATCATTGATAAGATCATGTCACATATGATCCAATTGTATCTCCCTATAACTCCATTGAGTTAAGGTGTGTTAGGAGGATTGAGATAGAAATGATATTCATATCTCCATAAGGTATCCTTTGAATTCATCTAATAGGTACAGGCTACCTAGATTAGATCAAATTCATTTTATCTTCCTTCAAACTTTGGTTCTAAACCAAAAATAATGAAATCTTTGAACATTTCAAAGGTTTCTTAGGTGAAGAGAAGAAATCTCATATCATACATAATCATCAATAGATATCACATATCCATAATGTTTACTATGATATAGATGATCTACATACATCAATATGTATGAGATCCTGAACATATTGACATCTTACACCATTCCCAAAGAAGGGTGTATTGGACATTTTACTTTGAATACAATATTCATAAGTATGTAAGTTTTGAAATTTTAGACATTCTAAAGTTTCATTTCTTACTATTCTATTGATCAAATCAATAGAAAAATGTCCAAGGCTTGATGCTAGATCATTGTCAAATGATCTTCATCCTCCTATTGATCTTAAGGTTTAATTTCAGTATTTAGATGTTAATGAACCACTCATCAATTTTCTAATTTAGTGGAGTCCACTAGACTTTAGATTACTATCTGAAATATCTCCATCATAACTCTTTATGATAGATTTATTACATAATTCATGTTTGTTTCCAACATTTAGAATTAAACAATGAGTGTATTCTAATATCTAGGTCATAGAGACATTCTCTAAGACTAAGGTCTCTCCCACTGAAATTATGAAACCTTTCAATCCAATAGAGATTGTTGCGACAATTGCATCAATATCTATGTGGATGACTATAAGCTTTAAGATCAAATTTTCTATTCTTCCAAAACCATATGCAACCCATTGCAAGTGTTGTAGAAGATTGAGATACAATTACAAGACTTTAAGCAAGTCAATTTCAACGATTTATATGTAGATTATTTTGATGCTCAATCCGAGTCCTTCTCTAAGGATTCTAGACAGACTTGATAGTCATACTATCAACACATCAACTTATTGCATTATTGGCATTCATCCAACTCTTCGGATGACATATGGAAGTCACAGATGTACAGTCTACTCTTTGACCATACTTCTTTACTCAGGTCCAATCCATGCTTCCACTGCGCTCCCTTTATCTATAAGCAACCATTGCTTAAGACTAAGGATCTCTTACGTTAAATTCAAAAAGAATTCAATGTAAGAGCATTTCAACATTTATACAAGCTTCATTAAATTCATACAATATGAATATTATGAAGCTTCATGAATGACTAGAATATAGACAGTGGAATGATGACACTCATCATGTCTACATCCATCTAGACTCTTAAAACATTGGTTCAGGTAGGTATTCAAACAATTTGAATACATCATCTCTTATAGAGCCACCATTCTGCACGATGCGGAGAGCTACATCATTCATGATTAAATGTCAAGAGCACATATGTATGCCAGAACATCTTCTTAGATTTTATAAGGATTAATTGACAATTGTGATCATCATCGACATTTTACTTCCAAAGTACATCCGTTGAGATCAAGACTATAGAGACATACAAACCCTAGGGTTGTAGTCCTATTATCTATTTAATTGTCATTTCTCAATATTATGAGGAAACTTGTGCATTGCAACCACATACATTATGTGTCCAAAGCAAGTACAATATCTGGATCATGAGTCCAATCCATGATATTTTATTGGCTATTATTGAGTATAACATTGAGTGGGTTTAATGAAGTATTAACTGAAATAAGAAATTTGCATAAATATGTATATATATATATATATGTTACTTTGATTTAGGAATTTTTATATCAAAGTTGTCTTGCCTTGTCAACACTGAAAGTTTATTCCCTTAATCACTTTTAATGTAAGAGATATACTTACCAACATATCTCAGCAAGATCTGGGATCTCCTTCCTTATCTTTGTTACATCCCAATAATATGAGAATCTGCAACTCGGATAAAAAGAAGCGGGAACACATTCCGCCTTGCAAGTCCAACTTGCATTCCCAATTCGGTCTTTAACACCTGGGCCCATCACCCCTAAGTCGATGTTGACTCGTCATTAATTGAACCAACCGTCAACAGGATTAGTACGCGCTATACGCAATCCAATAACGCCCCAATAATATGAGGATCCGACATTGGGGACACTACGTATACGGTCTTACTCTTTCGAGAAGCAAAGAGCCTGATCCAGATGCGCTTGCATACAGGAGCTGTTACTTCAGACAGGCGTCTCCTACATACAATCCCTGGCGATGGAACCCTTCGCCTTGACGGGAGACCATGGATGTCACTTATGTGATCCTCCATATCATATTCAAATTCTAATTAATCATTATGAATCATATTCATTATGATTAATTCTTCCAAGGGAAATAATAACTCTATTCATAATAGAGTGTCTCAATTGGACATAATCAATTTAATCATATTAAATTAATTATCAATCCAATTCAATCAACAAACTTGATTATTTTTACTTGAATATAAATATGGTAATATCTCAAAGTACGTGTTAATTTGAATTTTAATAATTAGAAAATACACCTTAATTTTCTCCGGCATTATACAGTCCCTACCCACTGTCATGGCCAGTACCGATGACAGTGGGACGGACCACATATGTTGCAACCCGCAACCCCAATGCTCTCCGAGTAGTCACCATATCCACCTCGGGAAAGCATAATGCCAGATATATCAATTTGTACTTGAGATGATCATCGATTTTTCAACCGAAATTATACCATATAGTAATAATCAAAACATTTTTTATTATAAGGAAATTTGCTACACAAATTCCCAATCATATTCAAGCATCAAGTTTGATGATTGTGTTTCCAATTAAGATTTAGATTAAATCTAACCAATTAATTGGTTGTGGCAAGTTAATTATGTAAATAATCATCTTCCAATATTTCACAAATATTTTCATGATTATTTCATGAAATTAACAATTAATTTCACTAATTGACAATCACTTGGTTCTAGATTAGGACTGCAATTTTAGTAGTGACCCCTACTCACTAAAATTAACATATCTCAATCAATTTAAATCCAAATTAGACAAACTCAATTTTCAAAGATTGCTAACTTGATTTAGAATAGAACCCAAGTGATTTTTCATGCATTTCGAGATGGGTCAAAACAGCAATTAACTCTTTAATCATGTTAAGATCTACAGTTCCCGCAACAGTGCATACATGTTCATTAAAACAACCATATCTCGAGCATACGAAATCCGATTTACGCAAAATCAAATCCTATGGTTTCCTTATTTAATGGGGAACAAAATACAAGTAAATAATTCGTGCTTAAATATTTTGAACATGTCCGAAATTATTTACTAAACAGATCTGCGAAATCAAATGCGATAAAAACTTTCGTGACATTAACGAACCCAAGTCGTCCTCGGTTTGCGAATCATATTCGAAACCGTCAACCTAAGGCTCTGATACCACTTGAAGGATATGTTTAGATCCTCAAGCGCATCACGGAAGCGTGAGCGTTTTATCGAATACGACGAAGAACGACTAGTCGGACTAATTGTTCTATGCAGCGGAAATTAAAAATTTTTCATGCGACGAAACCACATGATCCAAGAACACTTCTCGGATCGTTTCATCTAAACCACAAACAAGTAATAGGATTACCTCTTGAAGCGTGGTTGCGATCGAGTCTCTAAACGAAGAGACCTCCTGTCTCAAGTCCGATCCGACGGAGGAGACGCTTGCAAGCGTGGGGATGAACCACGTGCTTCTCGCAATCCATGTTGATGATCCAAGCAGCAGGATCTCCTGATCTCGACACACGATATCCGACGTATTCTTCACAAGCGAGGCGCACCGAAGGAGACGGAGATCCACGAGCAAACAATCGGGCAGCATAACGACGATGCTACGGCGATGGAGAACCTCTCTAGGGCATCCATGGTGGACGACCATGAGAGGGAGAGAGAGAGAAAGAGAGAGAGATGTGCTTCTCAAGCATTGTGTAAAGAAGAGCAAAGGGGTGCCTCTCCTTTTATAATATTTTGAGATCCATGGATCTCAATCCATGGGACAACACAAATCCAATGGTTCTCATTGATTGTGTTTCTTTCAATGGCTAAGATTTATGTTGGTAAAAACCAACAACAATTATTTGTTGTCTTTGAAATAAATCAAATATATTGAAAATCAATCAATATATTTCAATATAAATCAAATCAACAAATATGAAATATATTGGAAAAGAACCAAGCCTCCTTCCATGTATAGGGTGGACGGCCACCAACTTGGAGAGCCCAAGTTGGTCGTCCACTCCATGTATGGAATGGATGGCTTCTCATTCCAATTATGTTTAGATCTTATATCTTGCAAAATATTCCACATATGAAACAACTTTTATTGCAAAAATATTCACCAAAATAATTCCAAATTATTTTGTGAACATTGCAATCTTGCCATTGAAAAATTGTGAATCACATTCACAACCCAAAATAAAAATGTAAATTACATTTTCAATTTAATGTCCAATGTGAATCCAGTTCACATTAACATTTAATTAACAAATGTAAATTACAATCATCTCTCTCTTATATATTATAAATCACATTTATAATATATTTGACTAATATGGATATTGCTATCCACATTATTCATATCCATGATAATTAAATCATATTTAATCATCTTGGATCTCTATCACATTCACATTATTTACATCTTTGATAATTAAATCAAATTTAATTATCTTAGATAACTCTCTTTATAATATGAATCAAATTCATATTATTCATGATAATTAAATCACATTTAATTATCCATTTTCTCAATGCTCGGATACATATTATCAACAATGAAATTATCCCGAACCCATTCAAGGATAATGCGCTTTCTCCACGAATACTTGGAGATAAGGACAGGGCGATTGTATTGTTCCACGTATAGTGACTTGGATATTGAGATCATATCTCAAATCCAGATCGCGGGCCTCCCATAGATGGTTGATTAAATCAAGATCGTAAATATAATCTTCTCATTGCATCTGAATCACATTCAGATCAATGTCCAACATTTTGACTAAGATCAGATTACTTTTCTACTGAGAGGAGTCACTAAAATCCAGACCCATTTCATCACTCCCTAGGAATGGAAGCGTCATGGTTATACAATCATTTATGATCACATCACCCTCAGGTATTCCCAATACATGTACATCCTGCATACTGGAAGACTCAGAATAAACCCGAAGTATTAGATCAACTTTATACTGTCTACTTCATGGTTTTATCAGTAAGTTTCTCATTCGATCATTGGGAGTTGGTATCGAGCATATACTTTCCAAAAGCATATATCATACCTACGTCTTGATCATATACTTTCCAAAAGTATATATCAAACCTACAAATTCAGTCAATCTTCCAAAGCGAGACGACCGTGCACGGAAATTGATTCTTCTCAATATCTCATGAGTGAGCTCATGTCTTCCGGTTCAGTGACTGAACCTGTATGATCCCTTTGAGAGATCATATTACTCATATGCCCTTATATGTACACCAACGCGCCGGTGTATAGACCTTGGTTAGGTTATCAACCTATTGGTCTGACAAATGTACATACTCAAACATATAGTAACACATCTGTCTCCGATTAGAGGATGTATGCCTGTATCGTGACAGCATACGATATAGGACTTTGGTTATCTCGATCTCGTTAAGTCAACTCTTTGATCTAACTAGTCTGACACCTCCGAATCTCTATTCTTATGCAGAGGACCTGCATCAAGAGGTCGGTCAGATATCAGCCTTTAGAGATAAGGATTGTCATCTCCTACTCAGGCTAGAGATCATCTCTTAACAATCATTTGACGGTGCTTGATGAGTCCTCAATCTAACTCTTTAGATATTCATCCAAGCACCAGCCTCTATGATTCAACAGTTGAATCAACAGCTGTATGATCATCAAGATGGCCATCGTACATAACCCTAATTGTACTAAGGGACCTATTATGCAAATTATTTATTCTTCATTTCAGATCATGGAATGATATTTTCAATAACATTTATTGCATAATGGCTCGTCGAGGGCTCGCATGTCCAACAAAGTCTTCAAGTATCTCAGAATTATATGGACTGCATCCATATGTGCATGTTTGGGCTGTTCCATAAATTGACTCACTTTGCTCACGACAAATGCTATGTCGGGCCTGGTAATAGTTACATATAGTAGCTTGCCAATAGGCTCTATGTTCCTTCTCTTATCGACATCCTCAGTATCATCATCATAGAACTTCATGCTTGGGTCAAGCGGAGTAGTGGCAGGTCTGCAATCTGCCATGTCTGTCTCTAAAAGAAGATCTATAACATACTTTCTCTGGGTCATTACAAGACCACGTTGATTCCTGGAAAACTCTATTCCAAGGAAGTAACATAAATGTCCGAGGTCCTTGGTCACAAACTGCTGACCTAGGAAGTCCTTAGCACTTTGAATACCCTGCTCGTCATCCCCTGTAATGATAATGTCATCAACATAAACAAGAATGACTGTAATACCTCTATGGATCTTCTGTATGAACAAGGAGTGATCTGCAATTGATCTCACAAAGCCCTGTTGCTTTATCAAGTCCTAGAGCTCTTGGAACCATGTTCTTGGACTGTGCTTGAGGCCATAGATAGCCTTGTGTAACCTGCACACCTTCTGATACTCCCCCTCAGTAGCAAACCCAGGTGATTGTTGCATGTAGACCTCCTCCTACAAGTCACCATAGAGGAATGCATTCTTCACATCAAGTTGATAAAGAGGCCAATCTCATGTTACAGCAACAACAAGGAGAATACATAGAGTAGAATGTCTGGCAACTGGGGAGAAAGTATCATGATAGTCTACCCCGTATGTCTGGGTAAACCCTCATGCCACAAGTCTCTCCTTATAGCAATCCACACTTCCATCCACACGGTGTTTCACAGTGAACACCCATTTGCATCCCACGACCGATGTATCAATAGGAGCAGAAACAAGACTCCACGTTCCACGTGACTGTAACGTTGTCATCTCCTCTTCCATGGCTAACCTCCACTGATTATCTTTAAGAGCCTCTTGATATGTTTGTGGTATCTGTACGGCTGATAGTGCTAGCATAAATCTCCTGAAATCCTCTGACAACCTGCTCAAAGAAATCTGGGCTGCAAGAGGGTAAGTAGCACACGCTCATTTCTTCTTTCGCAGAACAATTGGTATGTCAAGATCATTTACCACATCCTGGGCTTGTATATTTCCCTCTTCAGAGGGTATGTGCTCCTCTTGTTGTACAGTCAATTCAGTAGTGCCATCAGTAGAAATAATATACTCATTATATAGCTGAGGCGTACTGGATAATGGGCAAGGATTGTGAGCATGACCAACAGAGCGAAATCAGCGAGGAACATCATGAGGCAAGAACTGAACCAACGGAGGTGGTGGAGGTGGTGGAAGAGGATTAGTAGTGAAGGTGAAGGACCAACTGTGGGAGATGGTGGCATGTATATCTCATCATCAGAGTCAGATGGAGTAAGTTTGTTACTTGTAGGAGAAAACTACATGACCGACTCAAAGAAAGTAACATCATCACTCACAAAATATTTCTGGCTTAGTGGATCAAAGCAGCGATACCCCTTCTGGGTACGAGAGTAGCCGACAAACACACACTTGATAGCTCTAGGAGAGAGCTTGTCATGCCCTGAAGAGACATCATGAACAAAGGCAACAGATCCGAACACACGAGGTGTAAGAGAGAAGAGATCCTTCTCGGGAAACGCAATCGAGTAAGGAATCTTCTCTCCTAACACAGACGATGGCATTTGGTTTACCATATAACAAGAAGTGAGGACAGCATCACCCTAGTAAGCATGAGGAGCATGGTTCTGTATCAACAATGTTCTGGTCACATCAAGTAAGTGGCGATGTTTGCACTCAGCAACATCGTTCTGCTGGGAAGTGTAGACACATGAGGTCTGGTGAACAATGTCAGGAATCTAAGGAACTCGGAAAGATGTAGGGTACAAAATTCCAAGGCATTATCAGAACGGATATACTTGACTTTTGCATAAAAATATTCTTTATTTCATTAATAAAATACTTGATAGTGGATCCAACCTCAGACTTATTCTTCAATAAGAAGACTCAGGAAAGTCTAGAAAAATTATTGACAGCTACAAGATAAATACGGTGTCCTTGAAGATCAGGAACACGATTAGGACCCCAAATATCTAAATAAAGGAGCTCAAATAGCTAAGAATTGCTCTGACTCCGACGGGATGGAAAAGAGGAGAGGTGATGTTTTCCAAGTTGACATGCCTCACACTGAAAGGATGATTTGGTAGAAATCTAAGAGAGAACATGACATAGCTTCTGTAGAGAAAGATGTCCAAACCTAAGGTGCCACAGATAAGGAGAGACAGGTCCAATAGGTATAACAGAAACATTAGCATGAGGAGGTTGGACCAGTCTGTAGAGTCCCGCTGCTCACTGCCATATCCAATCATCCTGCCTGTGAGTATCTCCTGAAACATAAGAGATGAAGGGTCAAAGATGGCACGACAATGCAGATCCTTAGTGATCTTACTAATAGAAAGTAAATTCATTCGAAAGCGGGAGCATATAAGATATTCTTCAGGTGCATGGATGGTGTCAATTGCACCTCCTCCTATCCTGTAACGGGTAAGTGATCGCTATTAGAAATGACAACCCATCTGCCAGGTGGTATAGCCTTGTATGACTTCAGTTGTGTTTTGTCTCCACACAAGTGGTGAGAAACACGAGAGTCCACAATCCACTCTGTCATGCCTGCATTCAAACTACCAGTAAAAGCATAGGTGATACCTAAGGAGCTCGAAGATGCTTTGGCTGCTGTAGCGGTATCTGTGGTGGTGTCAGCACTAGGAGTCATGATCTTTCGAATATGAGGGACAATATCATCCAGTCGAGGATCGGCCTAGGGAGATGAAGTCTCTGAAGGTAAAATTTGCTCTGCTGCTCGACCAGAAACAGGATTTCCATGTTTCTGATAGTATATATCTTCTGCATGTCCAGGCTTGCGGCAGTAAGTGTAGGGACCATGGTGGCATCCACCGCCTCTTCCTAGAGGTGTACGTCCTCTGGATTGGATTGCCCCACCTCGACCACAAGAAGAGACCATCACCGAGGAGTGCGAAGACGTGCTTGTCGATGGGATGATAAGCCGACTGAGACAGCTATAGGCCTCCTCTATAGGGGTAATGGTTGCTCCAGTAAGAAGATGGGTACGCGTAGCATCATATTCTCTATCAAGTCCAGCAATGAAAAATCCAACCATCTTGGAGTTCCTAGATGTCTTATGATGCTCAATAGATGTTGTAATCGGCATGTAGCTTTGGAGCTTTTCAAACATACCATGCAGTAAGGAGTAGTAAACATGCAAAGGACGGCCATTCTGCTTAGTGTTGTAGATATCAAACTGTAGTTGAAGGACCTTGGCCTCATTCTTCGCATGTGCATAGGTGTATGCTAAAGTGTTCCAAATTGCCTTGCTAATGGCCTGATTTAGAATGTCATTAGCTATCTTTGTAGTAAGAGTCCCACCAAGATAAACACGCATGTATGCATGCATCATCTTGCTTCCAAGAAGCATTTGCCTCAGTCTTATTCGTTGGCTCTGGATATGTCAGGATGTGCTCCTTGTTGTTACACTGCATGAGTGCGAGAAACTGCATGGACCACAACTCATAGTTGGTGAAATGCCCAGCCTCAACGGGAGCGCATCTCAACACCTATTCTCAACATTACCCAACAACAGCCATAAACAACCTGCATGATATACCATCTATACATGAATAAAAACATAGGGAAGAAAATCTAAGTTTCCATTGATAACAGAAGTCCATAAAAGGATAACAAAGGGGAAAAAATTTCACAGTCTCTTTATTACATCATAAATAGATGAAACGAAGGAAAAGACAACTACAGAACTAGGCCTCAACCTTAACAATGTCTTACAGAAGCACCACCGAAAATGCGCGCCTCTGTCTTCTGTTCTACACTTCATGTTGGATTTCCAAAGAATGTAACTTGTGAGTCAACTGACTCAGTAAGGATAAAATAAATTAAAAAAAAGATTATAGGTAAGCAATGCAAATGCAGTAACTGAGCAAGTTTAGAAGAGGATATTTTAAAAACATTTAGCAATATGCAATCACTTATATTCTAAGCCTTTAACACGTACGCAATTAAAACCAATTCTTTAATATATCTTAATCCATACTTTTTATTTACTTATCCCGGACTCGCCCGTCAAAGGAAAAAGCTTACACTAGGAATGAAGCTTCAACACTCCATTCAGAGTGCAACCTAAGATCTATGTGTAAGCGCAATCCTTCAGCTAGTCTAGTTGGTAGTACTCTGACACTCGAGAAGGGACATACAAGTCCGATGAGTCTCAACTCTATCAATCGAATCTGTCGGAGGAGTCTTGCTCGCTCCAAAACAAGTGCAACAAGTGCGGATCCGTATGGTGTAATGCACGCGTGCATCCACCTCAATTCCTCCAGAGTACCTACCACCACCCCACTCTATGATGCCCCTCGAGTGGGGGTGACTCACTGTCGGTTCAACCGGATCACAAGGGTGTGCACCCACCTTGTAGTATTTATCTTTTCCTTCCCACATGCATTGCATGTGCTTTACTTGAAAATTGAAGGGCCTTGGAACTTATCATTGATATCCAACAATGATCACAAGACCTATTCAGTATATTATTCCTTGTGTCACAAACCATACGTTTAATACTTTACCTTTATAAAAGTACATGATTACATGCATTCAACCCATTACCAATAAAACATGGAGGCTCTAGGTAATTGCATTCAAACTTCTTTGCGAATTAATTATAAGAAAACAAAGGATCAATCAGATATCCTCGTGCGTCACTGGAACCAATAACGATGGTCAATCTATTCCACAAGATCAAAGCGAGAAGTGCCATCTAGAATGTGAAACTGCAACATTTCCTTATGCATAGTATTGTACAAAAAAATGCTCCAACGACGTGCACAAAATCAGATTAACATAGAAAGGTAAAGACAAAAACAATCAAGCATTATATGACATAAATAAATTAAGGAGTTGAGTTAATATTAAGGAGGCAATTTAGATCATGTCTTTGACAAGGTCTACACCTGAATGGCCACCTTAAAATATTAATTTGAAGCCACAACAATGGGTGCTTACGTCATTGAGATTTGGCTAGAATTGGCTAATATCTATGGCATGGAGAACGGTCAAGGTAGTTGAACATAAACAAGAATATTTAGCAAGGAAGACTTATCTATACTAAAAATAACTCCCAGCCTGGAAAAGACCATAATTAAAACGACTTCGATAACAATGTATACCTATATATATTATCCGAGAAATATTATGTGCAAATCCATCATGTTCGTTATGGCCTGATATCATAAGATCCTATGATAACATTTGTTAATTTAGGGATAAAAAAATATCTTAATTGATTACAAGGTTAAGAATGACCCGCATACTGTCACATAATATAGCATTAAGATTATGGTTCCTACAATTTTTCCAGAATCCTGTCATCGTAAAACCACCAAGTAGAAAATCGTGCCATGATCTAATATCAAGTGGAGCCTCAAAACTGTATACATATCACCAAAAACCATAAATTGTAACCTTCATAACATTCCCTACGTGGTACACTAATATTCTAATAATCAATTAGTATCCAAAGCAATAAAGATGTCTTTATATCTAAATCTATGTGTGCATATCATCCAACAATGGCGAATACCACACGTTAGTGCCGTAGAGACTAACATCATAATACGCACATCATAGCATAATATCTCCAACACATTTAAACGTGATTTAAGGAGAGTTTACATGGATCCAAAGATATCTACCACAATGAGATTTAGTAATATTTGATTAATGCTATGTGTGAACCTAATAATATGCTTATATTGGCGAATCGCAACAAATACTTTAAGGTCAGAAAAACCAAAAATAATAATAATTACCGACTAGAATTGTACGTGAAAAGCATGAACAAACATGATTTGAAGGAAGACAAATCATGCTAGACCAACAGCAAGAGGTGATCCCGGGGTCGGATCTAAATCTAACAAAACAAACCCCCAAAAAGATAATCTCTTAATCGCGAGATACGCGGAAACCAAGGGAGAAAATCTAGATCCGTTACCTATACTCGTGCACGTCTTTGATCCACGTGCTTGATCGCCCGATCAGGAATCTGATGAAAGGGTTGTCTTTCCCTTGCGATGGCCCTCCTCGTCTTCTTCTTGTCGTGAAGGTACGTGGCTTCGAGAGCTTTTGATAATGGTGGTGGCACCGTTCTCTCCTTGATTCTCTGAAGAAGGAGAGGGAAAATGGATAATAGAATGACTTGTGGAGGAAGAAAAGGATGGATTAGGGTTTTGGAAAGAAGTGGGAATGAGGGGAGATGAAGGATGGGGGTCTTAATATAGGTTAGGACTAAAACCCTAGTTTTAGGATCTCTAAAATAGCCTTAATTCGTAATTAACTTATCTAATCCCGTAACCATTAATCCCCTCAATATCCATGACCGCTCTTCACCAAAACAGGCATATCTCCCACATCCGAACTCGGAATTATGTGTTTTTGGACTCTTGGAAAGCTTGCGACGAGACACTTCTTTTGAGTATAATATTGAATAGGTTTTAGAAATTCGAAAAAATTGAAAAAAAATTGTGGGGTGTTACATCATAACAACCTTAAAATCAGTCTCGTCCCCGAGACTTAGGATGTAAAGGTGTAACATAACAACCTTAAAAAGGTTGGACCCTATCGAGCAAAAGATAATGACCCAAAAAAATATAGATTTTATATTACCTTCAAAAAAGTGTGGATAATCCCGTCGCATATCCGCCTTGGGTTCCCATGTGGCCTCCTCAGAGTTGTGTCGTTGCCTAAGGACCTTCACTAAAGGTGTCTCCATATGCCTCAACTTCTTCACTGAGCGATCGATGATCCGGATCGGTTCCTCCGGATAACTCAGGTCGGTGTCCACGTGAAGATCATCATAATTAATCACATGCGATGGATCATGCATATACTTTCTCAAGTTGGAGATATGAAAAACGTAATGCACACCATCAAGGTGGGGAGGAAGTGCAATCCTGTATGCAACTTTACCAATCTTTTTGAGAATCTCAAAAGGACCGACAAAACGTGGTGCTAATTTTCCCTTCACTCCAAACCGCTGAACTCCCTTCATGGGAGAAACTCTCAAGAAGACAAAATCTCCAACCTCAAAGCTAAGATCAATGCATCGTCTATCGTTATAGCTCTTTTGCCTACTCTGTGCAGTAAGCAATTTCTCCCGAGCTATCTTGACTGCCTTAGCAGTCTCCTCCAAGTACTCTACCTTATATAAAAGTTTATGTCCAGTTTCTTGCCAACTCAGAGGTGTAGAACACCACCTTCTATACAACGCTTCAAAAGGTTCCATGCCTATGTTGGCATGGTAACTATTATTGTATGTAAACTCTAATAATGGTAAATGATCCTTCCATGACCCTTTCCACACCAGCACACATGCTCGAAGAAGATCCTCTAGTGTCTAAATCGTCCTCTCGGATTGTCCGTCGGTCTGTGGATGGTAAGCGGAACTGAGGCATAGCTGCACTTCTAAAGAACTCGTGAATTCTCTCCAATAATGAGAGGTGAACCATGGATCACGATCTGATACAATCTGCTTCGGCAACCCATGAAGTCTGACAATCTCCTTAATAAAGATCACAGCAAGTTGTAAAGGAGTGCATGTCATACTCACAGGTATGAAATGTGCTGACTTAGTAAGTCTATCAACCGCGACCCAGATGGCATCGTAACTACTAGTGGTCTTAGAAAGTCCCGTCACAAAGTCCATAGATATACCCTCCCACTTCCACTCAGGAATAGGAAGGGATTGCAAAAGGCCAGGTGGCCTCTTATGCTCAGCCTTAATTTGTTGACACGTCAAGCATTTTGCCACAAAGTTGGCCACATCTCTTCTCATTTGTTTCCACAAAAATTCTTTTTCAAATCTTTATACATCTTGGTACCACCAGGATGTATCGACAAACGTGAACTATGCGCCTCATGCATGATCTCTTCCCTCAACTGTACATCTGTTGGGACACACAATCGATTCTCATTTCGCAGTACACCATCTTGATAAGAAAAGCCAACTAAGGTTCCTGCAATAGCCTTCTATTTGAGTCTCTGCATACTCGGGTTTGCATGCTGTCCCTGGATGATTCGCTCAACTAACTCTAGACGTGAGGGGGATGGAACTATGATTGTTTCTCGACTACTCTGAAATGGATGCCGATCACTGAAAGCTGCAATAAGATCCCATGCTTTAAGATGAGGATGTGATTCATTTGACTGGGGCCTACGACTGAGTGCATCAGCAACCACATTCGCCTTACCCGAATGGTAAGAGATAGTGCACTCATAATCCTTTAAAAGCTCCATCCATCTCCTTTGCCTCATATTGAGCTCCTTCTGATAAAAAAGATGCTTGAGACTCTTGTGGTATGTAAAGATTTCAAAAGCAACCCCATAAAGATAGTGTCTCCACATTTTAAGAGCGAATACAACTGCTGCTAATTCCATATCATGGGTCGGGTAAATCTTCTCATGCGGCTTCAATTGTCGAGATCCATATGCAACAACCTTTCCATGCTGCATCAAAACTGCACCTAGACCCTCCTTTGATGCATAAGTGTAAACCGTGAATCCATCTGTGCCTAATGGAATTGTCAAGATGGGAGCTGTAGTAAGCCTCTCCTTCAGTGTTTGGAAGCTATTCTCACACTTTTCTGACCAAGTATATGGCATCTCCTTCTTAGTCAATTGAGGGGAAGGGCAATCTGAGAAAATCCCTTCACAAACCATCTGTAATAACCGGCTAAGCCAAGAAAGCTTCGAATCTCAGACATGTTCTTCGGTCGTTCTCAACTAAGGACTGCTTCGATTTTTGTAGGATCCACTTACACTCCTGCACCAGAGATAACATGACCTAAGAATGATACCTCTTGAAGCCATAACTCACACTTACTAAACTTCGCATATAGCTTGTGCCTCTGCAAGGTCTCTAGCACTGTTTATAGGTGAGTGCGATGTTCCTTCTCATCTCGAGAGTAGATAAGGACATCATCAATGAAAACCACAACAAAGTTGTCGAGGAAAGGTTGAAACACACGATTCATCATGTCCATGAATGCTGCTGGGGCATTTGTTAAGCCAAAAGGCATCACCAAGAATTCGTATGACCATATCTGGTTCTGAATGCAGACTTCGGTATATCCACATCCCGAATACGTAGCTGGTGATAACCAAACCGTAGATCAATCTTGGAGAAGATGGGTGACCCTTGTAACTGATCAAAGAGATCGCCAATGCGCGGTAAAGGATAACGATTCTTGATTGTTACTTTATTCAACTGCTGATAATCTATACACATGCGCATAGATCCATCCTTCTTCTTAACAAAAAGGACAGGTTCTCCCCATGAAGATGTACTAGGGCATATGAAACCCTTCTCCAACAGTTCTTGTAACTGCACCTTGAGTTCCTTTAGTTCAGTTGGTGCCATCCTGTATGGTGTCATAGATATTGGTTGAGTTCCCGGAATGATAGAAATATCAAACTCCACCTCACGAGGTGGGGGAAGCCCAGGAAGATCTACAGGAAATACATCTGTAAAGTTCTTTACTACTTCAATCGCCTCTATTCCTTCCATGGGAGTTTGATTCCCAATAACGTGAGCAATAAATCCTTCGCAGCCTTGAGATAACATACGATGAGATTGCAATGTTGATATGAAGGTTACGCCTCTCAACGAGGTGCTTCCATCAAATACAAATTCTTGTAGCTCAGGTATCCTGAAGATAATCTGTTTCTGAAAACAGTCTAGACATGCATGGTGATTCTCTAACCAATCCATGCCAAGAATAACATCAAAATCCTCCATCTGAATAAGCAGCAAGTAGGCCTCGAGCATATAGCCTACAATATAAACCAGACAATCGGGAAACACCCGATGGACAACAAACACCTGACCTCCAGGTCCCTTAATAAGATAAGGGTCTGAAACTATGGTAGGCTCTCGGCCAAAGGTGTCCGCAAAACTCCATGACACGAAGGAATGAGATGTACCCGAGTCAAAAAGAGCATGAGCTGTAAAGTCGCCTACTGAAATCATACCTCGTACTACTGATCCCGAAGCATGTGCTTGCCCATCGGTGATGGCATTGAGTTGTCCTTCTCTTAGTGGCCCACTGGAACCTACCGTGCCTCGAGTCTAGTTGGGATGTCCCCTGCCACCACGAAAGGTAGAACCACGTCCATGGTGCTGCGGACGTCCCCCCTCCCCCCCGTACAGTACCTCACATCTATGGAGCTCCCAACGGACAGTTGGACCTGATGTGTCCCTCTTGGTTGCATCGGTAGCAAACACGTGCATCGGTTATGGTGTTCACCATTGGATGTGTTGGCCGTGATGGCTCAGAAAGTGCTTGCCCCGAGGTAGGAGCTCCTCTATGTGTGGACCTGGTATACATGCCAAGCTTGTAGGGCTGGAGACGTTGTCCTCTTCGTGCTGTTGAACGATCATTACGAGCAGTCCTCCCATAATAGCTCCATCCTCCTTGCCTGGTTTGTACTGACCTGCCTTCACGCAAGTCCTCCTCCACTCGTGATGCAGCATCAACCACTTCCTCCATAGTAACCAATCTAAGGGGTACTAGCCTCTCGCGAATTTCCTTACGAAGACCTCGAAAGAACTTGAATGCTTTGTCAGCCTAAGTCGGCACAGTGCTAGCAGCATACTTTAGCAACTCCGTGAACCTGTTTAGATAAGCAGTCACAGTCTTGTTCCCTTGCTCGGGTAGTGTGAACTCCACGCGGCGCTGCTCTAGCCAGTATTCCGGATAGAAATGCTCCCGGAATGCCTCAGTAAATTTCTCCCAAGTAATTGGCATTGCAATCTGCGGCTCCATAGAACTCCACCATTCCTCAGCATAGCCTGCTAAGGAGTAAGTGGCAAGGGTAACCTTCTCCTCCTCCGGTACATGTATGGTGTGAAATACCTTTTCCACACGCTTCAGCCATCTCTCTGCCACATCTGGGCTTGTACTGCCCAGAAACTCTGGAACTTTCTCCTTGCGATATTTTGAAAATATGTCCTCTTGTCGCGGTGGTGGTGGCGACGGTGGAGGAGGAGGTGGCGGTGGTGGTGGATCGCCATCTCCCCCACCCATTCCAGACCCGCCCTCGGACGCAGATCCTGACAAATGCTCCTCGAGCATAAGCTGCCTCTGTTGTACATCCTGCAACATCACCATCATCGCAGCCAACTGCTGCGCAGTCTGATCCCTACGAGGCGGCATGATCTGCAAGTGTAGAAATAAAAATGAAATTGCAATTAGATCCTAGAGTAGAGGTCATTAGTCAACCTTGATCAATATTTTTTTTGACAGTAGTCAGAAGGCTATTTGTCTAATGTACAAAGGTATTTCTCCTACCACACAGTTGTCTATGACTGATGGGGTAATTGGGCTCTGATACCAAATGAAACGCCCTGCCTCAGCGGGAGCGCATCTCAACACCTATTCTCAACATTACCCAACAACAGCCATAAACAACCTGCATGATATACCATCTATACATGAATAAAAACATAGGGAAGAAAATCTAAGTTTCCATTGATAACAGAAGTCCATAAAAGGATAACAAAGGGGAAAAAATCTCACAGTCTCTTTATTACATCATAAATAGATGAAACAGAGGAAAAAAACAACTATAGAACTAGGCCTCAACCTTAACAATGTCCTACAGAAGCACCACCGAAAATGCGCGCCTCTGTCTCCTGTTCTACACTTCCTGTTGGATTTCCAAATAATGTAACTTGTGAGTCAACTGACTCAGTAAGAATAAAATAAATTTAAAAAAAAAGAGATTATAGGTAAGCAATGCAAATGCAGTAACTGTGCAAGTTTAGAAGAGGATAATTTAAAAACATTTAGCAATATGCAATCACTTATATTCTAAGACTTTAACACGTACGCAATTAAAACCAATTCTTTAATATATCTTAATCCATACTTTTTATTTACTTATCTCGGACTCGCCCGTCAAAGGAATAAGCTTGCACTGGGAATGAAGCCTGCAACACTCCATTCAGAGTGCAACTTAAGACCTATGTGTAAGCACGATCCTTCAGCTAGTCTAGTTGGTAGTACTCTGACACTCGAGAAGGGACATACAAGTCCGATGAGTCGCAACTCTATCAATCGAGTCTATCGGAGGAGTCTTGCTCGCTCCAAAACAAGTGCAACAAGTATGGATCCGTATGGTGTAATGCACGCGTGCATACACCTCAATTCCTCCAGAGTACCTACCACCACCCCACTCTATGATGCCCCTTGAGTGGGGGTGACTCACTGTCGGTTCAACCGGATCACAAGGGTGTGCACCCACCTTGTAGTATTTATCTTTTCCTTCCCACATGCATTGCATGTGCTTTACTTGAAAATTGAAGGGTCTTGGAACTTATCATTGATATCCAACAACGATCACAAGACATATTCAGTATATTATTCCTTGTGTCACAAACCATACGTTTAATACTTTACCTTTATGAAAGTATATGATTACATGCATTCAACCCATTACCAATAAAACATGGAGGCTCTAGGTAATTGGATTCAAACTTCTTGGCGAATTAATTTATAAGAAAACAAAGGATCAATCAGATATCCTCGTGCATCACTGGAACCAATAACGATGGTCAATCTATTCCACAAGATCAAAGCGAGAAGTGCCATCTAGAATGTGAAACTGCAACATTTCCTTATGCATAGTATTGTACAAAAAAATGCTCCAATGACATGCAGAAAATTAGATTAACATAGAAAGGTAAAGACAAAAACAATCAAGCATTATATGATATAAATAAATTAAGGAATTGGGTGAATATTAAGGAGGCAATTTAGATCATGTCTTTGACAAGGTCTACACCTGAATGGGCACCTTAAAATATTAATTTGAAGCCACAACAATGGGTGCTTACGTCATTGAGATTTGGCTAGAATTGGCTAATATCTATGGCATGGAGAACGGTCAAGGTAGTTGAACATAAACAAGAATATTTAGCAAGGAAGACTTATCTATACTAAAAATAGCTCCCAGCCTGGAAAGGACCATAATTAAAACCACTTCGATAACATTGTATACCTATATATATTATCCGAGAAATATTATGTGCAAATCCATCATGTTCGTTTTAGCCTGATATCATAAGATCCTATGATAACATTTGTTAATTTAGGGATAAAAAAATATCTTAATTGATTACAAGGTTAAGAATGACCCGCATACTGTCACATAATATTGCATTAAGATTATGGTTCCTACAATTTTTCTAAAATCCTATCATCGTAAAACCACCAAGTAGAAAATCGTGCCATGATCTAATATCAAGTGGAGCCTCAAAACTATATACATATCACCAAAAACCATAAATTATAACCTTCATAACATTTCCTACGTGGTACACTAATATCCTAATAATCATTAGTATCTACTGCAATAAAGATGTCTTTATATCTAAATCTATGTGCGCATATCATCCAACAATGGCGAATACCACACGTTAGTGCCGTAGAGACTAACATCATAATACACACATCATAGCATAATATCTCAAACACATTTAAACGTGATTTAAGGAGAAAGATATCTACCACAATGAGATTTTTTAATATTTGATTAACGCTATTGTGAACCTAATAATATGCTTATATTGGCGAATCGCAACAAATACTTTAAGGTCAAAAAACCCAAAAATAATAATAATTGTACGTGAAAAGTATGATCAAACATGATTTGAAGGAAGACAAATCATGCTAGACCAACAACAAGAGGTGATTCCGGGGTCAATTCTAAATCTAACAAAACAAATCCCCAAAAAGATAATCTCCTAATCGTGAGATACGCGGAAACCAAAGGAGAAAATCTAGATCCGTTACCTATACTCGTGCACGTCTTTGATCCATGTGCTCGATCGCCCGATCAGGAATCTGATGAAAGGGTTGTCTTTCCCTTGCGATGGCCCTCCTCGTCTTCTTCTTGTCATGAAGGTACGTGGCTTCGAGAGCTTTTGATAATGGTGGTAGCACCGTTCTCTCCTTGATTCTCTGAAGAAGGAGAGGGAAAGTGGATAATAGAATGACTTGTGGAGGAAGAAAAGGATGGATTAAGGTTTTGGAAAGAAGTGGGAATGAGGGGAGATGAAGGATGGGGGTCTTAATATAGGTTAGGACTAAAACCCTAGTTTTAGGATCCCTAAAATAGCTTTAATTCGTAATTAACTTATCTAATCCCGTAACCACTAATCCCCTCAATATCCATGACCCCTCTTCACCAAAACAGGCATATCTCCAAGTAATCATCAATAGGGTAAATTTTTAATATATTTCATATTTCTAATCTAATGAAACCTTCAACCTATCAAATTGGAAACATCTCCTAATTATCTAAAAATAAAAAGGAATTATTCTTACCTACAAGTACAACCACACAAATTTTAATACTGTATTTGCATAACACATGCAGTAAAGAAGTCAATAAGTTATTTTTTATTTATTATAACGTGAATTTATTGGAGTTAGGATGAATAATTGTAAGTATTTTTAAATGGTTGGATAAAAGGATGCAGTGGAATAATTGAACATGGGATTCATCTTCTTTATAGTAAAATTTTATCCTAAATTCCTGAGAAAAAATACATAAAATTCATATAAAGTGACAAAATAGTCAAATAAACTCAAGCAATAAATGTGGATTAATTGATGATTATTAACTCTAAAATCAAGCCAGGAGAAAATCACATAAAATGATGAAAAATGAGGAGAAAAAATCGATATATATATATATATAGGAATTACGCATTTTTGGACTCGTTGGAAAGTTTGCAACGAAACGCTTCTTTTGAGTATAATATTGAATAGGTTTTAGAAATTCAAAAAAATCGAAAAAAAATTGTGGGGTGTTACAGTTGGTCCCATCCATCTTAGAGATGGGAGCTGGGCCCTTGAAGGCTCCAGACGAGAAGATGTCACCCTTGTTATATGTCATTATGATAAAATAACAGAATTTAACCGAGAGAGTAGAGCGATAAATGAGCCTACAAAGTCATACAAAGGATTGGTTGTACGTGTAGACTCATACAACCATCCTAACTAATCTTCATCGCTAGCCGAAAAAAATGTGACTTAGAGGTCCGAAATCAAGTTTCCTGAGACAGAACAATCCGCGGAAGGGCTGACTCAAGCTCAAGAGGCCAGGGCACAGGGGGGCACATGACCTAGATGCGCAAGGCTTGGACATACAGGGGGCAAGGCCTGAAGGCCTAGATGTGCAGGCAGAGCACAAGATGCATGGATGCGCTAAGCCAGTTTGCGATGGGGTGCCTGGGCGCGGACCTGGTTGTACGGGCGCGGAGGATGCTTGGCTGCACGCGCAGGATGCCTGGAGCGTAGGGCGCGGGCGCAGGATGACTGGTTGCACGGGTGCAGAGGATGCTTGGCTGCACGCGAGGATTCCTGGAGCACCTGGAGCGCGGGGTGCGGGCGCAGGATGCCTGGCTGCACGGGCGCATGCCTGGACACGGGAAGCCTGAAGCGTAGGGGCGCCTATATGCGCAGAAGATGCCCGGGGGGGATCTGGGCTTGGCCTTCTGTATATGGTGGTAGATGGAAAGTCTCCTTAAATTTGCCTTGTAATAAGCTTCTGAGCTTTACTAGGGATATATATTGTCATATTGTGATTGTTGCCATTGAGTTCCCGTGTGGGGAACATATATTTGTTGTGCCATCTTTGCTGCAGAACAGTTTAAGGGGATACTCCTGATTGTGCATATCCCCAACAACTGGTATCAGAGAACAGGTTGTGCAAAAATGGGCAAATATGATGAGGGCACTATGATTAAGCTCACAAGCAGCAACTGGCAGATTTGGAAGGACAAGATGGAAGACATTTTATATTGCAAGGGCCTTCACAATCCGGTGGAGGGAGAGAGCGCCAAGCCAGAGAATATGTCCGCAGGAGAGTGGACAAAATTGAACCGAAAAGCCACTGGTACCATTCGGAAGTGGCTTGACATGTCAACCTTTCATCACGTGGTCGAGGAGACGAATGCAAAGGAGTTGTGGGACAAGTTGTCCAAGCTCTATGATCAGAAGAACGCAACCAACAGGTCTTTCTTGATTAGGAAGCTTTGTGAATTTGAAGTGCAAAGATGGATGAAAGTGGCGGAGGATATAAATGATTTCCAAAGCATCATCAACAAGTTGACCTCCATGGGATTGGTACTGGACGATGAGTTGCAGGCACTTCTCCTTTTGGGATAATTGCCAGACATCTGGGAGACTCTAGTAGTCACCGTGAGCAACTCTGCAAAGGACAGTAAGTTGACCGTGGCTATGGTCAAGGGCAGTCTCCTCAATGAGGAGATTAGACGTCGCTCATCCGAAGAGGCATCCTCCTCTTCACATGTGTATGCAGTTGAGAGGAGAGGAAGATCCAATAGCATAGGAGCGTCACAGGAGAGGCAGAAATCCAGAGACAAGTCCAAAGGCAGAGGAACGTGTCACCATTGCCAGAAACCCGATCACTGGAAGAGAGATTGCAGGGTTTAGAAGAGAGAGCAAGCTGAAGCCAAGAAAGATCAAAAAAGGAAGATGGGAATGTAGGTACAGTCGTGGCATATGACAATGCGGATGAGGTGATTCTCACCATCCAGGATCAGTGCTTGCATGCAGGGAGTGATTTGGAGTGGGTTGTTGACATGGTCGCCTCCTATCATGTGACTCCACATAGGGAGTTCTTCACCACCTACACGTGTGGTGATTATGGAAGAGTCTTGATGGGTAATGAGAGTTACTCTAAGATCATTGGCATGGGCACCATATCGATTCAGACGGATGTTGGGTGCTCAATGACACTCCAGAATGTGAGGCATGTTCCTGATGTGCGTCTTAGCCTTATATATGGCTCACAGCTAGATAGTGAAGGCTACCATCTGAAGTTCGGCGACAACAAGTGCAAGATCAACAAGGGTTCTCTCATCATGGCAAGAGGCAGTTTGTGTCACACACTCTATATGATTAGAGTGAAGGTCATAGATGTAAGTTTGCATGCCAGTGAGGCAGACACATTAGATTTGTGGCACCGTCAACTTGGGCACATGAGCCAGAAGGGCTTGCAGCTTTTGAGCAAGAGAGAGTTGATCCCCTACCACAATGACATCACTTTGTCTCCTTATGATGCATGTGAGGTTCGAAAGAGCGGGAGTGCACCATACAGAGCCAGATTCAAGGTGAAGGGAGACCTTCTACAGTTGGTTCATTCTGACGTTTGTTGTCCCATGGACATAGCCTCTTTGGGTGGCAACATGTATTTTGTCACCTTCATTGATTATGCATCTAGGAAGGTGTGGATGTATGTGCTGAGATCGAAGGATTAGGTGTTTGATTACTTTAAGAAATTCCATGCTATGGTTGAGCGCGAGACAGGGAAATTGTTGAAGTGTCTTCGCACGGACAATGGGGGAGAGTACACCTCCCATAGCTTTCAGGGCTATTGTGCATAGCACGACATCAGGCATGAGAGGACAGAGTCGGACACACCCCAGCACAATGGTCTAGCTGAGAGGATGGATAGGACCATTATTGAGAGAGTTCGTTGTATGTTGAAGACAGCGAAGTTGCCCAAGACTTTTTGGGTTGAAGCGGTTCGCACCGCATGTTACTTGATCAACAGATATCCATCGGTTCCTTTGGGTTTTCATATTCCAGAGTGTGTTTGGATAGGGAAAGACCCCTCATATGCTCATTTAAGGGTGCTTGGATGCAAAGCCTATGCATTGGTACCAAAGGAGCAGCATAAGAAGTTAGATGACAAGGTGATGCCTTGTATTTTTTTTGGCTATAGAGATCAGGAGTTTGGATACCATCTTTGGGATCCAAGAAAGAAGACCGTCACCAGACACATGGATGTGATTTTCTATGAGAATCAGACATTGGTTGAGGACGCCACTAAGAGTGGTGATGCAGATGAGTTCCCCACGGATGATGACAGTGATGAGGACACAGATCCCTCTCCAGTACATGGTACAGGTGGAGAGGATGGGCAGCTAGAGCAGCACGAGCTAGATGCAAACCCCATTGATGCAAGTCTAGGGGACCTAGGGCAGGGGGAGCAGCCTCATCCACTTGCATACACGGCAGAGCCACAACTCAGGAGATCTGAGAGGACACGCCAGCCATCATCCCGCTACCTCACTTCTAGGTATGTGATGCTCACAGATGCAGGTGATCCACGCCCTTTGCGGAGGCACAGATGCGTAAAGACAAGGATCATTGGCGCAATGCAATGAATGAAGAGATGCTATCTCTCAAGAAAAACCACACTTATGATCTTGTTGAGCTTCCCAAAGGTAAGAGAGCCTTGAAGAACAAGTGGGTTTACAAGCTGAAATCAGATGACAGTGGCAAGCAGGTGAAGCACAAGGCCAGATTGGTGGTGAAAGGGTTCAGTCATAAGGAAGGAGTAGGCTATGATGAGATCTTCTCCCCGGTGGTGAAGATGAATTCAGTGAGAATGGTGCTAGGACTTGTTGCTAGCATGGACCTTGAGCTGGAGAAGATGGATGTGAAGACGATGTTTCTTCATGGTGATTTGAAGGAAGAGATCTACATGGAGCAGCCACAGGGTATTCAAGAGAAAGGGAAAGAACACATGGTTTGCAGGTTGAGAAAGAGTCTTTATGGCTTGAAGCAAGCCCCGAGATAGTGGTACTTGAAGTTTGATGCTTTCATGGGAAAGCAAGGCTTAAAGAGGACTACAACCGATCCATGTGTATATGTTCATCGTCTTCCCAATGACAGGTTCGTCATTCTTTTGATATTTGTGGATGGCATGTTGATTTGTAGGTCATGATTCCAATTTATTGCAAAGCTCAAGAAAGAACTATCTAAAGAATTTGAGATGAAATATTTGGTCAACGCTAGTCGCATCCTTGGGATGCAGATTACAAGGGACAGGAAGAAGCATATGTTGTAGTTGTCACAAGAAAGCTATGTTGAACGCGTGTTGGAGCGGTTCAACATGAAGAATGCCAAGCCTGTCAGCACGCCCTTAGCCTCTCATTTCAAGCTAACCAAAGAGTCATGTCCTTCTACTTCTGAGGAGAAAGCAGAGATGGCCAAGATCCCATACCAGTCCGCAGTTGGGAGCCTTATGTATGCAATGGTTTGCACTAGACCCGACATAGCCCATGCAGTGGGCGTGGTGAGCAGATTCATGTCCAATCTGAGGAAGGACCATTGGGAGGCAGTGAAATGGAACTTGAGATACTTGAGAGGGACTTCAAGTATGTGTCTTGTGTTTGGGAGGTCAGATCCCAAAGTATGTAGCTACACTGATGCAGATATGACAGAAGATGTGGATCAGAGAAAATCTACCTCAGGCTACATTTTCACTTTTGCAGGGGGAGCCATATCATGGCAATCCAAGCTACAGAAATGTGTTGCTCTCTCAACTACCGAGGTAGAATACATAGCAGCAGCAGAGGCTGGGAAAGAAGTGTTGTGGCCACAACGCTTCCTTGGTGAGTTTGGATTGGGTGATAGTGAGCCAGTCGTGGTTTGTGATATCCATAGTGCTATAGACTTGAGCAAGAGTACCATGCACCATGCTCGCAAAGAATACATTGATGGGAGATACCGTTGGCTGAGGGATGCAATTGAACAGAAGCAGCTCATGTTGAAGAAGATTCACACTGATGAGAACCCCTCAGACATGTTGACTAAGGTAGTCACTCGTAACAAGCTTCGGCTCTGTAGAGGGCTAAGCGGTGTCACTTCTTGTTGATCTCCATCTTTGGACAACACCTCCCCGTTGGGGCTGGAGGGGGAGGTTGTTGGGTAATTTTCATTCCAGCCCCAACTTGGGCTCCAATGGGTACAACTATTTGTGACTATTGTAGGGGCACATTTGCAATTGGCCCAGGAATTTGAAGCTCCATTCCAACGAACGGAAGTCTGCACTTCCCATTCGCCCATTCCCATTCCAGATTCTAGGACCCCCCCCCCCCCCCCCCGTTGGGTTCATTCCATTCCAGTAGCAATAGTAGCAAGGGTCTTGGGACCCTCTTCATCTTCCTCCACGTGCGTCAGGGAGCCGAGTGAGAGAAGGATATAGCAGCGGTCGAGCTCGAGAGGAGCAGCGGCTAGGATTGCGGATTTGGAGCTGCAGTTTGGGCGTGTTTTGGGAGCAGCAAAGAGGTCATTGTAGACGACCTCCAGAAGTCGAAGCCATCGTGTTTGGGTCTCCGTTGGGGAGCCCACAAGGGAAGCCACTTATGTTCTTGGATTTGAGCATGTTGTTTGGCATTTTAGATACCTAGGGTAGTTAGCTACTAGTAAAAGAATTACTTATTGTGCTTGTGGCTTGTATCTCGATTTTCTGGGCAACAAAATCGGAAGAACATTGGCTTCATTTGGCCGTAGTGGATTGGTTGTCGGTCTTGTCCCGTGGTTTTTCCCGTACTCACATCGAGTAAGGGTTTCCATGTAAAATTCCACGTCTCCTGTGGTTGCTTGTTGTGCTTGTTTGTGCTTGTCATATTGTTGCCATTGAGTTCCCGTGTGGGGAACATATATTTGTTGTGTCATCTTTGCTGCAGGACAGTTTTAGGGGATACTCCTGACTGTGCATATCTCCAACAATATCGGCATCGTTTGATCTATACTATTGGTCTTTGAATATTTCAATCTCAAATGCATAGATACCAAAACAGAGCCTTATTGATTTACAGTTTGGATAAGGTTATTTTGAAGGGGATAATGACAGTTAATCTTTAATCGTGCTTTGAGAAAACATATGTTCGATAGATTTGCAGAAACCCAAGAATCATGTCCAAGGTATGTTCCCCAGTGACTCGATTTACGGAGAGCATTCTGGAGGGGATAAGTTCTTTGGTTTGGACTTCCACAATGATTGCAGATCTGGTTCATCAGCCCCTGGAGATGTTATCTCGTTATTCGTGGAGATTTGAAGAGAGCTGATGCCTGATGTCAACACTCTCTGGGATCAATCGGGAAGTCCAAATTTAAGAAGCAACGGTCTTGACCTCGTGTAAAATTCTCTCGCATGTTGTTTGTTTGATTTATTTCGTCGCGCGATTACCACTAAGCTACTATGATTCACAAGCAAGCAAACCCTTTCGACACAAACCTACGAGGAATTAAGCAAAGCTTCCAACTGGTTTTACGCGGGCACTTAGAGGTGATCAAGCAAAGTTACCAACTACAAATATTAGCATAGATTCCCCAAAAGTTGGAACTAAATCACCCTAGGGAAAGATCACTTCCTTCCTATAGGCTTCGGCGCATGTCGGTTATTGGCTATAAATCCCGGGTAATCATCCTCCTCCAAGTCCGTTCTTGTAACGGAACGGGTCGTGACGACCGGCGGAAGCATGCAATTATAGATCGCACGACCGAACCGTTACCGGACACTTACATGGTATTCAATGAGCAGATAAAATACTCCTTCTAAAAAAGTCCATTACTCTAAAGAGTTCCATTAATATATTCCAATAAGGAAAATGCGAAATGAACTACGAAATAAAATAACATAACAATGTTCCAGTGGGTATAAAGACATCCTTCCGTAAATAATCCATCAATGGTCTGTATCGGTTCAACTTCACGTGTCAATAAGTCTCCTTGATCTGGAAATAATTCAATGCTCGTATTCCCCTGAAAAAAACAACAACACATGTTATGAGCCTAACGCTCAGTATGTGCCGAGTTGGGGTCAAGCCAGCTAGCGCGGAAAAACAAGTCTCCCTAAGCTAACTTTACATCTTTAAAACATAACCTCGTCTATACAATCAGTTATCAATACAACTATACAATTTGCATAATTATCTTATTGCATGTGATACTAACTTGTTCTCATGTACTATCATTATGCGACTCATAATTTCACATAAACATGCATACGGAAGGTATTCCTTGTGAAGTCTTTCGAAAAAGCCATAATTACATTTATACCCATAAAATTTGCCATATTTGCATATACGCCTTAACATTTTCATAATTTTCACATATACCCTCAGAATTTTTCTGTAGTTGCATATATGCCCCAGAACAATCATAACACTTGCATAATGCCATTACTTGGCCATAGTTGCACACATGTGCCTTAGCAATTTCAGAAACTGTACACATACCATTGGTTTGTTTAGTGGTTAAAGTTATCTTAATTGTTACTTCTTAATGGCTTTGGTGGCTTTGCTGGCTTTGGTGGCTTTACCGCTGGCACAAGCGGTTCATACTTGACAGTGTAGCTACAACTGTAGAGGACTTATCTTTCGCCTTAATCGGTTCCTTGAACCATACGCCCCTTTCGGCGTTGCCCCTTGGGCTCACGATAATTGGACTCTAGAGGTAGCTCCCGCCTTAGGCGTAGCACTTAGCTCCGCTTATCGTTATCATGCCATTACTCTTAGTGTCATCTTTTATAAATTGCTAGCTTCAATTATCACAATAAGATGTTCCTTCTTAACAGTAAACAATTAAACATATCTATATATCATACCATTATTAAGTCCCTGGCATTAGCACAATAGAAGGAATACAGGAATATCATATTTTCTCCCAAATAATATCATTAATCTCGAGTATCCTTGGAATATGTTCATATGACATGATACAAAAGGTGCTTGAATTAACATACATCATATACATTCCACCGTATAAAACTTAGGATATTAGCATATAATACAACATACTAATGCATTAGAATCACACACTGACTGTTATTACAAGATATACGTATATGTACTATCTTTTTGCTAATAGGTGGAATCCTACAAAATTATGGTGCAGGCTTATCTGTGTGGGTTTTTCTTTGGTGAGATTGGTGTGTTGTGTGCAAGTCAATGTGCACACAGAAAGTGGAGTTCATATACATATTCTCTGGCTATGCCTTTTGCTTTGAAGCTGATTAATCATTCTGGATCATCTTTAGTTGAAATGAAAAGATCGTGGGTCAAGGATGACGGATTTGCTCTGTCAATTTTCACAATTGCATCCTTGAGCATTAAGTGAATGTGTGCATATCATTGGATATGCGCACACAGACTAAGGCTTCATACTTTTTTTGGATGCCATTACGAGGCTTTTCTGACAATATATTATCTCTCCCGTTATGCTCTTCCATTTTCAGCTTGGGTCAAATATCAGAGATGATAAAAGCAATAGAAGAGTGAGTCTTTGAATTTGGGAAGAAGCCCATCTGCCATATTTGGTTGGATTGACAGATGATGCCAGTTGCTGGAAAATTCTTTATATATTCGTGGTTACATGGTATGCATCTGGGTCTACTATATGCTTGTGGATATTTTATTTGAAGATTTACTGAGATAAAGTTTTGTGAGGCTTGGTTTATGCATTGACGAAAAGTACAGGATTGGCAATTATATGCAGGTGGAATTCTACCAACAATCCCCCACAATAATCATTCTGTTGTCATCAATAATATTCGGACAAGAAAATAAAACCCAGAACAAAAATGTGGTTCGACAACCAGTGATGAAAGATCGATGACTGATAAAACAATGATCGACCATCGATCTAAGTTTAACCCAACATTTGTTTACTAAAGAACGAAATGTATATTCCTCAATTTTAACTAAGGATGCCAAGATTTCCAATTCACAGCCTTTATTTATGTACGGATATATCTTAACGAAATGTAAATACTTATCACAGTTGAAGATGTGAGGCATATGTCGGATTATCAAATAATATTCCTACGGTGTTCGACACATACCTCGAGTTGACGAAAATATCTACGAGCCTCTCCTTGCTCCTAAGCCGACTTGCTCCTCTACCGGATCGTCGCCGACGTTCTCTGCGACGGGAACAATTCTTCCGGTGAGATCTCTCTCTACCTCTTCTTCTCTCTCTTTATTTTTTGTAAGAAGCAAGTGACGTGTAGGGAAGAATCCCTTGGCATTTTATGCCTCCACAATGGTCAATTAATGGGATACTAATGCCATTAATTTTTAGAAATAAATCTCAGCTCTTAATTGGAGAAATATAAGGAATTATGGGCTGGAAATTTTAAAGGAAAAAACCAGCCGTTACAGTTCTCCCTCGCATCACCACTTCCTCCCGCAATCCAAGTGCTGTTGGCAACGAAGTTATAAACTTGTGCAAAATAATGCGCATGAGATTTGCAAATTTTGCGAACAAAATACCTGTTGTATGGTATGCCTTGCTTCATGCAATGTTTGGATTCCTGCAATTTGTTGAAATCAATCAAGCCTTATCTATGTATATGGACAGAGAGAAAGATGAAATAATAATTACTTGAAAGGCGAAGTGCTCTGGAAGAAGCAAGAAGCTAAGAGGAGAGCAGAAAAGCCAGCAGTAGGTGCAGAGAATTAGTTTTCTCCATGACCATGTAATCTCCTCGGAAGATCTCCAAAGGTGATCAAATGTGTATATGGAGGAGGAGGGTCTTGCAGATGATGCTTGCTTTCTTGCTTGCTTCCATGGGCCGTAAGTTTTCCTCCAATAATATTTTAATAGGTGGGAGTAGTGTTTGATTGGCGACCACCCTCACATGCATGCAGAAGTGTGCACACTTCTCCGCCAGAAGAAGTCAAACGAGGATTTGGGAAATCAAGCCTCAGTTGTTGTCTCTACTGAAATGGACGTCGAGACAACCTCGTATCACGCTCATGATTCGGTGTCATTCGAGGAGTTTGTGGCCTAAAAAAGGCAGAGGAAGTCCACATGAAGGCTCATTAGAGGGTCGTGGATAGGTGGAGGCCACAAGTATTGACTTTGCAATAGATTATACAAGTACCAATGGGATACTTTCATTAAACCTTCGATGGAACATACATAAGAACAAGACCTGGAAAAACAACAAGAGTTCTTAACAAAATAGAGTGAAAGAACAAAGATTGACAGGAAAAAGAAGAAACACCGTCCGCCACGGGAGCTAATCACCTCGGCTAACGGTGAATAAAAAATTCAAGAGCGATCTTTGAGGGACAAGCCGATTCACAGATGGGGAAGAACAGCACATTATAGTCTTGAAGACAAGCAGTTCAGCTCCGAGCACCACAAGGAAAACAAGTTGTGGCTATAGAACTATAGCCACAGATATGGGATTTGTGGCCACAGAATTGGACTTTGTCCACGATATGTCGTGGCCAGTAGCCGTAGCTACAAATCTCGTCGCGAGAGTTCTTTAGCTACGAATATGCCGTGACCACTACAAGTGACCACACTACTTATCGTGGCCACAACTGTTGTATGAAGACTTTGGCCACGGATTGTAGCTATGATAAACTAGTGGCAACGGAATTATCGTGGCCACCAAGTTTCCGTAGCCACATTCATTGTCACAACTCATTTTTCTTGTAGTGGAGGCTTGATGGGCTCGATCGAACGCTCTAAAGAGCCATACCTCATATAGGATGATGTCGAGGAAGTTCCATCGGAAGGGAGGCGTGGAAGCTGGGGAGCATCCGACCCAGCGAAACGGAGAAAACCAGCATCCATGGCGAGATGGGGATGGAGTTAAGATGGCGGAGATAGCAGCTCCGACCTTGAGAAGTTGTTGCACTGCCCGGGGGTTGGGTTGGGGTATCCCTGTGAATAGTAAACTGTGAGGAAGGTTGGAAGGAGGAGTACACCGGTGTACTTCAACTCAACCCTGCAACCAAACGAAGCCTTAGGGTGTGGGCAAGGCGGAGCAACAACTCCATGAGGTAGAGCCATTTCCTCAATGGGCGAAGTGTGTGCATGGAGATGGTGGTAGGGATCGTATTCTTTGTTGTACAATAGAGTGTTGTAACAGTGGAAAGTAGGGATGCAAACAGTCGGATACGGATATAGGTATTACTATATCCTTATTTGTTTTTTAATACAAATATGGATGCAGATACAGATATTGACGGATATTAAAACTATCTTACCATATCCTTAAAAAAAAGGATACTTATCACACATGAGTAATGTTAGAAATACTCTATAGAATCGACTTAAATATATAAGAATTGGATGGAAAACACATGATATTAATTTATTAAACATGTTTAAATCATAAAAAATATGTAAATATGGTAAAAGGAGGTAGAGAGTTATGTTATATATGGTTAAAAATAAATCTATGACAATATTTATATACGAAAACGGATATAAGGATACGGATACGGATGTTTGCGGATATCAAAACGATATCCATATCCATTTTAAAATGGATACAAATACGAATATCAAAATCTGTGTAAAACGGATACGTTGACGGATCGGATACGGATATATCCGCATCCGTTTGCATCCCTAGTGGGAAGCCACTCGATTACGATCAAGGGCTGCACATGGGTTCGCGGTTGTGGTGGGCGCACGTTTGATGTTACATCACCTTTCATGTACTACTTATCTTTTTTTGTCATTTTTTTGCTTTTTCGGGTATGTTTTCCTTTAGATAAAGGTTAATTAGAGTAGAAAACTAATATCACTACATTTAGGGTTGTCCAAAAATTCTCAAGTTCAACATTTGCTTAGATTAAATTTGTTGAAAGTTTGATTAGAAAATAAATGAATAGGATATAGACATAGTTCCATAGACTTAGGTTTAGTTATATAAACAAAACGTATAAGAAAATGGTAAGTTTTTCTAAGGGTCGTTTCGTTAAATGTTTGACAAGAAAACACATATTTACAAATATTATCTTGGGATAAGTGGATCTTATTTTGGGATAAGTGGATTTAGTACCAAAATATGTGGACTTTATACCGAGATTAGCAGATATTTGCAAGATAAGTGGACTTATCATGAGATAAACTATTCCACAAAAATAAATGGTTACATTTGTCTACGGTATTTTTCATTTTTTTTAACTCACAAATCAACAAAATAATTATAAATCAACTATCTTTATTCCACCTTATTCCTTGTCACTTATATGAATGAAGAAAAAATATTACAATTATATTTTTTTAAAAGATGAGAATCTTTATTAATGTAGTTTTTCTAATAGATGAAAAATAATAAGATACAGAAGTGAAAAAAGAATGAATATTATTCAAATTATTTACATACACATATCCCTCTCCATTTCATTTCTTTTCACTCAACAAAAACTTCTCTAAGTTCAATATTAGCTTAGACTCAATTCAACTAAACTAAATAGGAGTTTGATTCCGGGTTGATTCAAATATAAATGTATGTTTAACTTGTTTATATAAGCAATACTAATCAAGCCTGAAAATTGTAATTTCGCTTAGGTTCGGTCCATTTACATTCCTAACTACAATAAAATTGACCTAATGTATCAAATAATTCAATATTCCTCGACATCTCTTCTATACTTAAATATATAACAACACATATCATTTGTTTCTTTTGCAATGAATGAATATTGGATTGTTGCTCTATTCCTCACAGAGAATCATATATCAAAGGATATTCATTGGATTTTTCTTATAAATATTTCTAAATTTATCAATAATTAATACAGATTTTAAGGAATACGTCAATAGAAAAATCATTGCTACATGGATCTTTCAATAAATATGACATTCGTTATTACAATAACAAATATAATAATTTGACAATAAATAATATCTATGTGTATATCTTTAATATTGGAAGATGTGGTAACAGATATTCAAATTATTCATTGCTTCATGCCTATTTTGTCCGTTCCTTTGTGGTTCTTCGAGGAATAATGAAATATATTTCGGATAATCTCCCTTTAATCCAGGGTTTTCTTGTTCCTCGGTTGATTATTCTCCTTCTTATCTTTGCAACTTTTTCATGAAATAATTGCTCTCCTCCCTTTAGCAATGATTATATTTTATTCATTAAACTACCTATTTTGCAACTTGTACTTAATCCAAATCAACAGCTACTTAGTCCACATTTTCGAGGATAATGAAATATAAATAAATCTTTTTTTTCACTTGTATCCCACCAACATATATGAACGAGAATAAAGAATAAACCACATCATTCTTTATTATACCTCACTATTTCACATTCTTTGTTCTCTAAAAGAATAAACCTTTTTATTCCTTACTCTCCAAGAGAGTTGTGTCATTTTGATCTCTCAAATGTAATTACCTTATTTATTGATGTATATGCAACTGCCAATGATTTGATATATTGGAGAATCCACGATTTTGATGAACATATGGGTGATTCTTCCATGAAGTGAACCATTGGTGTAGCAAAAGATATTGTTAGCTGCTAGCAATTACAATGTCTCCCACTCGAATTCAATTATAATGTAATTTTTGCATATATAACCAAGAAAACCATCAGGACAGACTACAACAAAATTGATCCATGCCAATGAGTAATCTGAACGTTCATTGACAGATATTATGGTGTTAATTAAATATCAAGATCTGAATATTTGTCATTTGCAAAATTATCTTTTATTATTGTAATTCAGAACAAGTATGATTTATGTTGCTAAACTTCCATATGACGATGTTCATAAAAAAATTTTATACAAATCATCGTTGAATTAGCAAACACTAGAGGAAAAAACAACGAATAATCATTCTTAAATGATGCATTGTCAATCACATAGCTACAAATATTCGTTATAAATTTAAAGAATGAAGCAACTAGTAATACTCGTTGTTATGAACTTAGTTATGGAGGATATGCCAACAAATTTCAAGTTATTCATCATTGTAAGCTTTACTTTAAGGCAGGGGATGCCTCCCTCCTCTTTTCTTCGTCTCTGCTAATGTTGTATTTGATTCTATGTTGCCACCTCCCTCTGGATGTTGTACCTCTTACCTCGCTCTTTTTCTTGTTAATATGTTGATATTATTGTTGTTTTGTGTAATGGATGAGGACATGATTTATGCCGAGAGTGTGGGTAGTTAGGGTTGTGGAGATGGTTGTGGGAGGCAGGGGGTCCAAGGAGAAGCAAGGGGAGGATTTCAAGCAGGGGAGAGATGGGGTAAGGAGTGAGGGCTTTGAGAGGAATGGGAGGGAGGGAGCTAGGGGCATGGGAAGGTTGTCGGGGGAAGAGAGGGAGTGTTGCAAGAGGGTTGTAGGAGGAGGGGGAGAATGGAGGAAAGAAAGGGATGGATGTGAGGGTAAGGGAGGATGGGCTCGTTTGGTTACAAAGTTACTTCGGGGTAATCTGACATATCTCACGCTCTATCCCTGCATTTCTAGGTTGAAATTAGTTATATGAACAATACAAATTCTTTGTTGTAATGTTTTTAAACCAGGTTCAAATAAAAATAACATAAAAATATATTGTAATCATAAAAAAGTTAACATAACACGATCAACGTTACATCACATATCACATTTATCATTTCAACCCTCCCAACCATTTAAACAACTACAATTCACAGAGGGATACTTCAACCCAACCCCCGGCCTCATCGACAAGGCAGAAATCGAGGACACTTGTAGTTAACAGGGAATGATGTTGCGGCTCTCCGGAAAGACCTTCATGTAAATGACGACGACAATGCGTATATTGGATGGCAGTGTGTGTACATGGTGCTGCAACCAGTCCTGGATGAAGAACGATTCACAGTTTGATACAATATTGATGTGTATTGTACAATACTAATGTGTATTATATAATTTTGATTTGTATTAGACGTATTTGTTATGTATCTTTATAAATCAATTGGTTGCGGATGAAAATTATATTTTTTTGATAAATCTTGTATATATTGATGCTCAATACACATTTTGAATGTGCATTATACATTTTAGATGTGTTTTATACGTATTTTGTTTGTATATTCGCATCAATTAAGCGTGAATGACTATCGCATTTTTACAAAGAACTATATAAAATTTATTATAGAAAGAAACATACAATCGTTACAAAGAACCACACATAATTGCCAATATGAATTGTTTTCTACAAAGAATCATGCAAAATTTACAAATAGCAGACGACTTTTTGAACAACAGATTCTACGAAAAATACACCATCATTACAAAAGGAACATGAATTCTATAAAAAACGTGTGATGATACAAACATATACCCCACGTAATGTCGTCCAGCACGAAACTGGAAATTATTTAAATATGAAATTGCAAAAATATCAAAAATAAAATTAGTTAAATTTAATAGTTTAAAATATTAATTGTCATGCATAATTAATGCAAAAAAATGATGACCAAAATGTCTTTTAGGCAAATAAATTGATGATGACGTTAGATTTGAATCTAACAGCTACGATCGTGGACTTCTTTAAGGATGGAAGAACCAAGTCCTACTGAAAAGGCCCCCTACACACACACATATATATGCATACATACATACATACATATATATATAAACATGTGCATGAATGGTAAGAACAACCTTGGTTTATATTAAGGTGATGATTAGTCATCTTGTTTATATAGCTACAGCTTGTAGGACATATTGAAAGAGCTAGATGGAAGTTGTAAACAGTTTGGTCCCTGAATATCTAGAAAAAAATTGCAAACATCATCATAAATAAATCTTAGAAGGTGCTTAGGGTAGCAAGGAGGGGACAGATCGTCTGTTGTGATTTCCCATGTTGTGACGTAGGGGAACCATCAGATGGGAGATGGACGGCCCTGATAAGGGGTCGGGGATAGTCGGCCCCCTATTAGGGTTGTATATCTCGCATCTGACGGTTCCCCAGCGTCACAACAAGGGAAACCACATTAGACGATCCTCTCTGTGCAAAGGAACACTTTTTCGGACAAAGGTAATAAGAAAGACGACTTTAAATCATATATCTGATGAGTTGAAGTTGTTTAGAGATTTATACATTCATCCCCTAGTATTTGTAAACAATAGGAATGATGTAAATAAAGAGTTTCATATGTTGAAAAAAGAAAAGCTCAAAGTCGATGCATGTTGCAGTGACTGCATACTTTCTCACCCTAACCAGGGATCAACCTCGATCTAGGTCAAATATTCCATGTGAGAACCTTTTCTAGAACAATCAAGGTTCATCATGGAAGGGATCCTCTGTTGTAATCAAAGTTACAACAGAGATGTTGTATCATATTTTTAGTTTTTTTGCGAATTAGATCCCGAAAATCCAATTGTATAGATTGAATCTTTGGTTAATCTAATACATATTTATCGCATTTCACATAAATCCATTATCATTTGCTATCGTATCTTAATGATTAAATATCAAGTCAACATTTAAGAAACTTAAATCCCATTTAAAAAACAATTGAATCTTTGACATGATATTTTACTACTAAGATAAAATAGCAAATGATATTGGCTTTTTACGCAATATGATAACTATGTAAAAGATTAACCAAAGATTCAATATATGTTTTGGATTTTTGGGATCGAATGCGAAAAAAAATGAAATAGGATTACAATATCCTAGATGTTGTAATTGTTGGACATGTGAGCCCCGGTCGAACCATTCTTACAATAAATGTTATTGTAACATATACGTTTCATCAATAAAAGTTATTGATGTTTCACTCGCTTTCTAAAATTAAATGAATGAATGCACTATAAGGTCCCTCTGTACAATCAGGGTTATGTACCATGGTCATCTTGATGATCATATAGTTGTTGATTCATTAAATAAATCATAGAGGCTGGTGTTTGGATGAATATCTAAAGAGTTAGATAGAGGACTCATCAAGCACCGTCAAATGATTGTTAAGAGATGATCTCCAGCCTGAGTAGGAGATGGCAATCCTTTCTCACAAAGGTTGATATCTGACCGACCTCTTGATGCAGGTCCTCTGCATGGGAATAGTGATTCGGAGGTGTCAGATTAGATAAGTCAAAGGGTTGACTTAGCAAGATCGAGATAACCATAAGTTCTATGTTGAATACTGTCACACATCCTCTGACCGGAGGCAGATGTGTTACTATATGTCTGAATGTGTACATTTAACAGACCAATAGGTTGATGACCTAACTAAGGTCTATACACCAGCGAGCTGGTGTGCATGTAAGGGCATATGAGTAATACGATCTCTCAAAGGGATCATACATGTTCACTTATGAACCGGAAGACATGAGCTCACTCATAAGGTATTGGAACCGATCAAATTTCAAGCATGGTCGTCATGCTTTGGAAGCATGACAAGAATTTGAAGGTATGATATATGCTTTGGGAAAGCATATGATCGATACCGATTTTCAATGACCAAGATTGAGAAACTTGGTGATCAAACCCAAAAGAAGACAGTGTAAAATTGATCTACATCTTCAGGTTGATTATAGGTCTTTCAGTATGCAGGATGTACAAGTATTGGGAATACCTGAGGGTGATGTGATCATAAACGATTTTATAACCATGACGCTTCCATTCCGAGGGAGTGATGAAACAGGCCTGGATTTTAGTGGTTCCTCTCAGTAGAGAAGCAATCTGATCTTGGTGCAAGTGTTGGACATTGGTATGAATGAGATTCAGATGCAATGAGAAGATTAGATTTACGGTCTTGATTTAATCAAGCATCTATAGGAGGTACGTAAGATCTGGATTTGAGATAAGATCTCAACATACAAGTCACTATACGTGGAACAATACAATCGCCATGTCCTTATCTCCAAGTATATGTGGAGAAAGCACATTATTCTTGAAGGAGTTCAAGAATAATTCCTTTGATGAATTATGTATCCAAGCAATAACATGTTGATAATTAAATGAGAATTAATTATCAAGAATAATATGAATAGGATCCATATTGTGAGAATGATTATCCAAGATAATTAAATGGAATTTAATTATCAAGGAAGTGCAGATTGTGGATAGTACTATCCATAATATCTGTGTATATATTATAAATATGATTTATAATATATTAGAGAGAGAGCACCTTTGTAAATAGCACTTGTTAATTGTTAATGTGAATTGCATTCACATTAAGCAATTGATTGGAAATGTAATTTATAATTTAGTTTGGATTGTGAATATGATTCACATATTTTCAATGGCATGATTAAAATATTCATTAATTAATTTGGAAGTAATTTAGTGGATAAAGCTGCAAATAAATAAGAGATAATGATATAAATTAAAAAGGGAGATAATCCATCAAATACATGAGGTGGCTCAACCATGACTTGGTCACTAGTGACGCCCCATGTATTTTTGGTGGATTATTGTCATTTTAATTATTATCTCATTATCTTGAGATTATTGATTTTTTATTGATTTAACTTATGTTGATGACAATGTAATATATATTTAATTTAATATAAATTAATAAATTGTTATTTTTGAATAATAATGATCATGGCCATTGATTAAATACACATATCAATCTAATCATTGATTTTGTGTATGCCATGGATTGTGATCCATGGATTCCCAAACTGGTATATAAAGAGAGCAATCCTAGCCCTTTGAGACAACATTATTGTACATGCCTACTCTCTCTCTCTCTCTCATCTCTCATTCTCGCCATCTCTCTCTCTCTTAGGTGGATGTCCACCTTGTGTTTTGAGGGAAATAGCAATCGCCTCTACGTCGTTGTATTGTCGCTTCGATTGCTCGTGGATCTCCATCTTATTTGGAGCTTCTTGCTCTAGAAGGAGACGTCGGATTTCGTTGGACGAAATCAGGAGATTCAAGGCTTGGATCTTCATCGAGGATTGTAGGAAGCACGCGTCTCATCATCGCGCCCGCAAGTACCATCTTCGTAGATCGGACTTGAGTCAGCAGGATCTCTTGCTTTAGAGATCTAGTGATCGCAACCATGCTTCAAGAGGTATTTCTAATACTTTGTGGTTTGATGAAACGATCCAAGAAAAGTTCTTGTGATCATGTGGTTTCATCTCATAATTTAAAAATTTTAAATTCCGTTGCATCTAGCGACTTGTCACTCCGATCGCATAAGATGCGATAATCATGCTTCCGTGATGTGCTTGAGGATTCCTCATATCCTTAAAGTGGTATCAGATCCAGGTTGGAAAGGTTTTGGATACGATCTGTAAACCTAGAATGACTTGGGTTTGAAAGGGTTGCGAAAGTTTTATCACATTTCAATTTTCGCACCTCTGTTTAATTGAATTTTTTCGACACTATTTAAATTATTTAAACACAAAATATTCAATTGGATTTTGTTCCTCCATTAAATACGGAAATCATAGGATCTGAGTTTATGAAATTTGGATTTCATTTGCTCAAGATATGGCCCTTTGAATAAACATGTATTCACTGTTGCGGGAACTGCGAATCTAAACAGGATTAGTAAGTTAATTACTTTTTTGATGCGCCTAAGAATTTGTGAAATATCACTTGAGTTCTGTCACCTAATGAAATTAGCAATCTTAGGAAACTGACTTTGTATAATTTGGATTTAAATTGATCAAGATATGTTCATTTTAGTGAGTAGAGATCACTGTTGAAAATTGACGAATTTGATCATGAACCTTGTGATAGTCATTCAAATAAATCGATAAAAATTAATTGTTAATTTTCTGAAATTATTATTGATAAATATTTGTGAAATATTTAAAGAGATAATTATTTCATTGAATGACATTTCACTAACCAAGATGATAAGATAGTTGATCTCGATCATAATTGGCTGATATGAAATCATCAACAAATATTATTTTCATGCATCCTAGTTTATCCTACAATCGTTGTAGAACAAATTTTACATGCAAAACCTTCTTGCTTGAATAGGATTGGAGATTTATTTAGCAAATCTCCTTATAATATTATCAAAATGGTTTTGATGAATATTATATGGTATAATTTCGGTTGAAAAACCGATGAGCATATCAAAGTACATGATGATCTATCTAGCATTATCCTTTCCTGAGGTGGATATCGTGTCTAGTTGGGGAGCGTTGGGGTAGCGGGTTGCACCGGATGTGGTCCGTCCCACTCCCGTCGGTACTGGCCATGACAACGGGTAGGGACTCGATAATGCCAGAGAAATCAAAGTGTATTTTTCTAATTATTAAAATTCGAATAATATGTCCTTTGAGATTATACCTACTATTCAAGTAATAATCAAATTTATTGATTGATAATTAGATTGATAATTAATTTAATGTGATTAAATGATAATATCCAATTAAAAGCACTCTATTATGAATAGATGTGTATTTCCCTTGGAAGAATTAATTATGTGAATATGATTCATGGTAATTCATTATTAAAATTTGAATATGAGGTGGAGGATCACATAAGTGACATCCATGGTCTCCCATCAAGGAGAAGAGTTCCGTTGCCAGGGATTGTATGTAGGAGACGCATGTCCGAAGTGACAGCTCCTGTATACAAGCGCATCTGGATCGTGCTCTTTGCTTCTCGAAAGAGTAAGGCCGTATGTGTAGTGACCCAATATCGAGTCCTCATATTATTGGGGTGATATTGGATTGCGCATAGCGAGTTTTAATCATGTTGACGGTTAGTTAAATTAACAACGGGTCAACATCACCTTATGGGTGGTGGGCTCGGGTGTTAAAGATCGAATTGGGAAATGCAAGTTGGACTTGCAAGGCAGAATGTGTTCCCGCTTCTCTTTATTCGAGTCACAAGTTCTCATATTATTGGGATGTGATAAAGATATAGAGGAGATCTCAGATCTTGCTTGAGATATAGCGGTAAATATATCTCTTACTTTGAAAGAGAATAAGGGAATAATCTTTCAAAGTTGACATAACAAGACAAATTTGATTTAAAATGCCTTAGTCAAATGTTTTAAAAATGAATATATAATTATTTATAAGTTCTAATATAGTGCATTCTTAATTTTAGAAAATGAAGTCCATAAACCCACTGAGCAGACTCCTGGAGGTCAATCAGTTGACTAGATCAAATTATTCGGATAGGATCCAAAATTCGGATCTTGTCCTATCTGCGGAGGACATCTCGTATATGCTATCTAAAGACAAGATAGAAAATCCTAAGACTGCGGAAGATAAATCTTTTAATTATAAATATGATGAAGATCATAACTTGGCAAGATGCTACATTCTTGGGTCATTGTCAACTGTGCTTCAGAAGCAGCATGTGGAAATAAACCATTGCCAAGAAATCATGTTGAATATGAAGGAAATGTTCGGTGACATAAACCGCACACAGCGTTATAATGTAATGAAAGAGCATATTCGTTGCAAGATGTAGAAAGGGGCCTATGTCAGAGAACATGTACTCAAAGTGTTTGGGTACCTCTCTGAATTGGAAACCCTGGGAGCCTACATGGATGCTGAAATGCAGGCTGATTTCATTCTCCTGTCGCTCCCTAAGTCATTCAACAACTTTGTTGTGTCATATCACATGAGCAAAGGTGATTTCACTAACGTTGGGTTGTTAGCTGCATTAAAGTCTGCAGAAGACGTAATGAGGAAGGATGTCCCCTCTGCTAGTGCAATGGTTGCACAAGTAAAGAGAAAGTGCGGTCGGAAGCAAGGTTCTCGAAAGGGCCCGGCACAGAAGAGAAAGAAGAAGAATCAAGGAGTTGGTTCATCTTCTAGTTCCTCCACGCTAATGACATCGAAGAAGACCGATGTCTGTCACCACTGCAAGTAGCCGGGGCACTGGCGGCGTAATTGCCTATAATATCTGAAGTCGATTGACAAAGATAAAGCCCCAGCAGGTATGAAATCTACTTTCATCATTGAAACTAGCTTTCTCGTTGGACGAGAAGGAAGTTGGGTTGTAAATTCTGGTGCTTATGTTCATGTATGCAATTCGTTGCATTTGTTTCAGGAAACTAGGAATCTGGAGAAAGGGGAGATAGTCATCCAGATGGGATCTGATGCAAGTGTTGCAGCAGTCGCCATCGGGACCTGTCGACTATCATTATCTAGTGGTCGAGTCTTAGTACTTAAATAGTGTCTTTATGTACCTGAAGTTAGAAGGAATCTAATATATGTATCTAAGCTTGTTAGAAATGTATATTCCTTCTCTTTCTGTAATAAATTAATCATAAACCGTTACGATAAATATATTGCGGATGGTATTTTTACTTCTGGTGGACTCTATGAGTTGCGCATTGATGAATGTGTCATGAATGTTACTACCACTAATAATGGAAATCCCAAAATATCCAGGGAGGATGGAAATCATTCGAATATGATTTAGCATCGAAGGCTTGGTCATTTATCTATTGATAGGATCAATAGATTGATAAAGGATGGACCATTAGATTTTCTACAGGTTCAATCTTTACCTACTTACGAACATTGCATTCGAGGTAAAATGACTAGAACACCTTTCCGTAACAAGATTACAAGATGCGAAGATATTCTTGACCTAATACATACTAATGTATGTGGTTCCTTCAGTACCGCGATTAGAAATGGATATCTATATTATTTGATGTTTATTGATGACCATTCACGATACAGGTTTATCTTCCTACTACGTCATAAATCTGAAACCTTTGAAAAGTTCAAAGATTTTACGGCTTTGTTGAGAACCAAACCGATAGGAAGATTAAATGGATTCGATCTGACCGAGGTGGTGAATACCTCTCAGATGAATTCAAGGAATATCTTAAAGAGAATGGAATTGTCTCTAATCTCACACCCCCTGAAACGCCCCAACTTAATGGTGTTGCTGAAAGACGCAACAGGACCATCATGGACATGGTCTGTTCAATGACGAGCAAAGCACGTTTACCTCTTAGTTTCTGGAGATATGCAGTAGAGACTGCAATATATATCCTGAATAAGATTCCTAGCAAGTCTGTACCCAAGACTCCTCACGAGCTCTGGTATGGTACCAAGCCTAATGTTAACACTTGAGGGTTTGGGGTTGCTTGGTCCATGCGAAGAACGTGGACGCAAGTAAGCTATAATCTCACACTTGTGAGTGTTACTTCATTAGGTATGTTATTGGATACCAGCTTTATGACCTTGAGATCCAAAAGGTTTTTGTCTCCAGAGATGTAAAATTTCTGGAGGATGATTTCCTTAAAGGTCAAGATAGAAATGAAGTCGAGAAACTCATTGAATCACTTGAGGATTCTGAGATTCCTGAGCCAGAAACTGAAGAGATAAATAAAGATGAAACACCCATACCTCTTCGAAGGAGTTCGAGGGTGGTTGCACCACCTGAAAGGTATGGATTCCATGTGTCAGGTGAGACTGAAAATGATCCTTCTTCATTCGACGAAGCACTCACGGATCATGACATGGATAGATGGATGCTAGCAATGAAGTCAGAAATTGACTCCATGCATAAGAATGGTGTATGGCTCGCAAGTATCTTCATATTCATATTCAACATCATCATTAGATCGTTCTCAACATCCATTTTGATTGCAATATTAGATTTGTCTTCAGATTCATCCTCATAATTCTCTCAGCAATATCAAGAACATAAAGTA
The DNA here is from genome assembly GCA_037367405.1 of Ottelia alismoides. NCBI lineage: Eukaryota > Viridiplantae > Streptophyta > Magnoliopsida > Alismatales > Hydrocharitaceae > Ottelia > Ottelia alismoides. The sequence goes on from JAZKJV010005978.1 coordinate 382,108, forward strand.
GAGGTTAAAAATTAATAGACAATTCAAATATTTCAATCACTATTTCATCAGATAGGGGAGGGAAGAGGAGGGGTCATGATGCAAATCTAATCATACGATTCACCATTAACAACATTTACTTCAACCTCTAGATTAATCTCATGATCAACATTTTTTTAGGCCATTCATCATCAGAATTTCCTTTGTCAAAATCATTGTTCTTGATCAAAGATTCAAGTTTGACATGTTGTTCGATGGGGACTTCATATAAAACTGGGCCTAAACATTGTGGTAAACGGGTAGCTTTTATTACATAAAAATCATTTGGCTCTGGATCTTATTGAGCTAGAGGCCGTAGGAATTGGGATCTTGAAATTTTCCTCAAAAAAGTTTCATTAAAATCCTCAAATTGGTGTGGTTGTTTCTTTTAACTCATTAATTTTCTCATAAAAAATCTCTCCATTTTATCCTCGATTATTTTTTCTCATACACAGGTTTTTATGTGATTATGTTGTCTAATTCATCCTAAGCTAAGTCAAGCTCGAGAATTTCCTGATCAGAAATCTGCCTATTCTCAACCATTGTATCGCAAACCTTGAGCGGGTTGGCAAATAATTGTTCATGGAATTCAACTATCTCCTCATGTTGTCTTTCAATATTCATCTCAAAGTTTTTCATTGAATTCAAGAGGGTATTAAAGCCCTCAAAGATCGTCTCTTCAAAGATTGTCTCCTCAACATTGTTGGCAAGAGGTTGAGGTGGAGAAGAGGTGCTAGAAGTTGACAGTGTTGACCCATACCAAGATTTGGATGGGTCATACATTATCGAGTTGTACGATTTAACATTTGGATAGTAGAATGGTTGTAATTGTGGAGTGTCTTGAATTTCTAGTTACTCAAATGGGTCGGGTTGACTTCCCAAGTGGGGTTGGATTGTATCTCAAAATTTGATTGTAAACTGACATAGTACAGATAATTTCTCTCATAAGATGATTGATACAGTAAAGACTAGTCTGGATATTGCGGTGCACAATTGGTATTTGACATACGCTTTATATAGGCATAGATTTGTTCATTAGGAGTCATTTTCGGAGAGGAAATGTGATGAATATCAGTTTCATCACATTTATTCTTTCATTTTTGACATTTAAACCTATCTAAATGCATGCATATATCATTATTTTTCTTAAATTAAAATCTATTATTTATGTATACATATTGTATAAAATACATTGTTTAAAGCTAAAAATAAAAGAAATAAAATGCCAAGGATATTGCATGATCCTAAACCCCGAGATCAAGTCAAGAATTGATTTGGTCGACAAGGAATAAAGTAGAGGGATATACGAGCCAAATACAATAATAAAACCCCCAATTTTTACCCTTCAATAACTCACTTTTGGGACCTATTTTATTATATATTATTTATTCATCAAATTAATAAACATTGTACATGAAAGTTGTAGATATAAATATTTAGAAAAATACAAAATTTACTTTACACAAAAATAGTACAAATTATGTATTTGATACTCAAAATAAAAATCCAAAATCTAACCTGAGATAGAACATGAGGATGTTAATGAGCATAAAGATAAATACAACAATGAGGAAATTGATTTTGAGCATAATAATAATGTTGAGAACTCTGAGCAAGAGAGAAAGATTGAAACTTGACTACCTTCTACCCTTGACGAATCATCAGAAGTCCTCCCTGATGACTTCTTCTGGGCGAACACATAATCTCCCATTCCAATCCCATGACCTACGAGGAAGATGACCCTTACTACTTGGTCTTTCGCTCTCTAAGTGGCTCATCTAACATTATCACATTTTTTGAAACTAGGAAGCTTGAGAAATTTGAGGTTGATCAATCAACTGCCACAATAATGCTATATTTGAGATCGGTTGATATTGAGGATACACATACAGATCATAAGTGGGTGCAATTATTGAAGAAGAATAAACATGAGCCCACCCACCTACCCTCGGATTCCCTCGATGATTCCAAGGAAATTACTCCATCACATGGATAGATCATTGATTCTCAGAATAAAAAGGATGTCATTTGAAAATAACATGTTGATTACTTTGGTGGAAATAAAATAGATTTATCAAATGTGTTTGAGGAAGACGATCTTACTGATAATCGATTTTATATTACAGACACTGATCTACTAAATTTTAACCGATTGGATTCTGATAGTGACTTATCATACTACTTCTCCTTCTCAATTAATAACCCACTTGTTTTTTGGCTTATACTCATATATACATCACCCACATACCGATTGGAGACATTACTTCCGAACTCAATTCCACCCTATTTACTCACATCTTCACTTGAGTTGACTATGTCATTTATCATACCAATAGAACCGTATCATTCATCTCAGTCTCTTGTTACCAATCCCACTGATGAACCGCGAAATCGGCCCTTTAAGAGAGTGTTTTTAGCACTTGGAATTGTCGGAGCAGTCAGGCCAATTTCGGACTCATCAAAGAGATCATCTCATTTAAATGTGTGTATGATGGATCAAAATGAGATGATCATGATTATTTTTACTTGGCAAGAAACCAAGGTCGAACTCAGGGACACGAGCCTTTCTCGAATTATTCGGATTTTTATCTATTTAGCTAAGTGTTGAGTTGAAGCATATATAGGTCAAATTATGCAGACACGACACAACAATGCATAAAGTAAACATGCATATTTTTTATCAATTTTCATCATGCAAGTAAATGCAATGCGATGCAATGGAAATACATCACAGATATACCCTAGATCAAGATGATGAGCTAATTAAACCATAAGTTAATTTCAGATTAAATGGTATGACAGAATCAATTTGAACAAGGCAGAAGTTAAGAAATTAGAGATACATGGCTATAGAATGATACATCAAAATTCATTGTGTCCAAAACAACAATTAAGCATGCCATTAGAAAGATCATCAAACCAGCTTTAAAATGAAACTGAAATCAACTCAATTGGACATACGTAGCTCAAAATATGCATAAAGGAAAGCAAGGGCATAACTGAAAGAAAACATGAAAAGATAACTACAAAAAGATCCCTGGGAGGGACTAAAATGTAATAAAAATAAAGCGCGAGTCCTTCCTTATAAATATACCACACGCGCAGGGACTTTTCTGCAAATTGAAGAAGTTCGGAGGGCTTCACTGCAAATTGCCCAGATAAACACATGCAACGCTCATCCTATCCAGGCTCGGAAGGAGGCTCGGCATTGGCAGAGGCTCGGGGGTTGCTTCGGCTGGCTCGGGCGTTGGCTTGCACTCGCTGCAGGCTCGGATGTGGTTCGGGACCTCCAATCCTCGTGGCTTGGGCACTGAGGTTCGGAGAAGCTCGGATGTTGCCACATGGCAGAATGTAGGCCGTTGTATCTAGAAGATCCAATGGAAGCTGACGCCAATGGTGTGATCTCCTCTGAGTCGTTGGATGATGAAGATCCAACGGTGCCTGCTTCATGGATAAGTGTCGACGTGGCTGCGTTGAGGCCATCGGATTGAGAGGATCTAACGGTCTATCATCATTGATGGCGTGGCCTCGTCATGGCCGTTGGATGGTCGCTGAAAGAGGACCATCCAACGGCAATTGTGCTTCGTCCTCGAGCTTCGGCTGGTGGCGAATATCGAGCTCCGGCGAGGGAGCCCTGCCTCCGCCACTCTTCTTTGGCGTCGGTGGAGTTCGCCCAATGCTCCTAAAGGATCGTCGATGAAGTTGGGAGCTCGGGCGAGATGAAGGACTTCCGGGATATGGCCTTAGAAGCTCGGTTGTAGCAGGCGACATGGATGAAGTTCTCTCCGGCAAGTCTCCGGGTTAGGCACATAGCCGAAGCAGGCGATCGCGGTGTGCATGCGAAGTGGAGTGAATGGAGAGCTAAGCGAGAGAAGAGGGTGGTAGCTCTGAGCTCCTCCGCTGCGAGGGCGGAGGAGATGTGTCGGATTCGGTTTGGGGTTCTGGAGGAAGGAGGCTATGATCGAGAAGCGGCGCGGGCACGGGGGTTGCGACGTGGAACTAATGAGAGGATTAATGGAGGGTGAAGATGGCCGGAGAGATCTACAAAATTAAGCAAAATTCAAGAAAAATACAAGAAAGGAGGAAGGAGGTTTACCTGATCGGAGATGGAGCGATGGGCTTGGGCTGGGCTCGAATCGAGCCCTGGGTCTTCGCTGGACACGGCCAGCCGGTCCGTACAGCTCGAGCGGGCCTGGGGCACCGCAACGCCGTCGTGGTCGGCGGCGGGTGACACCGGGGGCTCCGGTCGTCATCGCTCGATCCTCTCTCCTCCCCCTGTCACAGGGAGGAGGAGGAGGGTTGGGTCGTGCCCCACATACAGGTGGACAGGTTGGAATGACGGGGGATGCGAGGTTTTTATAGATGGAGGTCGGTGGTGCAGGTGGTGATGGTCGTGGGTTTCGAGGGCGAAATGGGACGACTGGAGGAGAGTCAAGTGTAGTGGAGTGATGTGCGGAGTAGAGGGGTGATGGGGGAAGACCGTGAGGTGGTTGGCGAGGTGTAATGATGGCTGGAGTGGCGAAGAAAATAGGAAGGGGACGAGGTCCACGCGGGGTGGAGGACGTGGGAGAGAGGGCCTTCGGGAGGTAGACGATGAAGATCAGTCGTTGGATCTGGAGATCCAACGGCTGACAGTTGGGCGCGAAGGGAAGGTCGCGATTAAATCGGGGTCTGCATGATCAAAGGGCCCAAGTGGTCGCCACGTGTTGGGCTGGAGGCGGAGCGCCAGCGGATGGCTGTGATGGATTCCCGGATGAGATCGGACAGTCGAGGAGATGGAAGAAGGAAGCGGCTAAGATGGAGTGGCTGACACTGATCGGAGGGTGCTCGCCTATGCCACGCGTCGCACTCTGGGGAGAGCGGAAGTGAATGGCTAGGATGAGATGCTAAGGAGTTGATCGAGCGGTTAGGAATAGAGGGCGGATTGAGCGGCTTAGATGGAGGATCTAGAGCGCGATTGAAGGGCGCACAACGCGCCACGTGGCACGCTCTGGTGAGGGCGCTCACGTGCGATGTAGATTGAAGGTGGGGATGATCAAACGGCTGAGAAATTGGGAGCGCGTGGAAGGCAGATGGTCGTTGGATCAAGAGATGATCCAACGGTCCTGGTCAAGGGTGGATAGGACAAGTGGAGCCAGGCCACGTGGCGCCCCCAGAATGGGCCACGTGGCCCAATTAGATTATTGCGAACTTGATTTTGATTTTTGAAGGTTGAAATGGTCGAATTTGAGAAAACTCAAAACATGAAAGTTGTAGATCTTGATGAGATCTACAAGTTTCATGTTGATCAAAACTGGAGATGACATCAAACAAAGATCCAAAATATTGTTGAGGGTATTTTTAAGACTAGAAATACCACGAATTATCATTTTGCCATTTTTTTGTGGTTTTTGATTTATTTGAGACTCTGCTAATTACTTTAACTGGTTTTATTGACAAAACATTAAGCAAGGGGGTTAATAATGGGATATTATGATGATGAAATCGAGTTTCATCACCCCCCCCCATACTTAAACTATGTTCATCCTCGAGCATCAAAAAGAATGACTAAGTTGGATTAACCCCCTTGTGCATGTGAATACAGGATCCAATCTGCTCAAGTCGACTCAATTTTTAGAGATCCAAAATTCTTGAGTTCAACCCAGCCTTAATCAAGAGGTACCCAATTCCTCTAATTCTCTAGACTCTCTCTGATGTACATATAATCTAAAGGATATGACATTTAGTGTTGACCGCAATTCTGAGAGTAGAGTCAAATCTTCACCCAAAGTCTTGGTCCAAGAAATTCTCCTAAGGACCCAATCCTCAACACTAGGGAATAAATCCAATCTTGCATTCAGTCCACCGTCTCTTTAGTTGTCAGACTTAGAAAATGTAGATGGCAGGCCAGTAATGGAGGGCATGGGATTGTATCATTTCTTCTCTCCCTCTCATTGGAACAAGGATTCTCTCTAGTGCCTTTTACGCAACACATTTTTTGGTGTTGATCAGTGTGTCCGTCAAGAGAAGTTGGAGCCGTCTGCACTTGTTTTCCTGGGAATAGACACCGAGGTGTGTCTCTTTTGAGTACCTATAATACCTTCGACACCCAGACTTGTAGCATTTACGATGCAGAGCCCTTTTTTGGTGCAAGCCCGACTCCTGGTCCTAATAGCGGTGGTCCAAGTGGACACTTTGAAAAGTTTGGGAGCGCTCGCCTTTGGTGGAAGCTCTTTGATATTTTGACTTTGTGGAATGAGAGCTTTTCTTTGAAATTTCATTGACTTGTATAATTTTTGGCTAGCTCCACTGCTTTTACCAAGAGTTGGCGCACACTGATCAACATTTTTTTATATATTTCACACCCAGGCACTTAGGTAAATGTTAAGAGATTAGTATAAGAATCAAGTTCTCATACTGGCTAAATTGCTGACACTCAGGTTTCCTGAAGCCTTCAAAGATTTTATCCCATCCTCGAGCATCATTAGATCAAATCCAGACTCGAATCTCTCATCTCAATCCCTCAGGTGAAAAGTCAACTCATCTCAATCAAAATCGCAGTCGTGCATGTGATGTGCTGATCATATTCTTTATATCTGAGACTAAGCATGGAATATAGAATGCAAATCTAGAGACCTAGGGAAATATGGATGATTAAGTCTATGACCCTGATGGCTAAAGCTGGTTAACCGCAAATCTCAAAGACCTCATAAATCAAGCTTCCTTGAACATTTCAGATCTTGGGTGAAAGTGTAAGTGTAGAGGTTTAATCCAACTCCTTCATTCAAAAACATTTTTTTTGAATTTTACTCATTTTTATGGGTTTTAGTTTAAAGTTAAAACACATATTAGACTCAACTTTCCTTGATAAAAGACTTTCAAAACCATGTCACACAAATAAAAGATTTTCAAAACATTTTTCAAAAAGATTTTTCAAAACAAGAGAAACTCATTTTTCAAATCGTTTTCAAAAAACATTTTTATCAAAATAGTGTCACATAGTATAGAAATGCCGTGAAATCATTTGAGTTCTCTTAGTCCAAAGAATTTTATTTTAACCAAAAAGTTTTAAATTTTTCAAATTTTTCAGATATTAGCTAAAGTAAGTATACGGTATATACGGTATACCCCCTTATCCTTAAACTTTGCTATGTCCTCATAGCACTAGATGATACAAGTCCATAGGTCCATTTAAGTACAGAGAAATATACGGGAGCTAAGAGGGGCTCCCCCTATACTTAGGTTAGAAATAACCTAAGTATAAAGGCAAGGAAAGATGAGTAGAGAAATCACAGGGACTCGGGTCCCCCCCTATACTTAGGCTAAGATTAGCCTAAGTACAAAGATGGGAATTTATGTTGGGAGGGTCCCAAGGGGAACGAAGAAGAAGGATGGATTTACAAATGAGCGGATGAATCTTCGGAGATGAAATGGAGGGACTAAGGTTTTGGTGTGTGTAACGGAGCAAACATGGCTCAATCAAGCAAGCAAGACCCTTAAATTCACCAACTCACGCATGAAACTGACCGAAGTTGGTTGATTATCTTGTCGGTTTTATTGGTGATAAAACATTAAATAATTACGCGGAGAAAAAATGTGAAATTAAAACCAATGCGTAACCGAGGGTGTTGCTCTCCCAAAACCGATTTTTACTCCATTTTTTGTTGACTTGCAATTAACAGTCCCAATTTTATTTTAGGTTATCACTGAATTATGGTTAGCGCATAAATCAAGAAATCCTCGTCTACCGTTCATTCCCTTTTTCCATTAACCTAGGTGATCAAGCTAGGAGAAAGAAAGTCGAGAAAAACATGTATTCGATAAAAACCGCGATCTAAGCTAAACGATAAAACATGCAGTGATTTGGCGAATAAACCTGTGAAAAACTTGGGCCGTTTTGAAAACCGAAATCAATATGTATGCAAGTCGATAAAAGACGCACCTAATCATGCATCTATTAGCGGGAATAATATCCATTAAATTTGGCTAAGTGAGGCGAGATTATGTGCGTCTATATTTAAGGTGTGTCCTAACCTATGAGCAAGCACGTAAAAGAAGAAAAGTGAAAACCGCTCAAAGAGCCGCGTGTCTGGTCCTAAGTCGACACTTAAATGGGGACGATCCCCATACAACCACAATCGTTCGATTACAATCGCGAGTCTTCGATCGAAGACCGCTGTAAAAGACGAATTATTACATGGAAATTGCAAGACATTTTTTTTTCTTTCTTCTCGACGTACTCCAAGCGTGCTTCTGCGGCTCCTCACAGCGGGAAGCATCCTGCTCCTCGCCTCCTTGATCCATCAAGGGCCCTACCACAAAAGCAATAGTTAGAGATCAATAGAGAAGAAAATTTTACAATGCAAAATGAATTGACAAATTGACCTATAAAAGTAACACGAAATTAAATAAACAAAATTCCAAATAATAAAAGAAATGAGCCGTGTCCCCAGCAACGGCGCTATTTGATGAACCGCGAAATCGGCCCTTTAAGAGAGTGTTTTTAGCACTTGGAATTGTCGGAGCAGTCGGGCTATTTTCGGACTCATCAAAGAGATCATCTCATTTAAATGTGTGTATGATGGATAAAAATGAGATGATCATGATTATTTTTACTTGGCAAGAAACCAAGGTCGAACTCAGGGACACTGGCCTTTCTCGAATTATTCGGATTTTTATCTGTTTAGGTAAGCGTTGAGTTGAAGCATATATAGGTTAAATTATGCAGACACGACACAACAATGCATAAAGTAAACATGCATATTTTTTATCAATTTTCATTATGCAAGTAAATGCAATGCGATGCAATGGAAATACATCACAGATATGCCCTAGATCAAGATGATGAGCCAATTAAACCATAAGTTAATTTCAGATTAAATGGTATGACTGAATCAATTTGAACAAGGTAGAAGTTAAGAAATTAGAGACACATGGCTATAGAATGATACATCAAAATTCATTGTGTCCAAAACAACAATTAAGCATGCCATTAGAAAGATCATCAAACCAGCTTTAAAATGAAACTGAAATCAACTCAATTGGACATACGTAGCTCAAAATATGCATAAAGGAAAGCAAGGGCATAACTGAAAGAAAACATGAAAAGATAACTACAAAAAGGTCCCTGTGAGGGACTAAAATGTAATAAAAATAAAGCGCGAGTTCTTCCCTGTAAATATACCACACGCGCAGGGACCTTTCTGCAAATTGAAGAAGTTCGGAGGGCTTCTCTGCAAATTGCCCAGATAAACACGTGAAACACTCGTGCTATCCAGGCTCGTAAGGAGGCTCGGGATCGGCAGAGGCTCGGGGGTTGCTTCGGCTGGCTCGAGCGTTGGCTTGGACTCGCTGCAGGCTCGGATGTGGTTCGGGATCTCCAATCCTCGTGGCTTGGGCACTGAGGTTCGGAGAAGCTGGGATGTTGCCACGTGGCGAAATGTAGGCCGTTGGATCTAGAAGATCCAACAGAAGCTGACGCCGATGGTGTGATCTCCTTTGAGCCATTCGATGATGAAGATCCAACGGTGCCTGCTCCATGGATAAGTGTCGACGTGGCTGCATTGTGGCCATCGGATTGAGAGGATCTAACGGTCTATCATCGTTGATGGCGTGGCCTCGTCATGGCCGTTGGATGGTCGCTGAAAGAGGACCATCCAACGGCAACTGCGCTTCATCCTCGAGCTTCGACTGGTGGCGAATATCGAGCTCCAGCGAGGGAGCCCTGCCTCCGCCACTCTTCTTTGGCGCCGGTGGAGTTTGCCCAATGCTCCTAAAGGATCGTCGATGAAGTTGGGAGCTCAGGCGAGACGAAGGACTTCCGGGATATGGCCTTAGAAGCTCGGTTGTAGCAGGCGACATGGATGAAGTTCTCTCCGGCAAGTCTCCGGCCATTGAGTAGTTATTGACCTGCAGGTTAGGCACATAGCCAAAGCAGGCGATCGCGGTGTGCGTGCAAAGTGGAGTGAATGGAGAGCTAAGCGAGCGAAGAGGGTGGTAGCTCTGAGCTCCTCCGCCGCGAGGGCGGAGGAGATGGGTCGGATTCGGTTTGGGGTTCTGGAGGAAGGAGGCTATGCTCGAGAAGCGGCGCGGGCACGGGGGTTGCGACGTGGAACTAATGAGAGGATTAATGGAGGGTGAAGATGGCCGAAGAGATCTACAAAATTAAGCAAAATTCAAGAAAAATACAAGAAAGGAGGAAGGAGGTTTACCTGATCGGAGATGGAGCGATGGGCTTGGGCTGGGGCTCGAATCGAGCCCCAGGTCTTCACTGGACACGGCCAGCCGGTCCGTGCAGCTCGAGCGGGCCTAGGGCACCGCAACGCCGTCGTGGTCGGCGGTGGGTCGACACCGGGGGCTCCGGTCGTCGTCGCTCGATCCTCTCTCCTCCCCCTGTCACAGGGAGGAGGAGGAGGGTTGGGTCGTGCCCCCACATACAGGTGGACAGGTTGGAATGACGGGGGATGCGAGGTTTTTATAGATGGAGGTCGGCGGTGCAAGTGGTGATGGTCGTGGGTTTCGAGGGCGAAATGGGACGACTGGAGGAGAGTCAAGGGTAGTGGAGTGATGTGCGAGGTAGAGGGATGATGGGGGAAGACAGTGAGGTGGTTGGCGAGGTGTAATGATGGCTGGAGTGGGGAAGAAAATAGGAAGGGGACGCGGTCCACGCGGGGTGGAGGACGTGTGAGAGAGGGCCTTCGGGAGGTAGACGTTGAAGATCAGCCGTTGGATCTGGAGATCCAAGGGCTGATAGTTGGGCGCGAAGGGAAGGTCGCGATTAAATCGGGGTCTGCATGATCAAAGGGCCCAAGTGGTCGCCACGTGTCGGGCTGGAGGCGGAGCGCCAGCGGATGGCTGTGATGGATTCCCGGATGAGATCGGACAGTCGAGGAGATGGAAGAAGGAAGCGGCTAAGATGGAGTGGCTGACACTGATCGGAGGGTGCTCGCCTATGCCACGCGTCGCACTCTGGGGAGAGCGGAAGTGAATGGCTAGGATGAGATGCTAAGGAGTTGATCGAGCGGTTAGGAACAGAGGGCGGATTGAGCGGCTCAGATGGAGGATCTAGAGCGCAATCGAAGGGCGCACAACGCGCCACGTGGCACGCTCTGGTGAGGGCGCTTACGTGCGGTGTAGATTGAAGGTGGGGATGATCAAACGGCTGAGAAATTGGGAGCATGTGGAAGACAGATGGCCGTTGGATCAAGAGATGATCTAACGGTCCTGGTCAAGGGCGGATAGGACAAGGGGAGCCGGGCCACGTGGCGCCCCCAGAATGGGCCACGCGGCCCAATCAGATTATTGCGAACTTGATTTTGATTTTTGAAGGTTGAAATGGCCGAATTTGAGAAAACTCAAAACATGAAAGTTGTAGATCTTGATGAGATCTACAAGTTTCATGTGGACCAAAACTGGAGATGACGTCAAACAAAGACCCAAAATATTTTTGAGGGTATTTTTAAGTCTAAAAATACCACGAATTATCATTTTGCCATTTTTTGTGGTTTTTTGATTTATTTGAGACTCTGCTAATTACAGGACTTTAACTGGCTTTTATTGACAAAACTTTAAGCAAAGGGGTTAATAATGGGATATTATGATGATGAAATCGAGTTTCATCACCCACCCATCAATCCCAAAATTCACAAAGGTAACCAAATTTCCACCAAAATCATTGAGCCAAGCTTCATACATCATCACGAATTTCAGAACTTGAATGCTGCATACTTGAGATACAGGGTATTCCTAACCCTAGAGCCCGACTGAGGGTGTTAAAACATGTAAATATAGTGGAATTCCTCCCATAATTATCTTTCAGGTATTTTCATTTCTTTTCAATTTTTATCACTTTTTGATTCAATTAAGTACAGGAGAAAACCCATAAAAACAAACGAGAAAATGGCAAAATCACTTGAAAAAAACAAAAGAAGCATCATTCACTTACTGCATCTTGCACCCTCTTTCTTTTGTTGTCTGATTTTTTCCCACTCTGCTATCACCATGAGGTCATGGTTCATTCTTAGCATAGGGGTACATCGCATTCACACATGTAATTTCTATTTTATCACTTTTTTGAAAAAATCCATTTCATTTCATGCATTCCATTTTTTACACTACTTTTACTTTCAAAAAATTCCAAATATTTTCTTTTCATTGCACAATTTTTGCATATTTTTCAAAAATTCTCACTTTTTTGCATATACCCAAAATCCCATAAATTTGCAAAAATTCCCAAAAATATTTTACTAAAAAAATAAAAGCAAAATTTTTCTAAAATACAAAAATATTTTCCTTATTTTCTTCTAACCTTTTGGATGTAAAGCCCAGTTTTTACAAGTTTTACACTTAAATCAAGAAGATCTTAATACACTCAATTTCATAGGACTTCATTAGGTTTAAATATTCAGGTTCTTCTGGTCTATTTTAGACTTAATTCCTTGAGTTATGCTAATTTTATGCAGTGATCAAAATATGTGTCTAACTAGATCATCTTGATCGCTATAGCACTCTTTTACTCGTGATTGATTTTTAAACAACAGCATCTTACACCTTAGTTCCACTTAGTTTTCTTGTACAAGGATTGTTTCAATCTATAGCAAGGGAAGGAAGTGACTTTGAATCTTGGATTAAGTAAAATTCAATGATCTAAGTTCTGGAATATCTTATTCTCTATAAGTCAGGGTTTATCAGCAAAATTATATTACACCATGTATCGGAAAATCATATTTCATGTGTGTACACTCTTGATATGTGATGCCACAAAACTTCTATCAAAAAGAAGGTACAATAGGGGATGCCTATTCTAAAAATGCTAATGCAGAGCAAAGATCTGAGAAAGAAAATTCTACTCAAATAACCCAGCTCTACCAAATAAGCCAAGTAGCAGATCAATGTTGCTACTAGTTAATGAGGCCAAAGAGGCATAGGGTTATGCTCTGCAAAAATAAAAAATGTGAGCAACAGACCACAACGATCTGCAGAAAATCCCAGAAAATCCAAGTTCTCTACAATTTGCAACCATCTTATTTTTCTCACATATTAAGGTGAAATTAGAATAATCATAGAGTTAGAGATAATGGAGGCCTAGATTTTATGAATCTCCTTATACCTAGGTTAACGTTGTATGGTATACTTGTCTTAGAAATTGGGAGAAGCTATAACTTTCATAAATAGTTCAAATTCAACTCAATGTTAAAGAGAATATATGTTGATCAAGATGATCGTACTTGACCTGAGGTGGAATCAACTAAAGTTGATAGAACAAGAGGGCTATTGAATCAAATACTCGAATCTAAGGGGAGACCGAACACATTATTTATCTAAAGGCCGACTCCATCTATGTTTGTTAGTTGTTCAAACTTGACTTAAAATCTCATGACTTTGTGGGTGTGTTTGTTGCAAATCCTCATTGTGCATTCCCTAAATATTTTCTATTTATCTTTGCCTATCATTATCTTGTTCAAGACTAGCAAGATTTAAGCATGATGAATCAACAATTTATCATATTAATATATACCAAAATTAAGCAAAATTTTGAGCTGATATCATCGCATCTTCACCTCATTTTGTGCATAATTTTACTTTTCGCTTTTCATATAATTGGCATTCAAAAACTAATAAAAATAATAAAAAATAAAATAATAAAAAATAAATAAAATTACTCTTTTCAAAGGTATTCACTTATACTTGTTCTCTTTATAAATCAAGGTATTTGGTTACTAACTATATGTTTTTATTTATTTTGTTATGTTTTAATTATATTCAATGTTTCTATTTTTTAATTTTATTTGCTAGTCAAAATGGGCCCAAATCTCATCCCATTTTTTGTTCTAAACAAAATAAAGAAATTTAGAAAAAATAAAACAAGGATGTTGATGTTAGCACTGAGGGGATGACATCAGCCCCTCTTCTTGACCATGCCTCCTACAACGCAATAAGGGGGTGTCGCCTCTTCCTCATCCTCGAAGCCAACGATGGTGCCCCCTCTCCTTCTTCGTATCTGGAAACCACCCACGCCTCCCCCTCTTTGTCATTGTGCATAGTTGGTCCCTCCTCTTCTCCATCTCCAACTATGAAAGGGGGAGGGACCAAAGAAGAACCCATCAGGGTTCACCATGCCTAAGACCAATCTTAGGGGCCTTTAGCCCTAGATCGAAGCTTTTCCTTCTGGAGCTCATCCTCTTTAGTGAGTCTCGCCCCTCTTCCACACTGGCATGCCTTACACGGCGCGTCTGCCCTCGGCCTCCTCCTATCATCGCCCATCGATCGAGGAAGAAGGGGTCCCTAGGACCCCTTTGCAAATTTCACTTTTTTATAATTTTAGTTTTTTCGAACCTAAATGCAATTATAGAAACATTTTATATTTCTATAATTTATCCAATTTTGTATTTTGTACTCTGTAACATTTGCAATTATTTTATTCAAATTCTGATTATTCACATTTTAGTCCATCAAGGATGTTTCTACAATTTGTAAAGTTTATTAGTTTTCTCTACAATTTACCTATTAGGCATTTTTATATCTGATAAATTTTATTTTTGTCCAGTCATTTTTATAATTGAAAATTTTCCATTAGATTTATTTTTATTTACATGTGTGCCCTTAGTTTTCTAGAAATTTACAGTCATGCCCCTAGCAATTCAAAAACTCACAAAAAATAATATAAAAATCTGAAAAATTCCTAGAAAATTCATGTACGATCCTTAAGATGTATAGAACCTAATGGCATGAATTTAACATTTGAAATCCCAAGAATAAAAGTAAAAATAGGATTCGATTTCAGTCAATAAAGTCAAAATACCTTTGTAAATAAATAAAAAATTCACGGAAAATGTTTGAGTCCACGTGGATCAATCCACTACTTGCCGCATATTTTATTTGATATTTCTTGACTTGTAGTTGAATAAAAAATTTCTGAATATCTCGAATTTCACGTGTGAATAATGATACACATAAAAATACACTTTTAGTGCCATGAAAAACAAACAATCAAATGTCTGATCAAGTCAACAGAGCATCCAAAATTCCCATTTCATCCGAATAATATTCAAACCAATGTCCATCATTCAGACTGAGATTGGATAACTAGTCTATTAGTGGAGCCACTAAAATCCAAACTTGTTTCATCACTCCCTATGAATGGAAGCATCATGGTTATACAATCGATTAAGATCACATCACCCTCGAGCATTCCCAATACCCATACATTCTGCATATTGTAAGTGTTGGACATGCGAGCCCACGGTGAGCCATTATACAATAAATGTTATTGCAAATATCATTCCCTGATCTGAAATAAAAAAATAACTAATTTGCATAATAGGTCCCTTAGTACAATTAGGGCTATGTACCAAGGCCATCTTAATGATCATACAGTTGTTGATTCAATAATAGAATCATAGAGGCTGGTGCTTGGATGAATATCTAAAGAGTTAGATTGAGGACTCATCAAGCACCGTCAAATGATTATTAAGAGATGATCTCCAGCCTAAGGAGGAGATGGCGATCCTCTCTGAAGGCGGATATCTAACCGACCTCTTGATGCAGGTCCTCTACATAGGAATAGAGATTCGAAGGTGTTAGATAAGTTAGGTCAAAGAGTTGACTTAACGAGATCGAGATAACCGAAGTCCTATATCGTATGCTTTCACGATATATGCACGCATCCTCTGACCGGAGACAGATGTGTTACTATATGTCTGAGTATGTACATTTGGCAGACCAATAAGTTGATGACTTAATCAAGGTCTATACACCGATGCACTGGTGTGCATGTAAGGGCATATGAGTAATACGATCTCTCAAAGGAATCATACATGTTCAATTACTGAGCCGGAAGACATGAGCTCACTCGTGAGATATTGGGAAGAATCAAATTTTGTGTATGGTCGTCTCTCTTTGAAAGCTAGACTGAATTTGTAGGTTTTGATATATACTTTTGGAAAGCATATGATCAAGACCTAGGTATGATATATGATTTTGAAAAGTATATGATCGATATCGACTCCCAATAATCAAATGAAAAACTTACTGATAAAACCATGATGTAGACAGTGTAAAATTGATCTAATACTTCAGGTTTATTCTAAGTCTTCCAATATGCAGGATGTACAGGTGTTGGGAATACCTGAGGGTATGTGATCATAAAAGATCGTATAACCATGACGCTTCCATCCCTAGGGAGTGATGAAACGGATCTGGATTTTAGTAACTCCTCTCAATAGAGAAGTAATCTATTCCTGGTCCAATTGTTGGACATTAATCTGAATGTCATTCAGATGCAATGAGAAGATTAGATTAGAGGATCCACCTAAAGGGGTAAAACCCATTGGGTGTAAGTAGATCAACGAGAGAAAAAGGGGACCTGATGGGAAAGTAGAGACTTTCAAAGCACGGCTCGTATCCAAGGGCTACACACAGAGAGAAGGCATCGACTACGATGAGACGTTCTCTCCTGTGGCTATGCTTAAGTCCATCAGGACACTGCTAGCTATAGATGCATCTCTTGACTACGACATCTGGCAGATGGACGTCAAGACGGCTTTCCTCAATGGATACCTCGATGAGGATATCTATATGGAGCAGACCCAAGGCTTCATAGTTGAAGATGGAAAAGTATGCAAGCTGAAGAAATCCATCTATGGGCTCAAACAAGCTTCTCGTAGCTCAAAAATCAGATTTGACGAAACCATAAAGAGTTATGATTTTATGCAGAATCCTGATGAACCTTGTGTGTACAAGAAGCTTAGTGGGAGCGTCATTGTGTTCATCGTGCTTTATGTAGATGATATCCTTATCATTGGGAATGATACATGAATGATGACTAGTGTGAAAATTTGGCTATCCCATACCTTCGAGATGAAAGATCGTAGAGAAGCCTCTTACATCTTAAGCTTGAAGTTGTTCAGAAACCGAGAAAAGAGGATATTGGTATTATCACAACATGGATACATTAAGAAGATTCTTGAACGATTCTGTATGGATAGTTCTAAGAAAGGATTCCTCCCCTTAAGAAATGGTATCTATCTGTCTAAAGGGATGGATCCTCAAAGTGTTGAGGAAAAGAAGGCCATGGCTGGATACCCATATGCATCAGTTGTAGGAAGCTTGATGTATGCCATGATATGTACTAGGCCAGACATCTGCCATGCAGTGGGAGTGGTAAGTTGTTACCAATCCTGCTATGGAGAGCAACACTAGAATGCAGTAAATAACATATTCAAATATCTAAGACGGGCGCAAGACTACATCTTGTCTATGGAGATGGTGATTTCCAAGTCCTGGGATATACAGATTCGGACTTCCAGTCGGATATTGATGATCGAAAGTCGACATCAGGGTTTGTATTCCTGTTGAACGGCGGTGTTGTGAGCTGGAGAAGCAAGAAGCAGGACACTATGGTGGATTCAACAACAGAAGCCGAATACATTGCTGCATCGGATGCTGCAAAGGAGGCGGTGTGGTTGCGCAAGTTCATCTTGGAGCCTGGCGTAGTTTCCTCTGATACTCCCATCCTGTTACTCTGCGATAACACGGGAGCCATTGCCCAAGCAAAGGAACCCAGATGGCTTGAAAAGAGCAAGCACATGTGAAGGAAATACCACATCATTTGGGAGATTCAAAAGCGTGGTGATATCATCATCACCAAGGTGGCCTCTGCCGACAACGTTGCTGATCTTCTTACCAAACCTCTGACACAGAAGGTTTTCGACCAGCATGTAATGAGTATGGGTTTACGGATTGTACCTGAATGGTTCTGAGGGCTAGTGGGAGATTCTTGGACATGTGAGCCCCGGGCGAACCATTCTTACAATAAATGTTATTGTAACATATATGTTTTATCAATAAAAGGTATTGATGTTTCACTCGCTTTCTGAAATTAAATGAATGAATGCATTATAAGGTCCCTCTGTACAATTAGGGTTATGTACCATGGCCATCTTGATGATCATATAGTTGTTGAATCATTAAATGAATCATAGAGGCTGGTGTTTGGATGAATATCTAAAGAGTTAGATAGAGGACTCATCAAGCACCGTCAAATGATTGTTAAGAGATGATCTCCAGCCTGAGTAGGAGATGGCAATCCTTTTTCACAAAGGTTGATATCTGATCGACCTCTTGATGCAGGTCCTTTGCATGGGGATAGTAATTCGGAGGTGTCAGATTAGTTAAGTCAAAGGGTTGACTTAGCGAGATCGAGATAACCTTAAGTCCTGTGTTGAATATTGTCACAGCATAGGCACACATCCTATGATCAGAGACAGATGTGTTACTATATGTCTGAGTGTGTACATTTGGCAAACCAATAGTTTGATGACCTAACCAAGGTCTATACACTGACGAGCTGGTGTGCATGTAAGGGCATATGAGTAATACGATCTCTCAAAGGGATCATACAGGTTCACTTATGAACTAGAAGACATGAGCTCACTCATGAGGCATTGGGACCGATCAAATTTCATACATGGTCGTCGTTCTTTGGAAGCATGACAAGAATTTAAAGGTATGATATATGCTCTGGGAAAGCATATGATCGATACTGATTCCCAATGACCAAGATTGAGAAACTTGGTGATCAAACTCTGAAGAAGACAGTGTAAAATTGATCTACATCTTCAGGTTGATCATAGGTCTTTCACTATGCAGGATGTACAGGTATTGGGAATACCTGAGGGTGATGTGATCATAAACGAGTTTATAACCATGACGCTTCCATTCCGAGGGAGTGATGAAACAGGCCTGGATTTTAGTGGCTCCTCTCAGTAGAGAAGCAATCTGATCGTTGTCCAAGTGTTGGACATTGGTCTGAATGAGATTCAGATGCAACGAGAAGATTAGATTTACGGTTTTGATTTAATCAAGCATCTATGGGAGGTACGTAAGATCTGGATTTGAGATAAGATCTCAACATCCAAGTCACTATACGTGGAACAATACAATCCCTCTGTCCTTATCTCCAAGTATCTGTGGAGAAAGCACATTATTCTTGAAGGAGTTCAAGAATAATTCCTTTGATGAATTATGTATCCAAGCAACAAGATGTTGATAATTAAATGAGAATTAATTATCAAGAATAATATGAATAGGATCCATATTGTGAGAATGATTATTCAAGATAATTAAATGGAATTTAATTGTCAAGGAAATGCATATTGTGGATAGTACTATCCAAAATATCTGTGTATATATTATAAGTATGATTTATAATATATTAGAGAGAGAACCTTTGTAAATAGTATTTGTTAATTGTTAATGTGAATTGGATTCACATTAAGCAATTGATTGGAAACGTAATTTACAATTTAGTTTGGGTTGTGAATATGATTCACATATTTTCAATGGCATAATTGAAATATTCACTAATTAATTTGGAATTAATTTAGTGGATAAAGTTGCAAATAAATAAGAGATAATGATATAAATTAAAAAGGGAGATAATCCATCAAATACATGAGGTGGCGTCACCCATGACTTGGTCATGGGTGACGCCCCATGTATTTTGGGTGGATTATTGTCATTTTAATTATTATCTCATTATCTTGTGATTATTGATTTTTTATTGAATTAATTTATGTTGATGATAATGCAACATATATTTAATTTAATATAAATTAATAAATTGTTATTTTTGAATAACAATGATCATGGTCATTCATTTATACACATATCAATCTAACCACTAATTTTGTCTATGCCATGGATTGTGATCCATGGATTCCCAAACTGGTATATAAAGAGGACAATCCTAGCCCTTTGAGAAAACATTATTGTACACACCTACTCCCTCTCTCTCATCTCTCATTCTCGCCATCTCTCTCTCTAAGGTGGCCGTCCACCTTGTGTTTTGAGGGAAATAGCAATCGCCTCTACGTCGTTGTATTGTCGCTTCGATTGCTCGTGAATCTCCATCTTCTTTAGAGCTTCTTGCTCTAGAAGGAGATGTCGGATTTCGTTCGACAAAATCAGGAGATTCAAGGCTTGGATCTTCATCGAGGATTGCGGGAAGCACACGTCTCATTATCGTGCCCGCAAGTGCCATCTTCGTAGATCGGACTTGAGTCAGGAGGATCTCTTACTTTAGAGATCTAGTGATCACAACCACGCTTCAAGAAGTATTTATAATACTTTGTGGTTTGATGAAACGATCCAAGAAATGTTCTTGTGATCATGTGGTTTCATCTCATGATTTAAAAATTTTAAATTTCACTGCATCTAGCGACTAGTGCGACTAGTCGCCCCGATCGCATAAGACACGATCATCACGCTTCCGTGATGCGCTTGAGGATTCCTCGTATCCTTCAGTAACTTGGGTTACAACAGAAGATGCCCTCCCCAGTCATCAATAGAGTAATATGCAACCCAGACCAATTAAATCATGCCATCACATTTTCTTTAATGTCAACAGAAATATTACCCGCGGCATGAGAGATATAGGATATTATCTAAATGATACATGAGAAGCATTAACACACATGCATCATCAAATGAACTGCATATAAAAATAGATAACAATGGAATATCCACTCTAAATAACTATGCTAAAGCTTACAAAGAAAATATTAAAGATAACATAAAATCTCTTCAACGCAAAAAAGGTCTGAAGAGATATAATCTAATTATAAATGCATTCAAAGATAACATCCTAATACATCACATATACATAATATTTTTGTGCAGGTCTTGTTGGTGATAACTTGAGATTCAGTAGTTGGATAATATCTAGCTTCTTGTGTCTCAGTTCTCCGGTGATTTGAAGAGGTGTTATTGAGGAGCATTCATGAGCATCATATATTTTAATATCATACTATTCAACTTGTTTCTTTAAAAGTATGTAGGCAGGGAGGGAACCGAGAATTTTATCAAAGATGAGACAAGTATACAGCTACCATGTATACTCAAAAATAGAACAATTGTTGTGTTTTCAAATAATATTTTCAAATAGAGTTAAACATATTTTTAAAATGAACCTCAATTTTGGAAACTTACCATTTAAATCTATTATAATTTATATTTTCAAATAGATGATTTTTTTCAATAGCGACTTTTAAATTTTAATAAATCTAATAATTTAAATCTCTAAATCCATCAGAAAGGTTAAACTATCAAGTGAAATTTTGAAACAAAAAAATCGTATTTAAAGGAAAGAACAATATTTATTTTGCTTACAAAGAGCGCTAGAGAAAATGAAAGGGATAAATGTGCTTGTATCCAGTTTTTTATATTACTTTGAAAGTGATTGGATAAATATAAAAGAGTCGAAATTGGACGAGCTAAGATTCGAATCCTAATCTTCAAATTATTCTACCACTTGATCATTAAATGAATTTATAACATTTTCCTTATATCACTTTATTTAATACATTTAAGAAGGGGCCCATGTTCAAAACTTAATAAATGGCATTAGTAAAATATAATAATCAAGGAAGGACCATGCCCAACTCATCACCATATATATTGGTTCCGCCCATGTGTGTACATAATTATAGTGGAGTTTGATTAGGATTTGTATTTGGTCAAAAAATTATCTTTTTATCATTGTGGTTGACTTTGTATTGGACAAATTCATTAATGTTTGTGATTTTCAATCTTATATATATGGGGAGCTTGGACCCTACACCTGGGAGTGTAGGTAACTACCAACACTTGGCTTTATTTTTCATTATTTTTGAATTTTTCTGATGAAAACCTTAAGGGGATTCGCCTAATATATTGAGGGGAATGTGTGTTTCAAGTTTCATCCAAAAAACATTCCAAACATGTTCATCTAGAATGGGTCAATTTCAGCAATTCTGGGACCGTTAAAATTTGGTAGTCCTGATGGAGATGATAAAAAGCCTAAATTAAGTTGAATTTGAAATGACAACACAGTGACATATGATAATCTAATTTCCCAGAAGTTTCATTTCTAAAAAATCAAAATTATTGAAAAAAAAAAGAGTCGAGCATAGGTAGTTACCTACACTCCCCGATGTAGGCTCTCTTTTTCCACACACACACACACACACAGACACAGGTATGGGAATATGGAGTATGCATCCAGATACATGTAAGTTTACATGTACTGTCGGAGCCCCTAACTTCCACTTTTTTTGACCTTTTCTAATTAAAACTTTGAAGGATTTAATCACATATATTCACAATATTATCATTCCAAATTCAACATAATTTGATGCTTCTATACCCTCCATCGAGACTGTCAATTTTAACGGTCTCATAATTATGGAAATTGACCCCTCCAAATTAACATGTTAGAGCATGCACCATGAGGTGTAGGTAACTCCCTGCACCTGATCTTTTTTTATTATTTTTTGGGTTTTGAAGTAAATCTTAGGGGATTTTACTTAATATATTAAGGAGAGTATGTGTTTCAAGTTTCACGCAAAACAAGCATTCCTAACATGTTCATCTAAAAAGGGACAATCTCAACAATTTTAAGACCGTTAAAATTTGATAATCTTTATGAAGATGATAGAAATCTCGAACAAAGATGAAATTGGAATGATACATGGTGATATTTGATGATCTAATTCCTCCAAGGTTTCATTTTAAAAAAAAATATGAAAAAAAGTCAGGCGTAGGGAGTTACCTGCACCCTTGGTGTTAGGGGCGGGTACCCTATCCCATTTAACAATGACCCACCCCGACCCGTCACTATCGGGCCATGGATCGACCCAACCCGTTCTAATGGTTACCAAATGGGTACCCGATTTAATTCTAAGGGTAGCAGGGACCCACAGGTACCCATAGAATTTCACTTCTATAAAAATGAAAAATAATAGTAGATAAATCTCAAATAAATACACAAATTGATAATTATAATTTTGTATAAGATGGATGGTAAAA
Source organism: Ottelia alismoides (assembly GCA_037367405.1). Classification (NCBI taxonomy): domain Eukaryota; kingdom Viridiplantae; phylum Streptophyta; class Magnoliopsida; order Alismatales; family Hydrocharitaceae; genus Ottelia; species Ottelia alismoides. The sequence continues at coordinate 404,950 of JAZKJV010005978.1, forward strand.
TTTACTCGACTGATTGCAAATCTAATTGATAATGGGATCGTGATCTCTGCATGGTTTCAAGTTTGATATCCTGTTACTCAACAGAAATTTTTTGATGTATCCCATGTTACTCGATAGAAATTTTTTATAAGATTGATATTGCCAGATTGAAAATTGTCGGCCCATATCTAGTTATTTATGAATTGGATAATCTTCTCTGCGCGATTTCAAATTTTATGATCTTTGCGCAATTGGGATCATGTTCTATTCGAGTAAAATTGACAAGCATTGGGATAATTAGTTTATGAATTAATTCTCTGCATGATTTCATGTTCTCTACATAATTGGGACAATTAGTTTATGAATTGAACTAATTGTCGGCTCCATATCTAATTGCTAGATTACAAATTTACTCGACAGATTTAATTTTTGGATTCCAAAATGATGTTTGTCATATCTAATATTATCAAACTATTTTATAAGATTGTACATCGTTGGCTTCCAAACCGATAGTTTGTCGTATCTAATATTAACAAACTATTTTATAAGATTACAAATCCTTGGCTTTCAAATCAATAGTTTGTCATATCTAATATTATCAAACTATTTTATACAATTGCAAATCGTAGGTTCTTTTGGCATTTTCAAATCACATAAATGGGAATGTTTTTACCCTCATTTCTCATATGCAAAAATAATGTTTTGCATAATTGAATCCGAATTGGACTATTTTATCCCATAGAAATTTAATTGTTGATCATGGATTAATGGTAAAGTTCAAAATCTGTTTAAATTGGCATATTTGAATTTAATGTGATCCAATTGATAGCATAAAGATTTCAACAAGCCTGATTGAACACAACAACAAATGAATCTAACACACACCTGGATGCGGACCAAGCCTGTCGTGAATTGTTGGTATTAGACCATGCCCACATCATCAATTTATCAAAAAATACGGGCCACAACCCGACCTATAGTTGGAGAAAAGTTGACAAGCATGTTCCATACTTTCTCGGATTGGGTCGATATGAGTATAATGAACTACACTAATAGTGAGAGCTCTCAACTGGGTACCCGATGGGTACTCATTTTTTCAATTGGATTTTTGAATGGGTCATGAAGTATTGGGTACCTGTCCCTGTATTGTTTAATGAGTACCCGTGAATTTTAAGGTCAAAATGCACAGGTCAAATCGGGTACCCGTTGACCCGGGTATTTTGAACACCCCTACTTGGTGTAGGCTCCTCTCTCTCTCTCTCTCTCTCTCTCTCTCTCTCTATATATATATATATATATATATCAAGAAGGGGGGCTAGCAATAGGATGCATCATTCTTTAGTTCAGGAAGATCATCCTCTTTTTGTAGAAAATACGAATACTTCAGTAGAACATATGTGTATATAGTTTGTTTATAACGGCATATTATAAATACAAAATCGCACACAAAACTACACATTATAATACAAACATTAAAACCGTACATTATAATAGAAATTTTGTGTATTATACTAACGTCATCGTATTTTTTTTACAAAAAAAGGGGGTGGCCTTCTTGAACTCGGAGAGGACCGCGTCCCATTGGAAGGAAATCCTACACACACAAACACACATACATATATGTGAGAAACTTCAAATGACTGGAGGGCTCACCATTTTCGTGGTGAGTCCTCCACCTCATATGTTTATTTCAAATCATGTGGTTTGTGATTAATTACATACTAATCGTATAATTTTAATGTTAAAAAATTATTTTGATCTTTTGTCAGATTTTAAATATCTAATTTATCTCTTTTCTTATCTTCATCTCTCTGACGACTAGGGACGATCATGGGTTGGGCTCGACGCGAGATGTGCACGGGCAACCATCTCGGGTTTAGAATCGGATGTACGTAATCTCCCAAAAACCTGAATGGAGGCCTCGCAGATGGGATCGGTGGTTTGGGGGTGAAAAGTAAAGGAAAGTGGCAACACATAGAGGTGACGATGGAGCATGGAGATGGTGGCGAGTGCAAGCAGATGGGGATGGTGGCTACATGGAGGTGAAGGTGGAGAGTGGATCGTAGAGGTGGATCCAGAGGACAGCGCTTGGGAAGGAAGTTCGCCATCATTTTTTGTTTTACATAGTTGCTAGTATTTTTTCACATAACTATTATATATTTGACATCATTCTTGTATTAACTTAAAAGCTTCCATTTATTTTTTACATGATATGCTTTTGAAAAATGGTTGATAACGATTTTACAGGTTACCGCACCAATTTTACAAGGAGATCGCATGCGTTATAATGGGAATGTGAATATTACTGATTCTTCGTGGTAAAGCGAAACAAAATATTAGAAGATGGTCTTCATACTTACAAATCGGCAACAAATTTTACAAATATATAATTAATTTTTACAAATAAACTTTTCATTCTCTGGAATATCACATCAATATTGGATATTAAAATGTGGCTCTTCTAATTGCAAACCACCGTATAAAATTTACAAAAAATATTTATTTTACAATGGATCTTTTTATTTTTGCAACCACAGACTTAAATCGTATTCCTTGAAAACTTAACAGGAAATTGTTAAATAAATGAATTAACGAAAATGAACAAAAATTACACGATCTTAAACTAATAAATTATAAGGATTAAATAAAAATCAAATTTAAAATGTCTGTATGTTAGTATGTTATGACGTATGTACGTACATATTATGTAGGTAGGTACGTATGTATGTATGTAGGTAGGTATACAGGTAGGTAAGGTATGTACGTATGTTGGAAAAATAGGGATGCCCTTATTTTTTCCCTACCTACTTTGTCCTATTTATTTGTATTTATTTATATAATCAAAATTATCAAATGCAAGAATGAAAAAAAATTAAGATAAAGTAGTAGCTCAATGCCCCAACAATGTAATTTATTGAAGGGAATGAAGACTTGTACGAAACATTATTAAATACTATTCCAACTTATCTTATTTATACTATAGTGAGTAGCAATATCTACTTTTAAAGAATTTATTTCTCGAAAACCAGAGAATAAAATAAGTAGAACAAGGTTAAGGGTCCTCTAAAAAAATCCTCAACTTAGGCCTTACTCTCATCCTGACTTAGCCCTCTCAAGGGACTGTAAGGGCAACGCTGATCAGAAAGAAGCAGTTGTAAGGGCGAGAATTCTACCTTGAGATCAGGCCTCTCTAGACCTATTCTGTGGCATTCCGAGTTTAGATTTCTGATCCGTATCGAAGAAAATTAGCCATAATAACTTGTTGAGCTTAGACCTGAATGAACTCATTGACAACCATTCAAATATCCTACAACCTGTAACACACTCACATTTCGTGAATTTTAGATATGGGATTATTTTGACGGGTTGGAGTATTACACATTCACGACTGTGCCGAATGTATCCCATTTTACCGTTATACAGATGCATGCACATACAGATCCGTTATTTTTACTCTTTTTTAAATAGCAAAAAAAATTAATTTGATGGAAAACCTGCAGATGTTATGTCCTCTAGTACTTACTGTTATTTGTTCATCCGGTCCTTTTATTTTATCTAGAACAAAAGATATTTGAATGGGGTATATATGTCATTTTCTAACATCTATATTCTATGACAAGTTTATATGAAAGGACAAAATAGTTTTTATAGCTTTAATTATGGATGCACGTTACTAGTGCTACAACCAAGTTTTAAAAATCAAACCGGGAATCAAATCGGATATGTATTGAATTTGGGTTTTATGGTCGGACCAATGAGATCAGGTTGAGTCGGTATACGTGAACAAGTCATAAAAATTGAAAAAATATAAATTGTTGTATTGTTGATTTAGTTCATATAGTCCAATCAATCAAATCGAGTTAGATGGGTATTCCATATAAATAAATATAAGTATATGGGAGGATGAGCTTGATGACCTTAGAGGGTTGGACCAAGAGGAGAATAGCGAAGAGATCAAGGCTATTGGAAGAGATTATACTGGAGGATCAGAAAGAAGAGGTAGAATGGAGACAGAGGTCTAGACAGAAATGGCTAAGAGAAGGGGATGCCAACACCTGATTCTTTCACACCGCAGCGTCAGGCAGGAGAAGGAGGAACTATATTCATAAACTACAGGTGGATGGTCAGAGAATCTCTGGGGAAGCAGAAATAGGAAGTGAAATGAGAAGACATTTTGTTGAGACCTCGAGAAGAAGACAAAGAGATGGCTAGGGTTGGCTGGGAAGGGGGTAAAAACTTTATCATCAGGACAGGCGACGGATTTAGTGGCACCTTTCACAGAGATAGAGGTGAAAGATGCTCTTTGGGGACTGAATGCAGATGGGGCACCAGGGCCGGATGGATTTCCGATTTTCTTCTACAAAGAGTTTTGGGACCTGCTGAAGACTGAGATCCTACAGGTGCTAGACGAGTTCAGAGAAGGGAATAGGGGATTTGAGAAGGTTAATAAGGGATGTTGTTCTTACTTCCAAAGAAGAGCACCCAATGGGAACCAATGATTTCAGGCCGATTGCGCTTTCGAATGGGATTTATCTCATAGTGACAAAAGTGTTGGCAAACAGGCTCAAGATGGCCATGGATTCCCTCATTATGGAAGGCCGATCTGCATTCATTCCAGGACGCCAAATAGCAGATGGGTTGGTTATGGCATCTGAGATATGTTTAGAGTGGATGCGCAGGGGTACAAAGGGTGTGATGTGGAAGATCGATTTTGCTAAGGTATACGGCTGCGTCAACTGGAACTTTCTGTGGACGATACTGAGAAGAAGAGGTTTTCCGGATAACTGGATTGGGTGGATGAAGAGGTGCGTCACCACAACCTCCTTCTCAGTCTTAGTGAATGGGCGGCCGGAGGATGGATGGTTCCAACCTCAGAGAGGGGTACGACAGGGATGTCCTCTAGCACCCATGTTTTTTGTGCTGGTAGCTGATGCGTTGGTGGTCCTTTTTAGACAAGCGATCGAAGGTGGCTGATGTGAAGGCTTTCGCCTTGGTGAGATCTCTATATCATTGTTGCAGTATGATGATGATACATTATTTTTTTCTTGGCGGAACGGATGAAATGATTTGCAGGGCGGTTCAATTGCTAGACATTTTCAACAGTCTGTCCGGTCTTGCGATTAACCTGCAGAAATCGATAGCAATCACTTTTGGAGTACAAAATGAGGAGCGAGTTCGTGTAGCTGAGATGCTCCGTTGTCCGTTGGGGGGCATGCCGATGACCTACCTGGGACTTCCTCTAGTTGGTGGGAAGCTCAGAGTTGCTGATTGGGATGCAGTTATCCAGAAAATCGAATGGAGGCTGGCTGGGTAGAAGGCGACCACCTTATCTAGGGGTGGGAAGTTGGTACTGCTGAAGCATATGGTGTCAGCCATTCTAACTTTCTTTTTCTCTATTAGGATGATGCCAGTAGGGGTACGAAAGAAGATAGAAAAGCTGATGAGAAGATTCTTTTGGTCGGACGGGAAACAACAGAAGACGGGCATGCATCTGGTGGCCAGGGATGAAATCACAAGAACCCGTGAGCAGGGGGGTTGGGAATCAGGGACCTGGCATGCATGAACAAGGCTTTGGTTGTGAAGTGGGCTCTGCGCATTTGGGGCTCATCTATGGACCTTGTAACAAGATTGTTGAGGAAGATTTATGGGGTGAAAGGTGAATTAGTGGTCGCTTCTACTCGTTATGAATCTTCTTTGTGGAAAAGGGTTTGTGAAGTCCTGCCAACTATATCGGGTAGGCTTTCGCCGAAGCTAGAGGATGGGAGAGGTTTAATATTTTGGAGGGATGATTGGACGGGGGAAGGTGTGTTAGAGACGCGCTTTCCAAGACTCTTTGCAATGGCAATGTAGAAGGAGGCCACTTTATGGGAGGTTGCATCTTTGGGAGAGTGGAGATCAAATTTTAATGCGGTGCTCTCAGAAAGAAGGATTGAGTAGTTGAATAGACTAAAGGTGGTGGTTCCTTTCATTGAGAATTTCTCTCAGATAAGGGATTACTATTGTGGACTGGATCAAGATTCTCGGTCAAACAATATTATGGGGAGTTGAGGAATGGAGGAGGGGGACAAGATCTTGATCTTTGTCAGTACGTGAAGACTATTTGGGCTTGTAGGATACCAAGCAGGATAAAAGTATTCCTCTGGTGCTTGCGGAGAGACAGGCTTTGTGACAAAGTGCAAAGATCTAGACTGCCGGGTATCCAAGAGGTGACTTGTGACAGGTGTGGAATGCATATGGAGAACTCAGAACACATTTTCTTCAAATGTGAGACATCGACAAAAGTATGGAAAGAAATAGCAATTCCATGGGTGGATGCAGATAGTTTTTCAGCATTCTGGGAAACGATAAGAAGGGTTGGTGGCAATTCGTCGGACGATGTCACTAAACCATTAGTAGTGTTGTGGGCAATTTGGTTAGCGAGAAATGAGCTCATTTTTAAAAATCAAATATTTTACTCAGAAAATGTTGTGTCACATTGTAAATCTCTCCTTAGTATGTGGGAGTCCAGGTAATCCATCATGTAATTTTTCTTCTGTTTAAATAAATTTTATGCAGTAACTCTTAACTCGGGACGTCACCCTTTCCTTTCTCAAAAAACAAATAAATATGAGTAATGTTACATCCTGAGGGTCGTTTAGGAGTGCAACGGTCCAAGGCCCATTAATTTTAGGGACCCATTTTCCTTCATTTATATAAATAAAAGACATCCTAAATCTTACTCCAAGTCTCCACCGTTCTCAAACCCAAAGTCTCCAAGTCTCCAACGGTTTCCAACGTCCTTTTTTGGTGCCGACGTGCCTGGAAACCTCCTAATCAAGTTTCAATTCAACGTCGAGTCCTCAATTGATCGACCAATCTGCCCTTCATTGCAATTGACACCTAGCATTCAGACTCTAAATCGTCAATCCCCCCTCTCACTCTCACGAATCATAGGTTGTCATCGAGCCTTCAGCATTTGCCGCTATCCGCGTTGTCGGATTACTGGACACCAAATCAAAGGTTGTATTTTTAGCTTATTCTTTATTTTCTGTAATTTGTGAAAAAATATTCAAATATTTATGTTGGTATATTTTCTAAAATCTAGCATACTCGATATGATTAATCATCAATAGAATAGAATTATATGATTTGTTTTGCACCTAGTATGATTGATTATTCACATCTAATTTAATACAAAGTTGATGTTATCTTCCAAGGGCATCTAATTTAATACAAAGTTGATGTTATCTTCCAAGGGCATGTATTTTCTGGATGTATCAATTCTTCCAAGGACATTGCCTTAGAGATAGGACCAACCTGATCCATTCTTACGGGTAGCCAATTCGAATGGATACCCGGACCATGTGAATGGGTCACGGGTATCCGCGGATACACTCATACCCATAGAAATCACTAAGATGCAATGATATCTATTTTCAGGATACACATTTCCTGAGATATACTGCTCATGTGAAACACATTAGCATGCCGCTCTATTAAAAAAACCTCCACCCAAATGTTGCCTAAGATATTAAAAATACTAAAAAAGGATGATGATTATATGAATCCATGGTGGTATAAATTTCTATGCCAAATTATTTTATCTTTCTCCACTTCGGTTTCCCATATTTATAACAAGGAATGACATACAAGTTTTATATAAATAAATAGAGAACGAAAACAGATGAATTGAGACGAAACCCAAAGAAGTTGTGGAGATTGTGAAATGGTCCATATCCAGGGACCAATATGCAAAATGAAACTTAACAATTAATTTTTTATATTTTTTAAATAACATATTAAATAACTAATTAACATGTCGATTGCACCTCAAGTCTTTAAATATTAAATTTAAGAAAAAACTAAAATAAACATCTTAAAATAGTATAGTTGCGCAAGTTAATAATAGGGCATTAATATGGATTTTATAAGAACAAAAGAGATAACTATAAAAAGAAAAAGAAGGTATATGTATTATTGATAAAACTCCATAGGACGTAAGTGGAAAGTCCATGCATGTGTTCTCAATACTTCAATCCACTAAACCGCTTCAATTAAGAAGGAAAATATCTAATATTGATCACCTTGCATAAAAAGAGCAAATGTTATGTTCATATATTTGATATTTATTAAAAAACTTTAATATAGTGGAAGTATAAATAATACTATTTTAAAAATATGGTATGAATAGATGGAAATACCATAGTGCATGATCATATCAAGAAGAGAAACATTTAACCGTGTCTATATGCATAAGAAATGTATTTTTTTCTTACCGTGGATTTTTTAGTTTCAACATCTAAGAACAACTATTTGATTTTACTTTAACAGAAGCAAGAAATCATCTTATTTGGAGTTGTTCGTTGGCAGATTATCATCGAGGGCTCTATTGAGTTTGATGAGTCACGATCATAAAGGTGCAATTGACGGTGCTATTTGATTCTTTTACCAGGTGTTGTTGTTCTTTTTTCTATTTTTTGTAGTTTTATTTAATTATTATAAAATATTTTCCAAAATGTATTTATCTGGATGTGAAAAAAGGAAAAAGAAAACACTATGAAGAGTTAAAGAAATCACAACTAGGTTCTCTTGATAAATTTCTTTTTAGAGTAGGAAATTCTAGTGAAAATTTAAATGCTCATGAAAATTTTCCTGATATTGTCAATATAAATGAAAATAAAAATTTAGATAAAGATATGATTAACAATGAAAACTTGCATAATTGCGCAAATGAAAAAGATGAATTAAATAATGCAAACAAGGCTATTAATGTGCAAGATGTGTCTAACAATGAAAATATTTGCATTGATAAACATCAAAGTATTTCTTGCTTGGGTATGTTTGATCCTAAAAATTGGGAAAAACTTGGTAATCAATCAAGAGATATTAGAAAAAAGATCCATAAGAGAAATAGATCTCGATTTTCCCTTAGATAGTTCTAATAGGAATTTTTCTTATTACTACTCTAGAAAGTTGAGTAATGATGAGTTTATTGATAGCAAATGGTTGATTTATTTTAAAAGTGATGACAAAGTATTTTGTTTTTGTTGCAAATTATTTAAATCAACTATTAATCAAAGTTTGTTAGTAAGTGAGGGTTTATGTAATTGGAGGCATATTAGCGAGAGATTTTAAAAGCATGAAAATGGTACAAAACATATGATTAATATGAATAAATGGAGTGAAGTCATAAAATGATTGGATAAAAATCAAACAATTGATAAAAATTTACAAGAAGAGATTAAGAAAGAGAAAAAACACGGAGAGATGTTTATTTAGGATATTCTCTGCTCTAAAATATCTTGCTAAACACAACTTGACTTTTTGAGAATCGAATGATAAACTGTATGAAGATGGTAGTGGTAATTTTTTGGGATTAATTGAAATGATAGATGAATTTGATGTTGTAATGCAAGATCATGTTAGGCATACACAAAATCGTGAAATTTATTATCATTATCTTGAACCAAGAATTCAATATGAGTTGATTTTATATTTAGCCTAAAATATTAAAAATATTGTCATTAAGATTGTTAAAGAGGCTAAATATTTCTCAGTAATTCTTGAGTGTACTCTTGTTATCAGCCATCAAGAACAAATGACTCTAATATTAAGATGTGTGAATTTGTCAAATCTTAAGATTGAGGAATACTTTTTAGAATTTTAAATGTTGATGATACATATGGACTAGGACTTTTTACTGTATTATTAGATGTTTTAGAATCTTTTGATCTTAGTGTGCATGATGTGAAGGGTCAAGGTTATGATAATGGTTCTAATATGAAAGGGAAACATCAAGGAGCCATTTTGAGTTATGCATCTTTCTTCCCGGTAGTCGGTATCGGGCCTTTCTTAAAAGACCGGGATGAAACAAGAGGGGGTGAATCGTTATCTTGTGGAACTGCCTACTAACTATATAATATAAATAAGCAGTAGTGTGGCATAGGAGAGGATAAGAGGGAAAGGCGCCTGACAATGACTAGTTTCAAAATGAAGCAGTAGATGTAGGTATCTAGAGCGTTATACATGCCTTGTGCTTGTCATAGTTTCAATCTTGTTATTAGTGATATGGCACATTCGTATGTTAAAGCCACCTCATTTTTGGAATTATTCAATGCATATATACATTATTTTCGAGTTCTACTAAAAGATGGAAAACTATACTTGATAATATTTCTGAACCCTAAAGTCTTTGTGTAATACTCGTTGGGAGAGTAGGATCAAAAGTGCTAAAGCAATCAGATTTCAAACTGCCCAAATTAGAAATGCATTATTAACATTATATGAATCTTGTGACGATGCAAAATCAAAGAGTGATGCTGAGAGATTAGATATATAATGCACTTAATTTTGAGTTTCTTCATGTTATGATAATTTGGTATGACATTTTACTTTTTGTGAATATGGTGAGCAAGATATTGCAATATGAATCCGTTAATATTAGCTCTAGCATAAAACAACTAGGAGGCGTTTTATCATTTTTTGCTAAGAACAGATAAGAAGATTTTGCTTGTAGTTTAGAAATTGCTAAGAGTATTGCACGTGAAATGGATATAAAGCCAAGCCATCCTATAAAACATCGTATTATTAGGAAAAAACAATTTGATGAGAATGGTGAGGACAAAGAAATCCAATCCGCTGATGAGTTATTTAGAATAGAGTATTTTTTATTGTTGTAGATATGGCGATCACATCATTAAAAATTAGATTTGAGCAATTAGAAAATTTGAAAATATCTTTGGATTTTTATTCGATTTAAATACGTTAAAGGCGTGGGTGATAAAGAATTAAACGAATATTATACTAATTTCCACTCTAAATTTTCTTATGATGATTCAAGTGATGTTGATTTCAATGATTTTATCTTTAAGTTAAAAGTGTTGCAAATGACTTTGCCAAATGAACCGATGTCTGCTATTAAAATTCTTAACTTTATAAAGTCTAGATTGTTATCCAAATGTTTTCATTGCATACAGATTTTTTTAACTTTTCCTGTGACAGTCAGTCGAAAGAAATTTTTCAAAACTAAAATTGATAAAAACTTACTTGAGATCATCAATGTCGCAAGAACGATTGAATGATCTTGCAACATTGTCTATTGAAAAAAATTAATAGAAAATATTGACGTAGATGTTATTATTAATGATTTTGCCTCTCAAAAAGCTCGTAGAAATCATTTTTTTATTTCTAATTTCATGAATTATTGTTTGATACTTGTCGATAAAAAAACATAGTTCTTTGTAAAATTTAAAGAGCCTTTTTATAAGAAATTTCAATTTTTTTAAAATTTTTTTGTATGGGGGCATTTTTTCTCTTTTGCTTAGGGCCCTGAAATGTCAGGGACGGCACTGTACATCATATACTTAAATGATGTTTTACACTTGTGTCCTTTCATTTTTTTAGATAAACTTATACCATTTTTTTTTACAATTACGTGTCTTCCCCTATATTTTTTACAAATGCTCATAGTAGTAGCCTTTTATTAGCACACTTCCGCTCCTATATTATACCAAGACAACATTGGATTTTTTAAGAATATATGGCATAAGTATAATTGCTAAGGTTATAGGTATAAATATTATTAGAAAAAATTCAAATGGTAAAATAATTATACTTTGTCAAATTCATATAAATACATATATGTGATGTATAAAATTACCAATTCTAAAATGATCCAAATTCTAATTAATGACAAATGTTATTAATCTATTGCCTCTCATAATGAAACTATGAAAACTTCTTCTCTACTAGAGGCACCGCTCATTACGGTCGAAATGGGATAGCCTCATGGATAAGATGGGAAGAGATAGGTAATGCTTGTAAGGTAAGAAGATAGAAGCGATATTGGATGGAGATACATGGAACGAGAAGAGATAATGAAACTATATTGTGAATAAGTTTTTTTTAACAACGAATTTTATTAAAACAATTAGAAATTATTTCTTTGTTAAAAAGTTGACTGCTACTTTGGTTGTATTAGTTCAACCAGTCAAGCGATCTAACGGAATTTTGACTGATTTTTATTTTCTGAATAAAAATCGAGTAGTTGGATTATTTCTTCCAATTGTTGATTTAATTGGTTGAACCGACATGTTCGACTCGATTTTTAAAACCTTACTACAACCTTTTAGTTGTAGCCATAGTACAACTCCACCATCCCTTGTATAAAGAACAGGAAAGACAAGAGACATGAATGAACAAAACATTTGAGAGAAAAAAATGATAGGATTGGGTTAGATGTGAAGGTTGCCTGTGCTAAAAACGGCAGCCTTTGATTTATACCCACATGCGATTCCACTCCAACTTAAAGTTCTGACCAGACAATCAAATCCTCGTGGGCCACTCACAATCTTCAAAACAAAAACTTGATTTTGCTTTCCTTGCAATTTAAATTTATCTATTATATTTAATGGAACATCAAGACCGACTTTCAAACAAAAGTCCCAATCTATGTCTACCTCGTCAAATCGATTACCTCGTGAACTGTCGTACTGTAGGGTTTTGCCTATATGTATTGTATTGCCATTCACATTTACTTTAACCAACACGAACAACGTATATCTGCATCCATAATTGGGTTGAATCGGATTAGAAAACTTTCCGGTCAAAAAGTTTGCCGGATGGTAACTCTTACGTGAATAGTAGATATTTAAATGGTTGGAAAGGTTTGATTAATAAATTTTATGTGATGTTATATATGAGGTTGGGGAGGCTGCTGCATGTAGCATTTTTCCAAAAAAATGAAAATTCTACTATGTATATTATCTAGGGATTTTATCACTTGTGCCCCTCCGAGATCTCGCAATTTCAGTTATACCCTTATCTTTTTGATAATATCAGTTGTGCCCCTCACTTCTTACTATTTTATCACTTGTGCCCCTCGGGTTAATGACCGTCCATCTACAGTGCAAACGGACGTTAACTTTGAGGACATAAGCGGTATTAATTTTAAAAAAAGGGTTATATGGTCATTTTATACCCTCTCATCCTCTTCAGTCTTCTTCCTCCCTTCTCTTCCTCCTCCAAAGCTCCTCCCTCCTCCTCAAGCTCTCGTGCAGCCTCTCCCGAACCTCCGGCTCCGCCCACGTGCCTCGCCTCCGTCTCCGTCCTCCTCTTCCTCCGCCCAGCTCCTCCCCCCTCCGCCTCCCGCACTGTCCCCTGCACCTCCCCTCCGCGCCCAGCACCAGCCCCAGCCCCGCACCTCCCCTTCGCGCCCAGCCCCCTTCTCCCCGCGCCCAGCCCCAGCCTTTCTCCTCGCGCCCAGCCCGCACTGCCCCCTGCACCTCCTCCCCGCGCCCAGCCCCAGCCCTGCGCCCCCTGTCGTGCCTCCCCACGCGCCCCCCAGGCCCGCGCCCCCGCGATCATGCCTCCCTCGCACCCCCTGCCTTGCCTCCCCACGCGCACCCCAGGCCCCGCGCCCCCGCGACCATGCGACCCTGCCTCCCCCCGCGACCACGCGCCCCCTGCCCTGCCTTCCCACGCGCTCCCCAGGCCCCGCGCCCCCGCGACCCTGCCTCCCCCGCGCCCCCTAGCCTGCCTCCCCACGCGCCCGCCAGGCTCCGCGCCCCTACCTCCCCCCGCGCCCCCGCGACCCCGCTCCCCCTGCCCTGCCTCCCCCGTGCCCCCCAGGCCCTGCGCCCCCGCGACCCTGCCTCCCCACGCGCCTCCCTAGCCTCGCTGCCCCCGCGTCCTCAGGTCCTCCTCTAATCCGTCGTCCCTAGGTCGCCTCCAGCACTTTCAGTATTTTTAAATTTGAGATAAATTTTGATTAATTGATTCATAAAAATTCATCGAAAAATTCAGTAAAATTCACGTTTGATCCGTAATGGATGATATATCCGTGAAAATGCAAAAAAAAATTAAAGATTCGATGGATGCATGAAGGTGTAATTAAGAGAGAGAAATTATGAAGAGAAAGGAAGAAGGACAAATGGAGAAGGAAGAAGATGAAGAAGATGTCTGGACACTAATACCCTTCTTAACTGCACCACGGTTTGAAAAACTATGGTTATGTCAACTCATTGACGGTCAATCTGATGGAAGGGCACAACTGATGACAGAGCAAGAAATGAGGGGCACAACTGATATTATCAAAAAGATAGGGGCATAATTGAAATTGCGATATCTCGGAGGGGCACAAGTGATAAAATCCCTATTATCTATATATCCCTCCTATATGTCATTTAATTTCATCAGAAATAAAGACTCATATGCCCTCCATCCAGAACCGGTCGATTACAACAAATCTGATATCGTTAAAATTACTTACTCTAGATGGAGGGAATAAAAGTCTCTGTTTCTGACAAAATTTGAATGACATATATGAGGGATATAAAGATGAATATACATGGTGGAACTTAAAAAAAATTGGGGAAAATGCTACATGCAGCAACCTCCCTTTTCGCATATTATTTATATGTTATATATATTATATGAGGAAAAGGAGCCTACTTCATAAAGTAGGTAACCTTATCTAGTTCGTGCTCATTTTTTATAAATTTTTTTATTTTTTTGAAAAATACCACCATGGATTTTCGTAACTATATCCCTCTAATATGTTACTCCAAATTCGTCAGGAACAAAGGCTCCTAGACTCTTCATCCAGAATAGGTCTATTACAACAGTTCAAAGACCGTTAAAATTACATGTTGTGGATGGAGGAAATAGGAGTCTCTATTTCTGACGAAATAGGAATAGCATATTAGGGACATATAGTGATGAAAAATAAAAAAATGATCAAAAATAGGCGTGAAGTAGGTAAGATTGCATACTTCATGAAGTATACTCCCTTTCTTCATATTATATTTGTGATTATATTGTTTTTATAACGATTTTTTGAGTTGAAAATGGTAGTAATAATATAATAAAAGGATTTTTACATCCACAACCTTGAGTAATTTCGTAATAGCATTCATAACCCTACATAATTGTGAATTATGCTTAGGACCCTGCATAAGTGTGTCGTCATACACCCATAACCTTTCGTTACTTTACTTCATTAACTCAAACAGATGATTGAGTTAATCTAACCAATCAGCGATCTAACGGTTGGGATTAACCTAAATAAAAAAGGTATCCCACCCAGCACATGCAATCAATGTGGAAGGTTGCGGCAGGGATGAGAGCATTGACGGGGCCTTCAGGGAGCGAGGTTTTGTTGAGGCTTGACGATGGTGGAGGGTAGTGATGGGCCTGCAAGGAGCAGGTGCAGAGGAGTGGTGGAGGGCAGCGATAGGACTGGGTGGGCTTGGGGAGCTTGCGGAGGGGAGTTTGCAGGGGGAGGGGGTTTGATGAGTTTGCAGAGCGACGCAGTGAGCTTGCATAGGGGGGAGGAGGCTTTGACAGGGGAGTTTGCAAAGGGGCGGGGGGGATCTTACAGGGAGAGTTTGCAAAGGAGGGATGGGGGGGGATTGCAAGGGGAGTTTATGGTGGGGGGAGGGGGGTTTGCTTGAAGAGGTCAACGAGAGGGAGATGGGGAGCTTGTAAGGAGAGTTTGCGACGGCCGGGGTGGGGGCTTGTGGAGGTCAGGTCAACAGGGTTGCCAGAGGTCAACCGGCGGGGGGAGCGTCGGCAGGGGGGTGCTGGGCTTGTAGGCCAACGTGAAGTGGTCAACAAGAGTTGCCAAAGGTCGACCGACAGGAGGGCTTGCTGTGCGCGGACGGCCTGCGGCGGTGGTGACCTTGCAGGAGGCGGAGGCTCTTGCGTGCGAGGAGGCCCCTCGCCGCGCTCTGGATAGTGACAGCCGCCAGTCCCTCCAAAGTGATGGAGAGAGAACGTGATGCCAAGAACGAGCATTAGGGACAACTGTCTTTTTTTAACAAAAAAAATGTCAATATAACATGCATCTCAAACGGAACATAACACAATGTTATATCATGTACGAGTTAAGCATTACTCACACTTTCTCATGTAATTCGTGATTATACAGATGTATGAATGTTATTACTATATTACTCAAAGTTATGAGTGTAAAAATTCCTATAATAAAGAAATGTACAATTAACTCCAACTGACAAAAGTAAAGGTAGAGCTGAGGCAACCAAACCCAAGCGTCAGTTGCATCTTAAAATCCGATTTACCCTTACATGGGGAACTTTGCAAGTTTTTTTAAATCTTTACGCCATTATTGCATTATCCGTTTCACAATAATACACAAGTGGTGTAGGAAAACATCGACGTCAATCCCTAAATTATTCGTGCCAATCCATCTGTAAATCCAATGGCCCCAATTGGGTGTCTCCTTTTGTGTCGTACATTCTTGGAAAGAAAAACAACGGTAGAGAACAGAAAGCAACGGATATGGAACTCATCGCTTTCAGGGTAGGAAAAGAAAAAGGCATTTATAATGAGCAGAGAAACATATATGGATTTGGCCCACTTGTGTCAACAGTTGTTCCCTTTGCTTAAGATTCCAGCATCAACCACCTTCTCCTCTCCAGATTCCTCAGCTCTCTTCCCATCTGTTGTTAAACTTCGAAATATTTACATCAAAAAATATATTTACTTTAAAAAGTGACTAGTTTTCAAATTCCACAATCTATTATTTACTCAAAAGAAAAAAAAGATAGGGAGAGACAACTCAATCTCTCCACCAAAACAAATTCCCTTTCCCGAATTCCCTGGACCTTCTCTTGATCCCCTACTCTCTCCCTCATTCCCTCCCTCCCTACTCCCAAATCAGGTACCTAGTTCTACCCATGAATTTTCCACCAGGTCACAAAAGCTTAGCGGGTCAGCAACTTACGGTATCCGATCCGGATATCAATTCGCAGGTGCTCGCAAAATCCGGATCAAGATCATCCAGACAGGCAAGTACCTGTTTCACTGCAGAGATAGGGATAATAGAGGATGTAATCATGATGGAATGATTTCTTCTGAAATGGCTTATCACGACATAAACTCCACATATATATACCGGACATGCCCATGAATGATAACTTGTCACAAGGCCTATGAATGTGGGACTTCATCTTCTTATTCCCAGAAAAGAAACTTTATTTCCAAATAAGATAATCCCGAATTTATCAATTAATACTCAAATAAAGCTATTAAAAATGAGGTATAAATATCACTTTTCCATAATCTCTTCTTATTCCTTATCCCTAACAAGAAAAAATTACATTTACCAAACCTAAAAATAGTTTCGATTATATACAATTTTAACCAGAGTAGGTCCTCGGTCCGTTATTGTTGAAAACTATTTCTGACAATTTGTTGAACTTGGACCCAAATGAATCCATTGACAACCATTCAAAATACTTAAATCCAAGTTGTCAAGTAGTAATCCCCACTACTTATAATCACTCTCACACTTTTGTAAATTTTAGATACGAGACTATGTTTAAGGGTATGAGTGTTACACTCCAATCACTCAAGCAATCCAACTAATGCCGTCTCTTTACCACTGAAAGGATCAAATAAGGAATGTAATCGTGATAGATGGAAAGGGGTTCCAGTAGGATTGGAATCAAATGCCTTTGTTTGAAATGAACGTAACAATTAAATTTAATTAACAAATTATCATTTGGAAAAAAAATATTTTATAACAATCGTCTAAACATAGTTGTCCCTTTTAATGAAATTCTTGTTTATCATGTATTATGATAAAATATGTTATTTTTCAAATATATGCATTAGTAGACATTCTTGAAATTTGCTGTGTAATTTGCATTCTACAACAACAACAAAGCCTTTTCCCACAATTAAGTAAGGTCGGTTACATAGATTCTTCGCCTCCATTCATATCTATTTTGGGTCAATCCCGAGCTTATATCCACAAAATTAAGATCCCTTCGTATGGTCTCTTTCTAACACTTCTTGGGCCGTCCTCATCCTCTCTTAACCGACTCAGCATCCCAACACTCGCATCTCATAACTGGTGCATCAGCTGATCTTCTTTGCAAACGTCCAAACCATCTTAAACAGTTTTCTCGTATCTTATCCTCGATCGGAGCTACACCAACTTTCTTTATGATTACATCATTCCGAATCCGATCTTTATGTTTGTATCCCCACATCCACCTTAGCATTCTATAGTAAAAAAAATCAAAATTCCCGTAAAAACAGTTTCTGTATATAATAATATTTCTTACAAATTATAAAATTCTAAGAAACATCGTAGTCTACATTACGCATGTATAGCAGTTAATAATAGGGATTTAAATGGAACATACGGAGGGAATGACATGAACAAGAACAAATTGAACATATGGGCGCTTAGCTATTCTCCGTATTGTTATATTAATCACATACTCCAAAGGCAATTTGCATTATAAAATATATACAAAGAATTCTATGGACTGCGTCTGCGTATCCACCCCCCACCCACCAAAGGCTTCACTCACTAATTAATTATTTCACAACTAATATATTTTCACTTGACACTCGTAATAACTCTATTAGACTGGTCTCCTTACCAATGAAAAAGATATTAATAATTTTATTTTTTTATTTTTCTTTAATGTAAAATAAAGTTAAATATAACCAATTTGATTGTATTTCAAATGGTACTTTTATTTTGTTACTCATTGATCATACATTTATAAATATATAATATCATACGTACTTGACATAACCGAATATTTCTCGTTAGTCATCCGAATAAGGTTTATTCTTTGTTGGCCGATCAATTGAATACAAAATACCAACTTTTGCAACACTGAAATGCAGACGAAAAGGTGTTAGTTTTTGAATTCTTGCACAAGTCCATAATCACATAATCTTTAATCTTTTCGTTTCAATCATAATATATAAACCTCCACAAAACTCAATGCAATAGCATACGGAGATTCCATACTACCGCCCACTTGTCCTTTTATGTTCAAACGAGCGATAAGGTTTAAGATGAAATAATAAATGAGTTTTATCGTCACTCTTGATCGATTGGTTTGAGAGCTAATGAAGAGATAAACACCCAGAAACAGGACAATAATCATGACATAATCACTTATCATGAAATAAAGTTCCTCTATGGTAACATGCATCCTGTTAGAAAATATGAATGTAGAAGCGTATCAGAGAAATAAAGAAAATAAACATTGAAGAACAAGAGATATTTACGTAGAACCATACTTCATATGGAGCGAGATGAAACCACGAGAGAACGCCTCAAAGGGTAGATAATCTATTGCTTTTCACATCTAAATACATTGGGTGTGGGGGTTTATATATAGCCCCATTGAGCCTCAACATCTCCCAACTGGTAGATGTGAGACTAAAAACACAACTCCTATAAAAATGACGCATAACCAAATACTTCAACACATCCAAACAAGACCCGGTGATGGTAAAATTTGCGAGTGAAGTTTGGAACATTGTGATTCCTTTGTGGAGATGATACCGGGGGTAGTGGGGATGGAATTGAAAAAAAAACCAGTGGCCCAAGTTGTGGGTTGGGGATCAAGACTGTAGAATGGAAGAAGAAGAAGAAGAAAAGTGAGTGGGGCCCTGACCTTGATGTAAAGGCTATTTTCCTTTTGGCTCTTTATTTGCTCTTTCTTCAACAGCCACAACCAACGAGGGAGATGCTGACAGGTGGGGGAGAGGGGGGCGAATCAAAATAACCCTCCTCCATGCTCCACAATGGAACTTGTGGCTCACAATCACCTGCCTGTTGCTGACGTGGCATCCCACTCCATCCCCTCCCCCCTACAACCTCCCCTTCCGCAATCCAAAGCCAGAGAAAGACCACCTTACCTGCAAAGAAAAACAAACACCACCAACTGTGTTGTCACCTTGTCACACAAGAAGAGAAGACAGTCCAATTTTCCCCAAGGACACAGGGTATAGAGAAACTGGAGAGATGGTTGAGGCCAAGGGATCGGTTAAGCTGTTCGGTGTGACGATCAAAGTGGCTACTCAGAGATGGGATCTGCCTAAGGGAGGCGACCGGAAGGTGAATTCCTTTGAGTTTGGTTTATTTGATAATTTTCGCATACCATTGAAAGAGTGATGGGGATCAACAGGTTAATTTCATGCAATTTTACGACGAGCCAATTCCGATGTTTTCTCAACAAACTTCACTTGGCTCTGTTTCTTTTTCAGATCTGCTAACTGGGTTTTCAAAACCGTAGTAATTGATGACAATACAAAAGAATCTTAACCGGATCTTGTACTCTCTTGTGGTTATTGTGCCTTCAGGAAATCCAAGGACAAATTGTTTGTCAAATTATGGGCTTTGAAAATTGAAAGGGAAAAAAATACATGCCTGCAATATATGAAACATGCTTGGAAAGCTCATGAAAGTGCTCAATTAGGCATCTTCAAAAGTTATAACAGACCACAGGACCTTAACCAAGGTTTGGTGATCTGTGTTCCCTTCCTCTAAAACTTAGCAAGTGGTTTGCGAAAAAGCACCAGAAAACATGCACACTAAATCCCTGCATCACTATTGTATGCAAGGATCGCAAAGCAGGAGATGAGCGACAAACAATTAAGCAAAACAGATATCTCGAGATGAAGAGGTTCAATATTATGGACCAAAAGATGTATAGCAATATCAAAGAATTAATTATAATGAGTTCATAATTAACCAAAATCATCTTAACTCTTGTTTTCTTATTTTTGTAAAGGGGACCAGAGATCCCACCTCCAAGAAGGATCATTTAATCCATCTTAGAGTAAATCATGTTTTCACTGTGTGATTCTGTTAGCTTGCTTACTCTTTCTTTCTATAATCAATAGTCTTCCTGCAGGGATGCACATAGATGACAAAAGAAACAAGAAATACATGGATGTAATTAGATGACAAATGAAACAAGAAATACATACGTTTATGGTTATTTAGGCATGCATACTAGTTTGTATTATGCTAATGAAATATAGGGATGGATGCCTAGGCAAATGAAGGTAGACTGGAGCAAAATCGAAATCCTGAACTGTGATGCAGGCAAAACAATACCTTGAATTACCCAGGCATATTAAAAATGATCATTATCAAATTATGGAATGTACGTGACCGCTTTCAAGAACACATGATCCTAGTTTTGACAGAGTTCATATAGATTCATAGAGAAGAGGTCATATGTGAACTTAAATGGATACCCAATATCCGAAGCCGGAACCTGTCGTATACATGTTAACCCTGACAACATGTATGCGACCTGTCATTTACTCTTTCCTACAACTGAAGGAGTGTCTATTTGAGTACTTGAATCATGCATCTAGTTACAAATCACTTCTCCAAGCAGGCTAGGCCACGAGAATTACCCATGCATGAAAACCGATGCAGCTGGTGCACATAAAAATATAAAAGGCGAGACCCAAGACTTCCAAAATGATAGCCATGCAACTTGTTTTTATCGAAACAACATTATTTTGTAAAGCATCTATGTGATAAATGTATATAGTAGCATCTTGAATGTCTTTTGACTATATTGTAGCCCAAAACAGAAACCATAAGAACAGTTAGCAGAGGGAATTTTTTTTCTGATATATGCAACATGCTGTTATTTTTCTTTTATGAAAATGCATATAAAGTTGTAGGAAACATGGTAGATCCATGGCTGAATCCTAACATGAAATGGCTCTTTAGAAGTTTCAGGGTCCCTTGATTGACAAGGCCTTGAATGAAACCAAAGCGGAGGAACAACAAGCTGATTCTGGGGAAAACAGTGAGCCAGCTGCATCTTCCGTAGAAACAGAACATAACGAGATGACACTGGTAGATGAAGAGCATACAGCCGGGAATTCTTCCAAATCAGAAGAAAAACAAGAAGGAAAATCTAATATTCAAGAGAAACCTTTACAGAAGCCAACTGAGATCCTTCCATGTCCTCGCTGCCACAGTCTAGAGACCAAGTTCTGCTACTTCAACAACTATAATGTCAGCCAGCCCCGCCATTTCTGCAAAGCATGCCAGAGGTACTGGACAGATGGGGGAACCATGAGGAATATGGCTGTAGGGGCCGGGCGTCGAAAGAGCAAGAGTTCTATATCGCAATACAAGCATACAGCTCTGTTCAGTGCAACCCTGCAGAGTATTCCATCAGATATCCTGATAACATTTAATCACCCAGAGCAGGAAGCAGACGGAGCTGCTCCAACACTCAGAAGTGGGGCGTTTCCATTTATAACCAATGAGCAATTCCTAAACCTCAACAATAAAACAGCTGAAGTAAATTGCAACAAAAAAGAATGTGAAGGAGTGAAAGGGTTTTTAGTGTTTAGACCAAATATATCTGACAGAGTACACAACTCAAGTGGCCCTTTCAGGACCTATTCAAGTTCAGCCTGGGAAAAAGATCATGAAGAACCAGTACTTCGAGGTTTCCAAGCTTACAAACACCATGCTCCGAGTCCCAACATGGTACCATTCTCCTCACAATGGAATCCAGGTCACGCTTTCTCCACTCCATACATGCCAGCTTCTTTTCACCTCATGAATTCTGATCAGAAGAAATCTGGCATGTCAGGTTCTTTGGAACTAACGGCTCTAGAACCTATGGCATGCATCACCACAAGCACAAGTAGTAGCACAACACCATCGGGATCAGGACCTACATCAACGTTCAACAAGCATTTGACAGATGGGAGCATCCTCAGGAAGAAACGTGGGATGCCATGTGATTATTCAGAAGAAATTTCCCAAGAAAATAGCCTAAGAATGCCCACAAGGATTGAGGATCCAAATGAAGCAGCCAAAAGTTCTACTTGGACCACCATGAGAAATAAGGGAAATGCAAGTGATGGATTCTTTTTCCGAGGACTTTCCAATACCTCCCAGTCCAAAGTGCAGAACATAGACGAGAAAAAAGAAATTTCTGATGCCTTGCATGCCAATCCATCAGCATGGTTGCGATCTCTTGAATTTCATGAGAACATCCAGTGGAGGAAAGATCGAGTGAATGTAAGTAGACAAGGTTGAGATTGTGCAGAATGAGTTTATAGACCATAGTCTTTTTCCATTAGTTATACAGTATCTACTTCTGTGAGCCTCAAGTTGCCAGCATGGAGGTAATCAGAAGCAACCCGATAACTTTTTTGTGCATGTGTGGTAATATTTAGGGTCTGCCTCAAATGTTTATGTGGATTTTTGTACATGTAAATAAATAATAAAGAGAAGTGCACTTTTAGCTGCTGAAAACAAGTAGTCTACATTATATGATTGTATTTTTCTATTTTGTTAATTTTAGCTAAACATTGAAAAAAATGTATATTCAATTGGCAGTTTAGGGTAAACTCGGTAGAGGTTTGTATCGTGATGCTCCATTTATATGAAGGGTAGAAGTACCAAACCAAATCCAAGAGAATGGCAAGGGAGTTTGAGAAGTTATATTATCCATTAAACTGACTGGCTGCCATTGCAACATGTATATCAAAGAAGACGGAAATACATTTCATCCTCTAGGATATTGTAACTTGAATTAACGAAATTCTCAGTAAATTACTAAATTATGAAGAAAGACCTCATTTTGGTTTTAACATTCGACAAAACTACGGATAAGAGAAAAATCATTACACTTTCGAACATATAACTCCTGCAATTATATATATATATATATATATATATATATATATGCGGACTTCTACACCACGAATCCTAAAAACTATGCAAATTACCTTCTGGACCATGTATTCTTCATAATTATCATCTAAATCCCGCAAACTTGCTAAATCTTCTTTCAAAAAGACTTGTTAAGTCTTAAACTATGGACCAAGTAGTTAGATCCCATCCATTTGGTTGTTAAAATAAACTGGATTCTGCCAAAAATATTTCAAATCCCTCCTTATTGTTTATTAAGTTTACAAGAGTGCCAATCTTCTTCCCCCTCCTTCCCCATTCCCTCTTCACGTACCTTACTCATCCCCTCCCCAAAAGGCCCAACAAAGCACATTCATATCAGTGCTCCTTAAACCACAGGCATGGAATTGGCCACCCACAACTAAGATCATGTGTCCCAACGACACCAAGTCAACATTGTTACCGCCAAGGCTATCGGCATTGCAGCCATTGCTCTCCAAGGGCATGCTCAAGAGTCAAGCCCCTCCCCCAGCAGTAGACACGATTGTTCACCAGAACACCGCAAACAAGGAACCCATCGACTGAAATGGTCTTAAACTTCATGTCATGAGGGCTTAAGCTTATGATTCTACTACCAGTCTCATCTCCCAGGCAGAGGCAGTACGTATGTGTAGTAAACAATAGCTAAGGGTGTGCAAGACGTTCCTTCAGGTTGTGAACCTATGCTTCTCGGATCGATCTTTGACAGTGAATCAGCTATGTCCGGACGATCAATCAAAGAGGAACTCGGGGCAGAAGGTCATCACAGATCTGGGGCGGAATGATCAGTGCTCGATGTAGCGGGGAGAACCAAAAGGCATGTTGGTGCCACTCCTTCAACCAGAAGTGATGGACGATGCAAAAGTGTAATCGACCTCGGTACACCCACCAGTGGATGAGAACCTGAAGAAGAAATATCCCTCTTGATTTGATGGAATCTGATCCAACAATAATGCTTCAGAAAATAACATCTCAGATGATGATTTAGTTGGTTCAGATCTAAAGTTTAGCAGCATATTTCAGCAACAGAATTTCCTCAAAATACATTTATGCAAAGCATCTACACATCTTATGAGTGTATTCAACAACTTATTTCTGAAATACACAGCACGAATCAAGCATTGATCGAATGTGATATTATAGATCTCTCGAGTGTAAAGCACATGAGCTTTTCTGGAAACATTAATTTAGAACTTTCTCTCCTATTTCACATGCATCACTATGATCTCTTGAATTCTTCATCTATTCCAATTTCATATCAATTCGACTTAGATGTATAGGAATCAATAGTATATTAAAAATTAATTAGATCAGGTTCTCATGCCGAGCAAACCGTATTAGTCCCAATGTAAATTGAATGAGTGACTATGTGAGTCATCTGCAGTGAGGAAAAGACTCGAATCTCATATCCATGTTGGATTTGAGGTGATTAGATGATGATGACGACGACGATGATGATAATTGAAGAAGGTGCAATGTGTATGCGTGAGTATAGGAAACATTAGTAGAATAAGGTGGGGTGAGTATCCTTGACGGCGATGGGTTAGAGGGCTTCAAGCCCCAAATTGGGTTCTGCTTCAGGTAAAGGGCTTGCAGCCTCCATGTTATGACGAAAAGCTCTTCGCAATGGAGAGAGCGACGACAATGGCAGAGTGCATGCGAGGGCGACAGAGCGCATGCGAGGGTGACGGAGCCCAAGGTGATAGAAGTGAAGAAGCATGAGCTCCTCCAAAGTTTGATTCCTAGGGGGTGCCAATGATGATGACGATGATCAACATTGGATACTTGAAAGGGTGATGAAGAGAAAGAAAGGGGAAAGGGGGAGAGACTGAATGAGAGAGAGGAGAAAAATCCGCCCTTGATTTTGGTGTAGTTTGATTAACTCAACATTAACTCAAACAAGTTGACTCAATAAGTCCAATTCGCAACAGGTTTCGTGGTGTTAAACAAAGCAAGTTGCGAGATTTAGGTGATAATTACAAAGAATACAAAGTCGATAAGGTAATTTACAAAGTTTGTAGGGTTCATGTTGTAAAAATCTCATATATATATATATATATATTAATTTGATGAAAGGTATAGATATCTTTCTAGATATATTATTTTGATTGACAGCAAATGGTTGGGAATTAGTATCATTCCAAACAATCATAACAAACTACTTGTTCCACATCATACTCGTGTCTTCAATATACAAGCAAGATTATATATACACTTACCATCTAATTATGGTACAATCATCGTACCTTTGATATCAAATATAACCATGTAATATAATAACTAAACCTTCTTGAGAACATACGGCCAGTGGGAGGAGGAAGGAACCATTGAGGGTGGTTTGGAAGGAATTTCTCGACCTCTCTCATCTACAATGAACTCCAAGCACACAATGAGGTGAGTGATCCTACCCTATATCTTGACTATCTAGCGTTTGGAGGATCAATGCCTTCCCATTGGGTTAAGCTTGTATTTGGCACCTGGCATGGTCTATAAGAGTAAGTGAACTTTGGGTGTGAATCTAATGAATCTATGTGTAATTCAGACAAAGAATTTTGAGCATCTTTCTACTGAGCATCCATTTGCAAAGAAGGTTTCCACCAATGCAAACACATCGTGATTATCCAAAAAAATGTATTAAGCCTTCTCCCATTGTAAGTAGGGTCGGCTACATGGATTCTTGCTCAAATCCATGTTGAAAGATTCGACTAATTTTTACGATGGTTGTCGACTACCTAACGCAACCCCTGTAAGAGTGGGATTTGAACCACGGTCTATTGTGTGGTAGACACACTGTACTACCACTAGACCATTAAACATATTGTGATTGTCCATTTGCAAAAAATTCGTTCGCGTAAGGGCCGTTAAGATATCCTTTAGGAGGGTTAGAAAAGAGGAACAGTAACTTTTTAACATCAAAGGGAGGAAAGAACATGGTCATTACTAGTAAATTGGGTGCTTTAGGACCAAATGATTACTGCAAGAGAGCCTGGGAGGGATGATTGGTGTATTTGATGATTATTATGTGTTGAGGGTGGAAATCCCCTTACAATGTATAACATGTGTATCAACCCACAAAGAAAAGGTCTAGATACACCCATACTCAGGTATGTGGATCTAAGCCCGGTCAGCAGCTCAGCTTCAAGAGGCTCAATGCTAAAGAGATTGCACAGAGCCTCTGAGACAACTCTAAGATATTTGATCCAAAGAATATCTAAAAGTTAGGACAAGAGGTATATGACTCAAGATTGAGATGCAAGGTGCCAAACCAGCTTCACAGAAATCCAAGAACTCCCAAACCCAGAATCATTTGTGCAACAGAACTAGAGCTTTGGAATGAGATAAAAAAGCGTATTGAGCTCTAATGAACTCTCTCGAAGATTGGAATGAGATGTATGATGGATATGTTTCTTTTATGTATTGGGATGGAATGACCAAAGGTCTGATATAAATAAGGTTCAAGTCAACATTCAGATTGGACGAAATGCCAAAGTTTTAAAGAGCTAGTTATTTCCTCAGATAACATGAAGTTGTCATTAATGATCGATCCAAACAAAACGATCGCTCACTTCGATCATACTGATCGATCAAATTAACCAAATTGATAGATCACTTCGGTCTTCTGATCTTGGTTGAATACGGCCATTGGGAGCTTTCAAAAACTCGAACTTTTTTCCAACTCACACGACCACCTTTGCCTCTCTATATCAACTCCTTCGCAATTGCACTATCTTACAACTTAAAGGTGGCGGCTGCTTTGCAGCATTTGCCTTTAGTTCTGACGGCATCTTGTCATCGTCATATCACATAAAACACCCAAAAAAACTCATATCCACCATATTAGCAGTTTTTAAAACTGTTGACATGACTGTCTATGTCGGATGAGGAAACCCTCGAGTTCAAACTCCAACAAAATAAACGAATGCATTTTAGGGTTACCTCGTCTAGAGCCGAGCACGACGGCCTAGCGGTGGAGCAATGACAGCAATATCCCCACTCAAAAGTTACAGATTAACGAAGAGCAGAAGCAACTGCAGTTCAGAACAATCTCAACCCTGAGGTCTCAGATCCAAAGATGTCGAGGATGATCTTTTGCTCTCGACCAACCGAGATCGACCGGTATGGCAAATGTACCGCAGCGGTTTGATGCATTAGGGCTCTGGAAGAAGGAATGAGTTCGAGTTCAACACCAAGATCAGGGTGAGCGTTCTATGAGCGTTCTACGAGTACTTTTATCTTTTTGGAGAGGTGTAGAACTTTGTGAAAGAAGAAATAAAAAGGTAATTTTTGAATTTTGTAATCATGTATTTAAATTTTTAAGTTCGTCCATATATTCGAAAGAGATACAATATCTAGACTTGGCCAATGAGTCGATGACCCACCTGTTAAGACCGCTCATGGATCGGGATGGGATTAAGAGATTCCATGAATGGATCGACCAGCTCGATCCGTTCTTTGGCCTGCTTGATAATCAGGCGTGGTGTGGACATGTGGCACAAAACTCGGCTCGGTCCGCACATATAAAAATATAGATTTAAAAATTACATTTTAGATACATTTAATATAATATACGTCAAGTTTTTCTTTTACATTATCAATATTACATCATATTTTATAATTTATATGTCAAGTAACATATATTATGGTTATTTGCGTTTGGAAAGATTAGATGATGCTAAAAAACTTAATTACCTCTATAAATTTGATTAAAAATAAAGAAAAAATACTTTACATTCGGCTCATGGACCGACAAGGCCCAGACGTGGGTTGGGTTTGGGCCTTGAAGTATGATCCGTGGGCCTGTCCGACCCGAGTAACGATACAATTCTCACCTCCAATTTTGTTCCAATAGTAGCAGCGACAAAGGCGAGTCACGAATCTAACGACCGTGCACGACGGTAACATTGAATACAATTCTCTCTCTCCTTCTTTTGTGCTTCTAGTATTAATGCCCCCATCCTGGTATACAACCCAATTTCAATGCTCATAGTTATAGTCCTAAAATGGCTCTACATGATATAAAATGTAATTATTAGATTAGGATTCTACTTCCTTTAGGAATTCTAATCATAATATAACTCATAATCCTAACAGTATCGCCTTGCGATGAATTTCATCATGACCTCCACATCATCTCGAATATGCATCGATCTATCCTCATCATTTGCAAGCTCTGATTGCAAGAACTCGCCACATCTGATTTTCGCACTCTTCACTAGTGCCTTGACATGCTTACTTTTATTCATGTCTCCACAATTCAGTTTGTGCTTCTTGGCATGGCATCACACATCTTGTAACCATAGAGTGTGCCATCGTCCTCAGAGGAAAAAAGCTAAACTTGGTTATTGGTCGTATTGCATGCTTATATGGTAGAGACGCATGCAACATTTTGGTCTCTACTCGTGTTGCTAAAATTGAAGCTCCATCACATTTCACTGCTCTCCCCTTGAGTTGTACACCATGTTCGGCGTCGTTATTCCCCCATGTTCACAAGTGTTTCATATAAGATATGCATGGTATAGTATAACTTTGCTTAAGGATAAGCATTGGTTCGAGCTCTTACGGACCATACAAAATCCAACCAAAAGTCTATCAAAGGTTAAGTTGCTAACCCAATCCCATGCTCCAATCAAAATCAATGGGTCAGGGTTGGACCGAGCCAGCCCAAACTACTCACACATCCAACAACGATGCTTAAAAATCTCATATGCTTCTTTAGAATGGATGAATATAAAAATATCCGTAAGATTTTGTAAGAGATAAAAAATCTATATCACTAAAAATACTATATATCTTTCTTTAACATCATATATTATAGTGAACTAGCATCTTGAGCCGGACTTGGGCTAACATGGGCTTGACCCCAAATCAAAAAATCATATGGGTACATATTTTGGCACAAACTTATTCCATTTTATTTTAAATTTGGGGTGGTCAAAATAAGAAAGTCAGATTTTGGGTTGGACGACCATACCAGCTCAGCCTAATGCTCATCTTTACCTCTATCACAAGCCATCTGACACCTCGATTGAAATGGATCTCCATTGATCACCTCAAAAAACAACATAACCTACAACACTTTGCAATATATGGAAAATTGTAGCAGAATCTTCTCGATCTAAACCGTTCAACTTGCTCAGACATGAAAAAAAACACCATATGAACTCCTCGATTGAACCCAAGATACTCACAGTCTCAACAGTCACCATAAACGTAGATTATTCACGAGATTCGGTTGCGCACATGTTGCGTCGTGTCCTCTATTGATGTTAAACCACTCTTGTGCACCTATTTCAGAAGTGTTGCATAAATATTTGCATTATGAATGTCAAAAATAATCATTTGCAAAGTAATTTTAAACATTGCTATTTTATTATGCGATGGTTATAAAAGTATTGCAAAACTTGTAGAATGCAATGATTATACAATTGGCAATTTATAATATTTTAATAATCATTGAAAAAGAGAGGAACAATTGCAATGGTTACAAATTTTTGCTGTGCTTGGTCAATTGTGACAGTAACATTTACAACTATTTTTGCAACAATCCACAATCATAGCAATTGTAGAAAAATATTGTGATTTCTTTTTTCAATAGTTTTCAAATATTGTGTATGATATATTTTAAAGTAATTTTGATTGGTGGAGAAGAACAAATCAATTGGATTATATTTTTAAGTAATTTCTATTTAATTAGTGGATTAATATATATATATAATATAAATATAATTAATATAATTTTTATAGATTTTTATAGGTTAGGAAAAAGGAAAATAAAAATAGCAAAGATAAAATCTACACAGAATATACAAAGTCAAACTTTTGTATTCTATCTTGATTTTCTGATTTTTATGGATTTTAATTCTGGATGCTATGTTAGTTAATTAATCAAAAAATATGATAGAGAAAGAATTAGATTAGAATAATGATTATTTACACATAAAATAGTAAAAAATATAAGCTCAATTTAAGATTAATTATTTATAGATTTTAAACCCTAATATTAATGCATGTTAATTAATCAATTTTACGGGGTTTAATTAGTGATTTATTAAGGAAATTTTTCTAAAACATTTATATAGAGTAGACGAATCATGGATTCATCTGTTGCGCAACCATATGTGGTAGCTGCAACAAGGAGGATGAGCCTCCTTGGATCAAGTCTAAAACCTGACCACCCTCGTCGTCGCTCTACAACACCAAGTAAGTAGTCACCTTCGCAAAGATCTGAGTTGAAGGTTGGTGTTATTTTATATGGAATATAATTATAAAGGGAGGTGGGGGCTTCTTTTATATGGTTTTAATGTCTGAAACGAGCAGCAAGGGAGGAAGTTACGACCAAATGTGGTGGTTTGCATCGAGGGTGCATGTGGGGAGGGAATCCAACGAGAAACAACTTAGGGAAGGGGATCCGAGGTGGATCTTTGAATGTAGAGGCTTGGGATGTGACAGTTGACCTGATGTTAACAGCAGGATGCTCCTGATTGGCGGAGAGGAGAAGAGAAGTGAGCAGGCGGATGAAGCGGTGAGGTGAAGTGAGATGGATCAGTGTATGCCACATGATGTTTGACCATTGATCAAACCAGTAAAAAAGAAGAAAATTGAAAATAAAATAGAAGAATTCAAAAAAAAGTGTTCTCCATAAAATGTATGCATCTTGAGGAGATCTACATTGTTCGTGAAGGACTCCAAATCAAAATAAGACTCTTGTACAAGATACGGTTTTTGAAAGGTAATTTATGTGAATGAAATACTTTTTTCAATGTTTGTGTATTTTCCTTTAATTTTTGATATAATCTATATACAAAAGAATTAAATAAAGTACTAGAACTAAGAATAAACACTATTTATTTTTTTTATATTTTTAATAATTGGGAAAAATATTAAATAAAAATAAAAAAAAGATAAAAAAATATATACAGTATGCATAGGGTCACAACAGACCAATTTCATCTTGTTTGTATTTTTTGGATTTTAATTATTTGTAGTTAGTTAAAATACAAAGTAAGTAAAATAAATGAAAAGGAAATAAATTGAAATAATTATTTTTTGTACATAAAATAATAGGTCATAGATCGACTTTTGTACAATATACAATTCGATCCTAAAACTCGGTTTTCACATATGAACTCCGATTCCTTTCTTTTTTATCTTATTTTATATATAATTAAGAGAACATTAAAATATAGGTGAGTAAAGTTTCATAGGAGACAGTGTTGATGAGATATTGAGCTTTACGATTTTTAGTCTCAACAATTAGGTTTTGGATTTATTGGTCAAATATAAAGGTTAGCACTTTTATGGTTTCTTTCTTGATTAATGTTAACATTACATACACAATAAAGTTTTTTTATTTAATTTGGAGTTAGTATGAGTTAATTAAAAATTAATGAAGTTTTGCTTATTATATGTGAATATTTACACAAACACACTCTGTGTTTTACGGCTTTTTACACAAGGATTTTAATTAGTACATTTTAGTGAGATTATAAGAAATATTAATTAGGAGTTTTATTAGTATAATTTCTTGAGGATAAGAGCTAAGATCAAGCATTTAATGTAGATGAATCACATA